>OX393549.1:73990831-74441695 GCA_947650365.1 Chamaelirium japonicum | reverse complement strand
ACACTAGATCGCGTGTTGTGCAGAAAGGAGGGCGGCGAAGAGGAGGAGGAGGAGGGCAAGGATGATGACGGGGAGGGCCAAGGAGGAGAAGGATAGGAGGTTAGTTGGTGGTAGAGTCCCATCTTAGGTTCGGCGGGGAGGAAGGGGAAAGGGGTGTTGGTGCTGTGGCTGTAGATGGGGATCCCCCTTATCGGCCTCAGATCCTCGGCGACACTTCGAGCAACGAACGACTGCTGAAGGTTGAGGGGTGGTGGCTGTCACGTCGCGCCGCCGTCTGCCTCCACGGGCTCTCAGCCTCTGAGGCAGCTGAGGGGTTGGAGAGGGAAAGCTCGGTGCATGCTTGGAGCTGTCACTGTGAGATCTGAGGGCATCCATCCGCCGCCAGAGGTCGCGGCCGCATCACGGTCGGCGGTGGCGCTGGTGTCGGAGATGGAGGAGGGGGCGGTGTCCGGGGGCTGATGTGCAAGGATAGGTCGGGCGACGACATCGAGGTGTCCGCTTTCATGAGGAACCCTTGAGCAGCATTTCCTCTCTCTCTCTCTCTCTCTCTCTCTCTCTCTCTCTCTCTCTCTCTCTAACACTTGGCTTGTGATTTGCCAAGCAAAGAGAGAAACTCACTCCCTATTTTGTAACTGATCATCAAACCGACAAGCACTTTCAATTGTAGTCGAGGCAGCTGAGAGAAAGAGAGAGAGAGAGAGAGAGAGAGAGAGGAGAGAGAGAGAGAGAGAGAGAGAGAGAGAGAGAAGAGAGAGAAGAGAGAGAGAGAGAGAGAGAGGAGAGAGAGAGAGAGAGAGAGAGAGAGAGAGTGACGGGTGTGCTCCAAATACTGAAGGATTATCTTCAACAGATACTAAGTAAAGAAAGCCTTAAGCTCTTTGGAGAGAAGAGGGGAGTGTGGGGGATCGAGAAAGGCTCACCCGAGTATCTTGGTTATGATTGAAGGGAATGATCTTAATTATAGAGGAATAATAGGCAGGGAGAGGAGATGGTGGAATGGGGTTTCCTTGGTGTCTTGGCATGCTAGAGAGAGAGAGAGAGATCTAGAGAGAGAAATCTAGAGAGAGAGAGATGTCTAATTAGTGGATGATAGGCATAAAGAAGAGGAGCATTTTGAATGGGGTCTCCCCTGGGAAAGTATATAGAGAAAATGGACACTTACCACACACACACACACACAGAGAGAGAGAGAGAGAGAGAGAGAGAGAGAGAGAGAGAGAGATCAAAATGGTCAAAGGACTAAAGAAACGGGGGCCTTCGACTTCCTACCCCGGGACGTCGGGTAATAAACAACTGGAATGTGTGTATATCTCTGCGTGTGTGTGTTAGAGAGAGAGAAATCCTTTTCCCCCCGTGCCTTCGGTGTTGGATTGTAGTCTGTCTGCCATCTCTAACCCCCCACCCTGTTTTAAGGGGGAAAAGGGGAGGTGAGCAACATTTGTCTCCATCTCTCTCTCAAAGATTACATGCCAAATAGTAGGCATGCTAATTTTTTTATTGGGGTTAATTGGCCGATTAATCCCTAACAAAGGATGAATTTAACGTAACAGACAAAATTTTTAAGTATTACGTTAGATCCTTACCCATAAGTTATAGTTTAACTAAGATCCCTATTTTTTTGGAAGGGCATAGCTAAGTACTCATTTGACAACTCTATTTTCTCAGCTCTAATTTTTCTACTGTTCTACCCGCTAAGGAGGTTTAAACCGAGAGAAATACTATACGTACCCATATGCCCAAATGATGGTGTAGTCGTTACATGACATTTGATGCATGCTAGGTTGAGTTCGAGCGCCCAAGCTAGGATACACACAGTGCTAGCGCAATGCTGATGTCACGACACCTTTTCAGCCTCCGTGCACCACGTGCGATGCACGACTGCAACACCTAGGCGAGCGTTGCCCACTTGGCAGGCATAAGATTTCCCTAAGACTAGAGTTCAATGCGCTTCCGATTCCCTCTACCCACTTAAGAAGCATTTTTTCAAGAATTCCCTAGCCTCTGATTGTGAGGAAGTTAGGGTTTGATTTTGACCCCAACCTATATATTTCAGAAAAAGAAGTTACAAGTAATGGGTAATAGGCATCATCACAATAAAAAAAAATCCAAACAAGCAAGGCTTTATCATCAGCCCAAAATCCCTAAATCAACAGAAGAAGAAAAAAAGAGCCCCTGAGTCTCAAGACTTAATTTGAAACTCTCGACTTTTCCAAATCTCGAATATGAGCTAGTAAAGACTTTGTATCCTCCACCTCATTCGGTAACAAGAAGCCGAGAGAAGATGCTAGATTGATGACTCCAACATACTAACCAGGAGATCCTTGTCTTCATCATCGATAGTTAACATCTGACCCCGGAGATTCTGAAGAATATGATCTGATTTACCGAAAGTTCAAATCATCTGGCGTGCACTCCTCCGGACTAACTTTGGTTATAATCTACATGCTTTGGGGAGGGAAGTCAGATGTTTTCCATCCCCTTCTTCTCTGAGTGAATCATCCCCCATAGTGGCTGAGCGGCACCCTGTCTCTACAGCCTCATTCAGAAGCCTCTCAACTGTCTCATTAATATCTTTGTTAGCAAATGCCCCAACATCTTTAGAGGAATAGAGTTACAGTCACCGAGATGGTTCTCCTCTACTACCATAGGTATGGCTACAAAAAGACCCTCTTTGTTAGATTCCTCCAAGCCAACATTGTTTTCTTCACCGAGGATAAAGAATCCAGACTATAATTAGGAGGGTGTAGATCGAGGCTCCTTCCATTTTCTTGATCCCCAATATAAATATGAAGTTCTTCAGCAAGCTTCTCCGACTCCACGTACTATAGCTTTAGTTGGGATCTCTTGGGATCATTTGGCAGTGGGATTTGGTATCCAGTTGGTCTTAGGCATGACCGAAGATTTCAAGGGTTGGGTTGAAGCTTTAGTTGATCAATCATTTGATGAAAACCCAAAAACTTTGCAAGATCGAGTCACATTTCAGCAGCTTCCATTAATTCATACTTCAATGATCGATTGTATAATCAGTATTGTATCTACCAACTCATCCACTCTACGTTTCTTGATCTGGACTTTGTGTGATATCTAGGTGGGTATCTACAACCGGATATTCACATAACAACGTGCGAAGGAGAGACGACATTGGGCCATTGTTGGACGATCAACGTAGAGTGGTTTCTCCACTCCTCTCGTCACTCAACTAATGAAGCGTCTAGACCAACACCCCATTGAAAAATCTGGCATTTGTACCCATACGGATATTCTGTCGAACACGCCACTTTTTTTTTTGTAAGAAAACTATGTCAATACTTAAGCACCACAAGATGACCCTCAAAATATTAATGCTTTCCTTCAAGAACCTTCAAGTAGTCATCCTCTACCCACTTAAGATGTTATGAGGTAAAACTTATGTTTAAAAATTGTCAAATCCGATGATTTTTTTTTTCTGGTTGGAAAATTTGATGATTTTTTGAACCATAGGTTTTGCCTCTTAATTGTAGGCCAGGTAAAGGTTTTTAGAACAATTTAATTTACACATGATATACTAGGGGAGAGAATAAATGTTGTTGAGAGAAACATATAATGCAAAGAGAGAAAGTTATAAAAAAAATCTTTTTGTAAAGTAAAAGTTATAATTCAACTAATGGAGAATGGATAGTGTTCATGACTGTGACATCATCCAGCTATGATTAGGCCCCATTTGTAATTGGTTGATTAATTGCTCTAACCATAGTCATTATTTATAGTGTAATGCTATTCCAACATCGAGTAGGAACATCCACATGTCATTGGTTCGTAGTCGTCTAATGCATGGCGATCGGATGAGTGCTATTCATCTATTGGGGTGGGTGGCTGTGATACGATGCCACATCAGGATGTTTCTGATCGATGTTCCTACTCAGCATTAATCATACTTATATTATAATCCCCAAGTTCACAGCCTTCAAAGTGCTAATTCCCTTTACACACTCCCAAATATTCCCTTCTACAAATCTAATCTTTGCAGCAATCTTGTCCGGCATTGTTATGCCATAAACCGTGCGCACATGGCCATCCCTTCACACCCTTTGACTCCATCGCCTCCCACATGAAAAGATCTCCAAGCCCCTAGGTTCCATCAACCTTTCCATGGGGAAGTAAACTAAAGGAATTTTATTTCCTAGACCTAGTAAACATCCCCTATGGCTTTTGCCTTGAGGGATGATTGGAGGTTCCACCAACCTTTCCCAATGACTAGGGGTGGCAATGGGTCGTGTCGGGTCGGGTTTGTGTCGTGTCTAGTTTCGGGGCGTGTCCAAAATCCCTAGATCCGGACTGACTCGTTTAACTAATTGTGTCTAAATCCTAAATCCGTACCCGACCCGTTTATAAGCGGGTAGACCTGATAAAACCTGTTAGACCCGTTTACCACACGGAGTTATTCAGTTGACCCGATCCGTCCCGATCCGACATGACCCGTTGAATTTTAAACAGGTCTTCCTAGGTCTACCGTGTCCAGACCCTAAACCTGGACCTGACCCGTTTATTAAACGGGTCTATCGTGTCTACCCGTTTACGACCCGAACCCATTTAACCCTGACCCAGACCCGTTAACTTCGTGTCGGGGTCATGTCGGGTCTAAAATTGCCAGCCTTTCCAATGACCCAAACACCAAAGCCCTCCCAATGACCTAAGCCCATCTTTAAATAGATGAAGGGTATTGATTCCTCCACCCCCCACCCCTCCTTTTTGATAATTCATCTCCACCTTGGGTTTTAAATGGGCCGGGTTCCGATCGGGCCAACCAATCTTGCCCTGGTCAATCCAACTTGTGATTGTGGACCAAAATCCGACCCGAGTCCAAATTAAATATTTCGAACTTGATCTGAACCTGGCCCGAAACTTGTTTATGATGCCTGGGTCCAAACAGTCAAACACGACCCAAATTAAACCCAAAATTTTATCACGATCTATGCATAAATCTTCTCTTTTAGCTTGATCACACAACATGAATAAATGTGTATAAACCCTGTATTCATTGTATATAAAAGATAAAAGCCAATATAATTCGGGATTCGGTTAAGGTATTAATTGGGTCGGTCTAGCTAGGGGATGACCTACAAGGCTCATTATAACTTTGGGCGTGAATGTTCGAACCCAGCCTGACCCAAAGCCCAAGTTAACTCTATCCAATTTGAGCCCAAATCAGGCCCGGTTCGATGGGCCTCGAGCTGGCCATGGCCCATTTACTGCCCTATAGCTGTACCAGTGCCTAGTTGCTCATGTATTCCATTCAAATTGTCAAGAACTGTTGATGACCAAAAAAACATGATCAGTCCAAGTCATAATTTCTGCAATTGTGAAGCAAGATAGATCCCAGTTTGAGGAGCAGTACATACATACACCAGATTTCCACCCGGATCGGGCCCTCGATAGATTCATCAGTTGGGCCTGGGTGGGCCTATGATTATGGCTAGCCCGATTTGGGTGGAAAAGAGGAAGGATGAATATCAATTTCCAAACCCCCATGTATGGTGCATTTACGAGACATGGAAATCAAACCCAATCCCACATACAGCCTGCTTGGTTTGTTGTAGCTCAAACGTGAGTGTAGTGGGGCCGCAACGGTTGCAGTTGGAACGTGCAGCAAAAAACTATGTTCTAGTAAAATCATCTGTCTGATTCAAGTACTAAAGTTTTGACTTTTGTGCCATTCACTTTTGGAGGTGGTTGCATCGGAAGGATGATGCGATTCATAGGTACGTACCACATGCATCAGGTTGGCTATGAGTGAGCTATCCACCACGCGTCAGCATATACACCTGTTCCACTAGATAATTGAGATGGCTCTATAGCCATCCTGGTGTCTGGATGGTCGAGGCGCACTATCCATTATCCATTGAAACCATTACGTATACCTACGTGGTGAAACAGACACTCAAAGCCATCCGATGAAAGTGGGATTGATCAGTGAATTGCAATCACCCCTTCGATGTAGGCCAAGGGTATTCAGAATGTTAGGACCGTTACCTAGGTGACTCACCTTCGAGGCGCCTGTTACATCGACGATGAGTGTGATTCATTGATCCGTCCCACCTACATCGAATGGTTGTGAGCAGCGTTTCACCACGTCAACAAATGCAAGGGTTTCACCAGGTAACTTTGCAAAGTATGTGCATCTTTTGCATAAAGCTCTTCTAGGGAGTATCAATTGTAGACACTTGATAAAGTACCAATGATTGATTTAATTGACACCATTCATTTCATACATCCCAACTATATAAATTTTATCGGATAGAGCAGATTGTATATATTCCTATGGGTAAGTTTCATTCCTCACTGGTTAGAATCATTAGATATGCACTTCATGAAAACTAGCAAAGCATGGGGAATGCTAGGGTGGCATGACCATGCTCTATCAGTTATAAAATGGATAATTGCATATAATTTGCTCAAGACAATAGTAATTGCATACCAAGCAAAGCGAAGTATGTCATACCATAACCATTAAGCAATGTCCCATCTATTGACAGTGTGCCATCGGCATTAGTCCCACATGTTGTAGCTCTTATGTCATGAGCATGGATTTTCTGTATTAACATTAATAACGATGACTTTGGTTATTGCTTTAATTAGAATACTGCTTTGATATATGTTAATTCATATGTAATAAAGGTAGGGAACATAGTAGGCCACTGAGGTGCATGGTGGGTCCTTTCTTGGGAGACCCAGTAAACCGGTTTTGTGTAGATCTAGAACTAGTTCACGGCTTTGGTGATGCCGGTCGCTTTACCGAGAATAAGCTGTTGGCAGGTAGAGGATGCGGTGAAGTTTCCACCATGAGAACATGAGATTTTCATTCACCTGACCAAGCACAATGATCGTGTTGAACATGAACCAAGATAGTGCACGGATCAGCGTATAAAAGCCTGGTGCAAAAACCGTCTTACTACTATAGATAATTTGTCCTCAATCCTGAGGGACCATATACACTGAGCCAATAGGCTGTGTGGTACTTTAATGTGCAAACGTGTGCGGACCTTCCATAATCCAATACCACGGTATGTTGGGTTATCCGGTTGGCACTGGAGTGGCATGCAACCCCTACTGGTTATTCGACATTCAATGATGGATGGGGTACATTTTGATGAGTCAATCTGTCCACACGATTAATCCAAGCATGGTGCTTGTCAGTATAACTGATGACGTTCCAGATGCTAGGCATAACACCGGAAGGTGTGTGGTGTTGTAGATGACAAGTCATCAAATTCTAGTCAGATGATCGATCGAGTCTGACGGTGCTCCCCATCGCCGGAGTCGAATCATGGCACCAATAATAAAATGGCCTAAATATTATCACAGTATAGTAGAGAACAGGATTACAAGGGAGTAAAATAAGATTAGGATTACTAGAGTTTAGCTTGCGTTGCACTCTGGGTGGCTACGTGGTTAATCGGATTAGGACTGATTAGCGAAACTTTTAGTATGTCACCGGAATAGTTAATCAGGGATCTGGTTGAAGCTAGAGATCCTGAACCCTAACGGTTCCACCCTATCATTGTGTGTAGGAATTATTCTTCGACCAGGTTGGACACGTTAGATGCGAAGTAGCGCGATGGAGCGCAAGCCCGAAGCCTAAGAACTTAATTTACATGTGTTAAAGGACCATAGGGGTGTTTTGATAAATACTAAAATATGGTGCAGAACATATTGAATATGGATCTTAAAGTGAGCGGAATAATTCCAGGAGCTAGTAGGCGCTGACGAAACTCGATTCCGACAAGCGTACCTCACTTTATCTCTTTATCATTAGTATCCCGACATAAAGGCATTTTCATCCGAAGTGTCAAAGGGATAGGGAAAACCCTAACCGACCTGCCCTATCCCTCCCCCCTCACCCTATCCTATAGAGGGCGGTTCTATCATTTTTTTTTTTTTTTTTTGAAGAGTAAAAACTAATCTATTACTGAAAAATAAAAGCAGTTACAGGACACGGCTTGTCTCTGAGTGAGCAAGCAGACCACAGGACCTAAGAGGCCAAGTCAACAAGAAAACCCTACCTCATCGTACGGAGAGCAGACCGACGATGATAGGGGGCGGTTCTATCTTGCTTGTGCAAGTAGGGAACTGGCCCTATAAGAAGATAGGGGAGGGGAGAGGCCGGCCCTAGGCTCCCTCCTTCTCCTTGGAAAATCCGGCCCCCTACCTCTCTCTCTCCTCTTTGTGGTTTCGGCCAAGAAGAGGAGGAAGAAGAAAGAGGAATAAAGGAGGAAAGGAAGGAGAAGGAAGAAAAAGAGAGAAAGAGAAGAGAAAGCTTCGAAGCGTCATCGTCTTCTCAACGTGATCATCCGTCGGCTCGTAGTCCTTACACTTAGAGATATGACTCTGAGAATTTCTTCCTTCGCAAAGGACAAGGTGCTATCCGATAGCCTCCCTCTCAATTCACGTGCGATTCATCATCAACTATTGTTCCATTTTCATCAGATCTAAGATTCACTAGGTATGATGATTTTAAATACCTAACTAGATATATACATATCTTTCGTAGATCGTAGTATATTTCTAGGGTGTCTGCATATATGCTAAGTTCATGGATTTGTATGTAGATTGTTTTTGTGAAATTAATTGTAATGAAACATACCCCATGAGATCCTCGGATCTATATTTTGCTTCCGTTGCGACTGTAATAAAATGATTTATTTCCAACACCACATCAGTAATGGGAGTGGGATTATGCCCTTTATATACTTGATGTGCACTCCTTTGTCTAAGAGGTTAGCCTTTGGAGTAATAAGGGGTTGTCAACAAGCTAGTCCTCAATCACCCAATGCGCGCTTCACGTCTCTTGCTTGCTATTGGTACATGCCCACGAGTTCCTTGGTATGGTTGACATGGCAGGACAGGAGAGGGCATTACCGTGGAAGAGGCGCTGCTCCCAATAGGCGCATTCATGGTCTTATAGTTGTGACTGTCATGGTATAGTCAGATAAAACTCTTGCAGTAGCGATCTGGATGAGACCGTGCGCTTGTCGCGTGTAATCCATCGTGCCTTGACTCTAATTTATTCGAATGAATGTAGCCATTTTAATTCATTCACACGAAGGTAGCCATTTTAATTCATTCGTATGAGCCATTTTAATTAATATGTACGAATATAGCCATTCGAATTCATTCATACGAACGATATAGCCATTCTAATTTATTCGCAAGAATGTAGCTATTCTAATTCATTCATACGAATGTAGCCATTTTAACTTATTCATAAGAGTCATTCTAATTCATTCGTACAAATGTACATATTCTAATTCATTCGTTCGAGCAAATATAGTCATTCTAATTCATTCAGACAAAAGTAGCCATTCTAATTCATTCATACGAATTAATATAGTCATTCTAATTCATTCATACGAACGAAAGTAGCCATTGTAATTCAGTCGTACGAATGTAAATATTCTAATTCATTCGTACGAAGGTAGCCATTATAATTCATTCGTACAAGCCATTATAACTCATTCGTACAAATAGTCTTTCAAATTCATTCGTACGAAAGTAGCCTTTCTAATTCATTCGTAAGAATGAATGTAACTATTCCAATTCATTCTTATGAATATAGCTATTGTAATTCATTCGTACGAATGTAGCCATTCTAATTTATTTGTATGAGCCACTCTAATTCATTCGAACAAAGGTAGCATTTTTAATTCATTCGTACAAAGGTAGACATTCTAATTTATTCGTATGAGACATTATAATTTATTCGTACAAATATAGCCATGTTAATTCATTCGTACGAACGAATGTAGGCCTCCTAATTTATTCGTACGAACGAATGCAGCCCTCCTAATTCATTCATACGAATATAGCCAATTTAATTCATTCATACGAGGCATTATAATTCATTCGTTCGAATATAGTCATTCTAATTCATTCGTACAAACAACAGTAGCCATTCTAATTTATTTGTACGAATGTAGCCATTCAAATTCATTCGTACGAAGGTAGCCATTCTAATTCATTCGTATGAGCAATTCTAATTTATTCATATAAATATAGCTATTCTAATTCATTCGTACGAATAAATGTGGCCATTCTAATTCATTCCTATGAATGTAGTCATTATAATTCATTCGTACGAAGGTAACAATTCTAATTCATTCGTACGAGCCATTCTAATTCCTTTGAATGAATGTAACCATTCTAATTCATTTTGTACGAATGAATATATCCATTCTAATTTATTCGGACAAATGTAGCCATTCTAATTCATTCGTACGAACGTAGGCATTCTAATTTATTCGTACGAGCCATTCTAATATATTCGTATGAATGTAGCCATTCTAATTCATTTCTATGATAGAATATTTTTATTCTAATTCATTCGTACGATGGTAGCCATTCAAATTCATTCGTATGAGCCATTCTAATTCATTTGTACGAATGTGGCAATCCTAATTCATTCATAATTATGAATAAAGCCGTTCTAATTCATTCGTACGAATGTAACCGTTATAATTCATTCTTACAAATGTAGCCATTCTAATTCATTCGTACGAAGGTAGTCATTCTAATTCATTCGTTCGAATGTAGCAATTCTAATTCATTCGTACGAATGAAGCCATTCTAATTCATTCGTAAGAATGTAGCCATTCAAATTCATTCGTACGAAGGTAGCTATTCTAATTCATTCGTACGATCCATTATAATCCATTCATAAGAATATAGCCATTCTAATTCATTCTTACGAACGAATGTAGCCATTCTAATTCATTCATACGAATGTAGCCATTTTAATTCATTCACACAAAGGTAGCCATTCTAATATATTCATACAAGGCATTCTAATTCATTCGTACGAATGTAGCCATTCTAATTCATTTATATGAATGTAGCCATTCTAATTCATTCATACGAAAGTAAATATTCTAATTTATTCATACGAGTCATTCTAATTCATTTGTCTGAATATAGCTATTCAAATACATTCGTACAAACAAATATAATCATTCTAATCATTCGTATGAATGTAGCCATTCTAATTCATTCATACGATGATAGCCATTCTAATTCATTTGTACGAGCTATTCTAATTCATTCGTACGAAGGAAGCCCTTCTAATTCATTCGCACGAATATAGACATTCTAAGTCATTCGTATGAAGGTAGCCATTCTATTTTATATATACGAGTCATTCTAATTCATTCGCACGAATATAGTCATTCTAATTCATTCGTACAAACGAATATAGCAATTCTAATTCATTGGTACAAACGTAGTCATTCTAATTCATTCGTACGAATGTAGGAATTCTAATTCATTCGTACAAAGGTAGCTATTTTAATTAATTCGTATGAGCCATTCTAATTCATTCGTATGAATTTAGCCATTCTAATTTATTCGTACGAGCAAATGTAGCCATTTTAATTCATTCATATGAATTTACACATTCTAATTCATTCGTACGAAGCTAGCTATTCTAATTCATTTGTACGAATGTAGTTATTCTAATTTATTCGTACGAGCTATTCTAATTCATTCGTATGAATGTAGTTATTCTAATTCATTTGTATAAACAAATGTAACCATTCTAATTCATTCGTACGAATGTAGCCCTTCTAATTCATTCATACAGGCTATTCTAATTCTTTCGTACGAATGTAGCCCTTCTAATTCATTCGTGCGAATATAAACATTCTAATTCATCCGTACGAAGGTAGCCATTCAAATTCATTCGTACGAGCCATTCTAATTCATTTATACGAATTCAGCCATTCTAATTCATTCATACGAACGAATATAGCCATTCTAATTCATTTGTGCGAATGTAGTCTTTCTAATTCATTCGTACGATGATAGCCATTCTAATACATTCGTACGAGCCATTCTAATTCATTCGTATGAATGTAGTCATTCTAATTTATTCGTACGAACGATTATAGCCATTCTAATTCATTCGTACGAATGTAACCATTCTAATTCATTCGTACAAAGATAGATATTCTAATTCATTCGTACGAGTCATTGAAATTCATTTGTACGAATGTAGTCATTCAAATTCATTCATACAAATGAATGTAGCCATTCTAATTCATTCGTACGAATGTAGCCATTCTGATTCATTCGTACAAAGGTTGCTATTCTAATTCATTCGCACGAGCCATTCTAATTCATTTGTACGAATGTAGCCTTTCTAATTCATTTTTACGAATGAATATAGCTATGTTAATTCATTCGTACGAATGTAGCCATTCTAATTCATTCGTACAAAGGTAGCCATTCTAATTCATTCGTACAAGTCATTCTAATTCATTCGTACGAATATAGCCATTCTAATTCATTATTATGAATATAACTATTCTCATTCATTCGTACGAAAGTAGTCATTATAATTTATTCGTACAAGCCATTCTAATTTCTTTGTACGAATGTAGCCATTCTAATTCATTTGTTCAAATGAATATAATCATTCTAATTCATTCTACGAATATAGGCATTCTAATTCATTCATACGATGATAGGAATTCTAATTCATTTGTATGTGTCATTCTAATTTATTCGTACGAATGTAGTACTTCTAATTCATTCATAAGAATGTAGGCATTCAAATTCATTCATACGAAGGTAGCCATTCTAATTCATTCGGATGAGCTACTTTAATTCATTTGTATGCATATAGCCATTCTAATTCATTCATAATGTGGGGGAAAATCTTCGTGCCGATTCGAAGACTTCACCTCACCAGTCAATTGAAGTTGAATCGAAGATCGTTGTTCGATCTGTTGGTTGGAAGGTGGGTTTGAAGGTTGATGTCTTGATGACTTTGAGTTACCTTTTATGTTATGCAAATAGAGATAATGTTGACACAAGATGTGATCTCGGAGTTCAGCCGAAGCCTACATCTCCGTGCTATAGGGTGCAACCCGAATTCACTATCCCTTTACTTGAAGTGACCTCGACAGGCCGAGTGTCACTGAAGTATTTCTGATCTCTTCAGAGACAAGAAGAAGATTGAGGAGAGTTGGAGAATGGAAAGATAGAATTTCCATAGATCTGGTTTCTGAAATCAGATTTCAGATTTGAACTTGGGATCCATTTACATTTGAAGGCTCTGCTATTTATAGGATTTCCTGGGATGAAATCTGGGGCAAATGGCGGTTTCTGCTGCCGTTTCCAGAGGATTCCACAGGTAGGGCTGGTGGGTCCCGCCGCCTTCTCTGGGGATCCTCCAGGTGAGGCTGGTGGGTCCCGTGGTAGCCTCTGTGGGCCCACCAGGCAAGGCCGGTGGGTCCCGCGATAGTTTCTGTGGGCCCACCAGGCAGGGCCGGTGGGTCCCGCGGTAGTCTCTGTGGGCCCACCAGGCAGGGCCGGTGGGTCCCGCGGTAGTTTCTGTGGGCCCACCAGGCAGGGCCGGTGGGTCCCACGGTAGTTTCTGTGGGCCCACCAGGCAGGGCCGGTGGGTCCCACGGTAATCTCTGTGGGCCCACCAGGCAAGGCCGGTGGGTCCCGTGATTTGTAGACTTCTTGCCAAAATTTGCACCCACAAGGGCGGACCTACATTGGGCCTAGAGGGGCTCAAGCCCCCCCTCACTTTGGAAAAAGTAAAGGTAAGTTACCCCCTTGAAATTTAGCTTAAAAACATGTAACCCCTATAATTAATTTTGTTCCAAATCACTCCCTAAAGCCTGAAATGTTAGCACAATACCCCCTTTTGTCAACTACTTGATTTCTTCACTTGGTAATTTTTATTTGATCGAAATTGAATTGAATGGGGGCGGGGGGGGGTTCAAAATGTTATTTTTTGACTATAGGGGGGTTAAAATGTTTTTGAGCTAAACTTCAGCAAGGGAGGGGAGCCAAGTGTAATTTATAAAAAAAAAAACAAATCTAGCCAGTTTGTCAACTTTTGGTTGCCAACTTCACATGGAGGTGGCCCCCACCAGTTGCCACTGCCCCATCGGCCACCAACCCCCGCCAATCAAGGTCCACCACCATACCGCCGACCACCACCCCACCGCCACATGGGCCATCCGTCGCCACTGCCCACCACCCGTATGTGCAACCCACGGCCGGCCTCGCTGGCCGCCGGCCACCACCCGTTGCTGGCCACCAATGCCCACTACTGTCCGGCCGACATCCACCACCGTTTGCCACTACCTGCACACGTGGCATCCCCGCAAAGTTCATCATATAGCCCTTAGTGAATGAGAATCGAGTGGGAATCGGGGCCTATTTACAGGTTCTTGGGGGTACATATGAAATACCCCCTCCACCCGAAAAAAAAAAGAGGATCTGGTCTATTATTTACAACCCATGCATCCTGATCAAGTCGGTTAGTTACAACTCCAAATTTTCGAAGGACTCCGAGGATCAAAATTCTCCTCTACTCGAGGTAAAATCCTAATATGTCTTTTGTTGCGCGATTGAAGGAATGGTAGGGAAGTTGTCACACTGTTTGCCGAAGCCTTCGACTGTGATGCAATGATTATAGTTACTTTTTAATAATTATGCCCCCCCTAAGAAAAAATCATGGGTCCGCCACTGCTCACAGTTACCCCCTCCAAGTTAGCTAGGGATCATTCTGGCTGGCTTGGATTTTTGGTGCAAAACTAACAACCCCCTATCACGAGTGTAAAAAATTGGTTGAGCATAGGTGCTGAAGGACTGATCGGTCAATTTTGACCGATCGGTCAAAGTTGACCGATCGGTTGAATTGACCGATCGGTTAAGTTCAACCGATCGGTTGATTTTGACCAATCGGTTGATTTTGACCGATCGGTCAAAATAGACCGATCGGTTAAATTCAACCGGTGGTGGTCGAGGCGATCGGTCAAAAAACTTAAATTCGACCGATCCAGTAGAAATTCGACCGATCGGTTGAATGTGACCGATATGTCAAGTTTGACCGATCAGTTAAATTCAACCGGTGGAGGTTGAGGCGATCGGGTAAAAACTTAAGTTTTTTGCCCGATCCAGTAGAAATTCGACCGATTGGTTGAATTTGATCGATCGGTCAAGTTTGATCGATCGGTTACATTCAACCGGTGGAGGTTGAGGCGATCGGGCAAAAATTTAAGTTTTTTACCCGATCCAGTAGAAATTCGACCGATCGGTTGAATTTGACCGATCGATCAAGTCTGACCGATCGGTTAAATTCAACCAATCGAGGTCAAGGCGAACTGGCAAAAACCTAAGTTTTTCCCCCGATCCAGTAGAAATATGACCGAGCGGTTGAATTTGACCGATCGGTCAATTTTGACCAATCGGTTAAATTCAACCGGTCGAGGTCGAGGCAATCGGGCAAAAACCTATATTTTTTGCCTGATCCAGTAGAAATTTGACCGATCGGTTGAACTTGACCGATCGGTCAAGTTTGACCGATTGGTTAAATTCAACCGGTCGAGGTCGAGGCGATCGAACAAAAACCTAAGTTTTTTGCCAGATCCAGTAGAAATTTGATCGATCTGTTGAACTTGACCGATCGGTAAAGTTTGACCGATTGGTTAAATTCAACCGGTCGAGGCGATCGGGTAAAAACCTAAGTTTTTTGCCCGATCCAATAGAAATATGACCGAGCGGTTGAATTTGATCGATTGGTCAATTTTGACCGATCGGTTAAATTCAACCGGTCGAGGTCGAGGCGATCGAGCAAAAACCTAAGTTTTTCACCCGATCCAGTAAAAATTTGACCGATCGGTTGAACTTGACGGATAGGTTAAATTCAACCGGTTGAGGTCGAGGCGATCAGGCAAAAACCTAAGTTTTTCGCTCGATCCAGTAGAAATTTGACCGATCGGTTGAACTTGACCGATCGGTCAAGTTTGACTGGTCGGTTAAATTCAACCGATCGAGGTCGAGGCGATCGGGCAAAAACCTAAGTTTTTCGCCCGATCCAGTAGAAATATGACCGAGCGATTGAATTTGGCCGATCAGTCAAGTTTGACCGATCAGTTAATTTCAGTCGGTGGAGGTTGAGGCGATCGGGCAAAAACCTAAGTTTTTGGCCCGATCCAGTAGAAATATGACCGAGCGATTGAATTTGGTCGATCGGTCAAGTTTGACCGATCGGTTAATTTCAGCCAGTGGAGGTTGAGGCGATCGGGCAAAAGCCTAAGTTTTTTGCCCGATCCAGTAGAATTTCAACCGATCGGTCAAGTTTGACCGATCGGTTAAATTCAACCGGTCAAGGTCGAGGCGATCGGGCAAAATAGCCTATTTTCTACCCGATCCTTTGGAATATTACTTGATCGTCTGCCTGTCGAACGGGTAAAGTCTTCGAACGGCGATTGAGGACAATTGTTTTGCTCGAGCCGGTGGTTCACATGGACCGACGTTTCTCCTGAACCGGCGGTTCGCCTGGACCGGCGGTTCGACTGGACCGGTGGTTCATCTGGTTTGACGTTTCGTCTGGTTGTGACTGTTTGTCTGGAAGAGCGCTTCCTTCGGATTGACGCCACGTGTCCCTACTGAAAACACAGCTTTTGACCTGATGTTGCCACGTGTCTTCTCGATTTTTGTGCCAGTTTCTCTGGGGTTTATAAGCCTCTCTTGGGGTTCATTTTTGCCTCACGCTCTTAGAAATTTTTCGAAGTCCAGAACTTTTGCTCTCGAGCTTTCTGTTCTTCGCTTTCTCCCGATCAGTTTGAAATGGCATCATCCGGCAGCATGAAGAAGGTGAATGTGGTCCCGTAGAAGAGGAAGGGGAAGGAAAGGGCTCCGGAGTCGCCTGTACAGAAAGGTCGGGGAAAGGGTAAAGCCGCCCTTGGTGTGCTGGGCAAGAGGCATCGGGCGTGGGGTTTGCTTCTACGCCTTCAAGGCCGGAGCATATCCCAAAGGCAAACTTTGTCTTGGGGCCCCTCATGCCGCTGTCGAAGGAGCCCGAGTACGAATATAACACTGGTGGCAAGCTCACTGACATGAAGAGTGTGACGACCAAGATCCAATAGGCCAATAGCCAAGACCCAAGACTCCTGAGGCGGGAATGCCAAGATGGATGAGGTGAGGTGAGGTGAGGTGAGGTGTACAAGGCCATGAGTTAGCCCCACATCGCCTGGAGAGAAGGAGATCCTGAGCTACTTATATAATTTCCCCTCCCAAACATAGAAGACGCGTTTTAAAACCGTGCGCCGCTACGGATTTCGTAAGAACTCCGTAGTTAAGCGTGCTCGGGCGAGAGTAGTACCAGGATGGGTGACCTCCCTGGGAAGTTCTCGTGCGGGCACGGGCAAAGCGGACAAAATCTTGTGTGTTTGGGGCGGATGTTACAAAATGGTATTAGAGCCGGTTCTCCTCGGGATGGGGGGGTCTAACCCTACACGAGGACGTGTAGCCCTAAGGGGGGTGGATTGTGACGACCAAGATCCAATAGGCCAATAGCCAAGACCCAAGACTCCTGAGGCGGGAATGCCAAGATGGATGAGGTGAGGTGAGGTGAGGTGAGGTGTACAAGGCCATGAGTTAGCCCCACATCGCCTGGAGAGAAGGAGATCCTGAGCTACTTATATAATTTCCCCTCCCAAACATAGAAGACGCGTTCTAGGTGGTTCGATGGTAACCATGCTAGTGCAAAACCTTGAGGTTGAGGGTTCGAGTACCCAAGAGACCAATAGAGGACAATATCTTGTGTTTGGGAGGGGAAATTATATAAGTAGCTCAGGATCTCCTTCTCTCCAGGCGATGTGGGGCTAACTCATGGCCTTGTACACCTCACCTCACCTCACCTCACCTCATCCATCTTGGCATTCCCGCCTCAGGAGTCTTGGGTCTTGGCTATTGGCCTATTGGATCTTGGTCGTCACAATCCACCCCCCTTAGGGCTACACGTCCTCGTGTAGGGTTAGACCCCCCCCCCATCCCGAGGAGAACCGGCTCTGATACCATTTTGTAATATCCGCCCCAAACACACAAGATTTTGTCCGCTTTGCCCGTGCCCGCACGAGAACTTCCCAGGGGGTCACCCATCCTGGTACTACTCTCGCCCGAGCACGCTTAACTACGGAGTTCTTACGAATTCCGTAGCGGCGCACGGTTTTAAAACGCGTCTTGGCAGGAAAGGTGGTGAGCCCCCAAACCCAAGATATTGTCCTCTATTGGTCTCTTGGGTATTCGAACCCTCAACCTCAAGGTTTTGCACTAGCATGGTTACCATCGAACCACCTAGAACGCGTCTTGGCAGGAAAGGTGGTGAGCCCCCAAACACAAGATATTGTCCTCTATTGGTCTCTTGGGTACTCGAACCCTCAACCTCAAGGTTTTGCACTAGCATGGTTACCATCGAACCACCTAGAACGCGTCTTCTATGTGTGGGAGGGGAAATTATATAAGTAGCTCAGGATCTCCTTCTCTCCAGGCGATGTGGGGCTAACTCATGGCCTTGTACACCTCACCTCACCTCACCTCACCTCATCCATCTTGGCATTCCCGCCTCAGGAGTCTTGGGTCTTGGCTATTGGCCTATTGGATCTTGGTCGTCACAAAGAGGGCGAAGTGGCAGCAGTTGCTCGCTTGCTTCACGGAAGGAAAGAACCGACCGGCTCTTTTCGGAGTTCAATCCGCATTCGGGATTGACAAGCGGACGGTCTTCACATCGATCGCCAGCAAGGAGCAAGTGATTGTTGTAGCTCGTGTGTCCTTAGCATGGATTTTCTGTATTAACATTAATAAAGATGACTTTGGTTATTGCTTTAATTAGAATACTACTCTGGTATATGATAATACTCATATAATAAAAGGACCCTAGGGAACACAGTAGGCCACTAAGGTGCATGGAGGATCCATGCTTGGGAGACCCAGTGGATCAGTTCTGTGTAGACCTAGAAATAGTTTACAGCTTAGGTAATGCCGGTCGCTTCACCGAGAACAAGCTGTTGGCAGGTAGAGGATGTGGTGAAGTCTCCACCACGGGAACGTGGGATTCCCATTCACCTGACCAAGCACGATGATCGTGTTGAACAGGAACCAAGACGGTGCACAGTTCAGTGCAGATTCAAACATTGGTGCAGAAACCGTCTTACTACTATAGATAATCTGTCCTTAACCCTGAGGGACCATGCTCACTGGGCCAATTAATTGTGTGGTGCTTTGATGTGCCAACGTGTGCGGGCCTTCCATAGTCCAATATCACGGTACGTTAGGTTACCCGGCTGGCGCTTGAGTGACATGTAATCCCTACAGGTTATCCGGCGTCCAGTGTTGGATAGGTGCGTTTTGATAAGTCAATCTGTCCACACAGTTAACCCAGGCCTGGTGGTTATCAGTATGACTGATGATGTTCTGGATGCTAGGCATAGTACCGGAAGGTGTGTGGTGTTATAGATGACAAGTCATCAAACCCTAGTCAGATTATCGATCGGAATCTGACGGTGCTCCCCACCGCCCGAGTCGTATCATGGCACCAGTAATAGGAGGGACTAAGGATTATCGGAGTATAGTAGAGAACAGGGTTACGAGGGAGTAACATAAGTTTAGGATCACTAAAGTTCAACTCGCGTCGTACTCTGGGTGGCTACGCGGGTTAATCGGATTAGGGATAATTAACGGAACTTTCGGTGTGTCACCGGAATAGTTAATCATGGATCCGGTTGGAGCTAGAGATCCCGAACCATGAAGGTTCCACCCTGTCGTTGCGTATAGGAATTGTTCCCCGACCTAGTTGGATACGTTGGATGCGAAGTAGCGCGATGGAGCGCAAGCCCGGAGCCAAAGAACCTAATTCACATATGTTACGAGCCATAGGGGTATTTTGGTAAATACTAAAATATAGCTCAGAACATATTGAATATGGATCTTAGATTGAGCGGAATAATTCCAGGAGCTCACAGGCACTGACGGAACTCGATTCCGAGTAGTGCACCTCACTCAGTCTCACTTTCAGTTTTTCGCTTTTCGTGAAGGGCGTTTTTATCCGAGCTTCACGATAGACACCCGGGAGACCTTTATCCGACCCCCCCTCATCCCTATCCACCTAGGGGCCGGACCTAGGCTCCTTGGAGCCATGGGAGATCGGCCCTATAAAGGAAATAGGGAGGGGAGGGGCCGGCCCAATGGTTCTACTCCCTCCCCTCCAAAAATCCGACCCCTAGTCCTCCTCCTTTGTGGTATCGGCCAAGGAAAATAGAGGAAGAAGAAGGGAGAAGGAAGAGGAAGGAAGGAGAATGAAGAAAGGAGAAAGAGGAGGAGAAAATCTCGAGGCTCGCCATCATCTTCGCAACGGATTATTCCGTCGGCTCGAAATCCTTGCACTCAGAGACGGGATTTCGAGGATTCTTCAATTCGCAAAGGACAAGGTGCTATCCGATAGTTTCCCTTGTGATTCAAGTGCGGTTCTTCATCATTCCGTAATCTCCGGATCATAGATCCATAAGGTATGATGAATCTAAACACCTAAGTAGATGCATGCATATCTTCCGTAGATCGTAGTATGCCTCTAGGGTGTCCGCACATATGCTAAGATCATAGATTTGCATGTAGATTGTTTTGTATCACGAAATTGTAATGAAACATACACCGTATGATCTTCGGATCTTTCTTTTGCTTCCGCTGTGACTCTGATTAGCGGAACCCAATTCCAACAATTGGTATCAGAGCACGCTTTGGTATGTTTCATGCATGAATACGTGAAAACATCATGTGAATATATGATGGCATATGTTTTTCTCGGGGTTCGGCGTAGTTCATGCATATGGATTGTGCTATGTATCGTCTTTTTGCAGGTGCCGCGCTGAATAGTAATCTGTGATTGCATGCATCCGGGGTTAGGACCCCGGATTTTATTTTGCATTGATTATTATTGTGGATTGTAAGGCTTTAGATGGGCGAGGGTGGGGGTTGACCATCCTCGGTTCCCTGGCCATGTTTCTAGGATTGTCTTTTTTTCTTTCTAGTGAAATTATACACGAACGAGCACTTGCTCGGAGCGTGTTAGTTTTTCGATCACAGGAAGAAGGAGATGATGCTACATCCACGGTTCGGGCAAGCGGTACCATGGCGTGCAAAGACCCGGCGAAAGCGTGCACGTTAGCGATGAAGGGGATCGTCGTCAGAGATTGTGCAGAATGGAAGAGCGGGATATCTTGGCTGTGCTATATATTCAGGTTCAGGGGTCGGACCCTGGACTTGATTCAGTTTGGATGTTTTTTCTGTTGTTTCTCTTTATTTCGTATTTAGAGAACCCCGATGATAATATGATTATCTTGCTTGTGAGTTTGTCTCTAGATCAGACTTAGGGTTAGTACTAAGCTTATGGATTCATCGGTGTCTCTAAATGCTTCTAACACGTGCGAATCCGGTGGCTAGCTAAAAGGAAAGGTGGTAACCGCCCTCGTGGTAGTTCAGGTAGCCAAGTACTGTGCACCGAGATAGACGCAATGTTAGATTTGTTTAGTGATAATTAACTAATGTCTCCATAAGAAGTATGATAACCCTAGTGGGATGCCCTTTCCCCACGTGGTCCTAGCGACTAAGTTAGGTTAGGATTTCACTATGTGATACCCGTTTCTAGATGATGTTTGATGGTAGTATGAACTCATCACGATTTGGTTATGCCACCATTAGGTTGAGGTCCGGCGGAGGTTGTCGGATGTCCCTATTTGGCCAGCATCGAAACCTGTAATGAGATGAGGTCTACTATGACATCAGGCATCAAATTGTGAACGAGGCGTCATCGTAGTAGGAGTCCTTTCCACATTGACCTTAGGCTAGGCTCCAGATCTTAGGATTGTGGGCAAACTAGTGAAGTATCAGGATCCTTGGAATCTATGTAATGTGATCCTTACAAGAAAGGCGAAAGCTGAGTATTCAAGGTAGGGACTATGATATTTTCCGAGGATACTAATGCTTTGCGGGAGGGTTTGTAATCCTAGTGGGAGTGCGGTAGACCAGGGTCTATGTCTAGGAGGTCGTGACCATTCTAGATATGCATAAAACCTCATAAAGAAGGGATGTGTAAGAGGTTCCCTCCAAAGGGGAGCCCCTGGCCTCCACAATCAACCGGCTAAGGGTCTGGGTGGGAGGTACGCAGTTCGATATTCCCACCGGGTGAGAGCTGTGTTTCCTTCCATGCTGGTTCGCCTAGTGGTTTCCTTCGGGACATGGGGGATACCGGTGGCAGTGGGTGACGGTTTTATCCTGCACTGCGGGAGCCTATGAACCCCCCTGCCGACACTACCTAGATTTGTGGGAAGCATCCGAAAGCTTGTGTGAAGCCGCTGTTGCTGCGCACGCGGGTCACATAAAGCTGGCCAAAAGGAGACTGGGAGGTCTTTCAGTTTACCGTGGGTAATTCTGATGAAGACTGGGTCGTAAAAACCTCGTTAGCAGAACCGGTTGCATGCTCTCACCGAGATACTGTCTCCAATTCAGGGCCGATAGTCTCAGTGCTCGAGCCCAGGGAATTTAGATTCCTGGATGTCTCCACGTGCGGTGGTGAAGACATAGCGACTGGAGTAGATATTATCTATTTCTAAATTCCATAAAATAGATTGTAGTAGACCCTAACTATTGCTTTAAACCATTGTTTACAGAAATCATGACCAAGCTCAACCCCCTTGCCTCCATACTTAATGATAACAAACTTACGGGACTAAACTACGAGGACTGGAAGCGTAACCTAATGCTCGTCCTAAGGGTTGGCAAACACACAATTGCTCTAAGTACCCCTCAACCGGCCATGCCGGGACCAGATGCAACTGAGGCCCAGTTAAAGGAATGGAAAGACTGGCTAGATGCTGATGAGATGTGCAAGTGCTACATTGTGGCATCCTTACAGACCGTCCTTCAGAAGCAAGTCGAAGACATGGCCTTTGCTTCAGACATGATACTCTACCTGAAGGAAATGTTCGAGGGCCGTAGTCGGGTAACTCGTACCTGACCATCAAGAAATTGGTGTCCACGAAGATGACAGAGGGGACTTTAGTTCGGGATCATATGCTGAAGTTGTTTGGCTATGTGAACGAGCTTGGTTCCTTCGATATCATCTTGGATGCAGAGATCCAGACCGACATTTTCCTCGCGTCTCTGTCAGGAGCGTTTGAGGGCTTCGTTACCAACTTCAACCTTAATCGGTTGGAGATGTCTAACGCAGAGCTCCTAGCGGCGCTCCAGGCGGCAGAGGACGGGATGAAGGCATCAGCCCAATCCCTAAACGTGGAGCGAAATTCTTCTCTGAAAGCCAAGGGCAAGTTTCAGAAAAGAAAGTCTAAGAAGCCCGTGAAGATGGGCCAGGTGCAGTTACAGGTTCCCAAGCAGAATGGTCCGGCGAAGCCCAAAGGAAAATATTTCCGATGCGGTAAGAAGGGGCACTAGAAGGGCGACTGCCGCGTGGCTCCCAAGAAGGCTGAGACAAGTATATCTCAAATCCAAATAGTGGAATCCCTTGTAGCATCCAGTTGTTCTCCAGTTTCATGGATTGTGGATTCTGGTTCCACTAACCATGCTTGCAATAATTTGCAGGGGTTCAAGGAGACAAGAAAACTGGGTGATGGGGAGATAATCCTAAGCATGGAAACTGAGGCCGTGGCAGAGGCTGAAGCAGTTGGAGATGTCATCTTGCAGTTTCTTGATGGAAGAAGTTTATTACTTAGAGAAATACTTTATGTACCGTCCTTGAGACATAATTTAATTTTTGTTTCCTTATTGAATAATGAAGGTTTTTTAGTTTTATTTGATGCTTCTGGTGTGTCAATTAAATTGGATGGTTCCTTTGTTTGTAAGGGAAAGATACAGAATGGTCTCTATGTAATTAACTCAAATCATAAGCAGGATAACATAACTGAAGCTTGTGTGATTAATTCATCTAAAATGAAAAATCCCTCAGATAATCCAATACTCCTTTGGCATCTAAGGCTTGGACACATATCCTCAGACAGGATGCACAGGTTGGTTAAGGTAGGACTCTTAAGTCCAAATATTTCAGAAAGCCTACCGACGTGTGAGTCTTGCCTAGAAGACAAGATGACTAAAAGGTCTTTCCGAGCCAAAGGTAGCAGATCTAAGGAGGTATTGGAGTTGGTACACACTGGTGTATGTGGGCCCATAAGTGTTCGTGCCATAGGAGGCTTCGAATACTTCATCACCTTCACGGATGATCACTCGAGGTTTGGATACATATACCTAATGCGGCGGAAGTCTGAATCCTTTGATAAGTTCAAGGAGTTCAGAGCTGAAGCAGAAAAGCAGACGGGTAAAAGTATCAAGTCTCTTCGATCAGATCGAGGAGGCGAATACCTATCGGATGAATTTATTGGGTACCTGCGTGAGCATGGGATCGTATCCCAGTTGACTGCACCAGGGACACCACAACAAAATGGTGTATCTGAGAGGAGAAACCAAACCTTGTTAGACATGGTTCGGACTATGATGAGTTATGCAACATTGCCACCTAGTTTTTGGGGATATGCCCTAGAGACGGCAGTATATACTTTGAACTTTGTTCCATCAAAGTCAGTACCCCTAACTCCTTGGGAGCTGTGGTTGAAGCGAAAGCCAAGCCTACAACACTTTAGGATTTGGGGTTGTCCAGCGCATGTGCGAAAGGACAAGCGAGATAAGATGGAGTCAAAAACTAAGGTATATCTGTTCGTTGGGTATCCAAAAGGGACAAAGGGTGGTTTATTTTATGATCGTGAGGATAGAAAGGTTATCGTCTCGACGAACGCCGTATTCCTGAAGTAGGATTATTTAATAGACCATTAGCCCACCAGTAAAGTAGTTCTTGAAGAATTGCTTGGTACTGATGGGAGTACGCAGACAGAAAACGTAGTGGGAGCTGATACCACTAAGATTAACGGTACTGTAGAATCGACTCCTATGGAACCACCGCAGGTTCGTCGCAGTGGGAGGACCACAAGTGCTCCTGATAGATACATTAGAGAAGCCTTTATGGTTGATCCAGAGTTTCAGGAGAATGATCCTCTAAACTATGACGAAGCGATGGTATCCACTGACCATGCAGCATGGCAGGAAGCCATGGAGGCAGAACTGACATCGATGTCCCAAAATTCGGTTTGGACACTTGTAACACCACCTCGTGTAAGTGGGTGTACAAAAGGAAAAGAGATCCGGATGGTACCGTTAAGACTTACAAAGCTAGACTAGTCGCTAAGGGTTATACCCAGCGAGAAGAGATCGACTATGACGAAACCTTTTTGCCAGTGGCTATGCTTAAGTCTATCCGGATCCTCTTATCCATTGCAGCCCATTATGATTGGAAGATCTGGCAAATGGACGTCAAGACCGTATTCCTCAACAAAGATTTGGAAGAAGACATCTACATGTCTCAGCCTCCAGGCTTTGTCGCAAAAGGTCAGAAAGGTCTGGTGTGCAAGTTGCAAAGGTCCATTTATGGACTGAAGCAAGCATCCAGAAGTAGGAACATGCGTTTTGATCAGGCTATCCAGTCTTATGGATTTGAACAGAACGTGGATGAACCATGTGTTTATAAAAGGAGCGATAAGACTGCAGTAATTTTTCTAGTGCTTTACGTGGATGATATCCTGCTCATCGGAAACGATGTTGGAGCGTTGTCTACAGTAAAGGTGTAGTTATCCTCTCAATTTGACATAAAAGATCTGGGTGAAGCGAGTTATGTTCTGGGGATCAAGGTAACTCGAGATCGCCAGAACAAGATTCTCTCGCTGTCACAGTCAGCCTACATAGATACTATCTTGGTCAGATTCAGTATGCACAACTCCAAGAAGGGACTGGTTCCATTCAGACATGGAATGAAGTTGTCCAAGGATCAGGGTCCTAAGACTCCTTAGGAGAGGGCAGAGATGCAAAAGATACCTTATGCTTCGGCAATAGGGAGTCTGATGTATGCCATTCAGTGCACGAGACCAGATATATGCTATGCAGTAGGCATGATGGGCATGTATCAATCAAATCGGGGTCTAGGGCACTAGACTGTTGTGAAAAGTATACTCAAGTATCTCCATAGGATGAGAGATTATGAGTTAGTTTACTCTTCACAGGAACTGATGCTGATTGGATATACGGATTCTGACTTTGCGTCAGATCCGGAATCCAGGAGATCAACGTCAGGGTTTGTGTTTTTATTAGGAGGAGGAGCTGTCAGTTGGAGGAGCGTGAAGCAGGGATGCATCGCGGATTCGACGACAGAGGCTGAGTACGTTGCGGCGTGCGAAGTAGCTAAGAAGGCGGTGTGGCTCAAGAAGTTCCTTACGGACTTAGGATACGTACCGAGAGCTCAAGATCCTATTGTCCTTTACTACGATAATAGTGGAGCGGTAGCACAATCCAAGGAGCCAAGATATCACCAGAAGAGTAAGCATATCGAGCGGAAATATTACATTATCCGGGACTTACAGAAGCGATCAGAGGTAGCAGTGACTCAGGTGGCGTCTGCAGATAACATGGCGGACCCTTTCACAAAGGCGTTACCGACCAAGGCTTTTGAGAAGCACGTGGATGCCATGGGAGTTAAGATTGTTGTTCCCCGCTAGGCCAAGTGGAAGATTGTTGTAGCTCGTGTGTCCTTAGCGTGGATTTTCTGTATTAACATTAATAAAGATGACTTTGGTTATTGCTTTAATTAGAATACTACTCTGGTATATGATAATACTCATATAATAAAAGGACCCTAGGGAACACAGTAGGCCACTGAGGCGCATGGAGGATCCATGCTTGGGAGACCCAGTGGACCAGTTCTGTGTAGACCTAGAACTAGTTCACAGCTTAGGTAATGCCGGTCGCTTCACCGAGAACAAGCTGTTGGCAGGTAGAGGATGTGCTGAAGTCTCTACCACGGGAACATGGGATTCCCATTCACCTGACCAAGCACGATGATCGTGTTGAATAGGAACCAAGACGGTGCATAGTTCAGTGATTCAGACACTGGTGCAGAAATCGTCTTACTACTATAGATAATCTGTCCTTAACCCAGAGGGACCATGCTCACTGGGCCAACTAGTTGTGTGCTGCTTTGATATGCCAACGTGTGCTGGCCTTCCATAGTCCAATACCACGGTACGTTGGGTTACCCGGCTGGCGCTTGAGTGACATGTAATCCCTACAGGTTATCCGACGTCCAGTGTTGGATGGGTGCGTTTTGATGAGTCAATCTGTCCACACAGTTAACCCAGGCCTGGTGGTTGTCAGTATGACTGACGATGTTCCGGATGCTAGGCATAGCACCGGAAGGTGTGTGGTGTTATAGATGACAAGTCATCAAACCCTAGTCAGATGATCGATCGGGATCTGACGGTGCTCCCCACCGCCCGAGTCGTATCATGGCACCAGTAATAGAAGGGACTGAGGATTATCGGAGTATAGTAGAGAACAGGGTTACGAGAGAGTAACATAAGTTTAGGATCACTAGAGTTCAACTCGCGTCACACTCTGGGTGGCTACGCGGGTTAATCGGATTAGGGCTGATTAACGGAACTTTCGGTATGTCACCGGAACAGTTAATCAGGGATCCGGTTGGAGCTAGAGATCCCGAACCCTGAAGGTTCCACCCTGTCGTTGCATATAGGAATTATTCCCCGACCTAGTTGGATACGTTGGATGCGAAGTAGCGCGATGGAGCGCAAGCCCGGAGCCAAAGAACCTAATTCACATATGTTACGGGCCATAGGGGTATTTTGGTAAATACTAAAATATGGCTTAGAACATATTGAATATGGATCTTAGATTGAGCGGAATAATTCCAGGAGCTCACAGGCGCTGACGGAACTCGATTCCGAGTAGCGCACCTCACTCAGTCTCACTTTCAGTTTTCCGCTTTTCGTGAAGGGCGTTTTCATCCGAGCTTCACGATAAACACCCGGGAGACCTTTATCCGACCCCCCCTCATCCCTATCCACATAGGGGCCGGCCCTAGGCTCCTTGGAGCCATGGGAGACCGGCCCTATAAAGGAAATAGGGAGGGGAGGGGCCGGCCCAATGGTTCTACTCCCTCCCCTCCAAAAATCCGACCCCTAGTCCTCCTCCTTTGTGGTTTCGGCCAAGGAAAAGAGAAGAAGAAGAAGGGAGAAGGAAGAGGAAGGATGGAGAAGGAAGAAAGGAGAAAGAGGAGGAGAAAATCTCGAGGCTCGCCATCATCTTCGCAACGGATTCTTCCGTCGGCTCGAAATCCTTACACTCAGAGACGGGATTTCGAGGATTCTTCAATTCGCAAAGGACAAGGTGCTATCCGATAGTTTCCCTTGCGATTCAAGTGCAGTTCTTCATCATTCCGTAATCTCCGGATCATAGATCCATAAGGTATGATGAATCTAAACACCTAAGTAGATGCATGCATGTCTTCCGTAGATCGTAGTATGCCTCTAGGGTGTCCGCACATATGCTAAGATCATAGATTTGCATGTAGATTGTTTTGTATCACGAAATTGTAATGAAACATACACCGTATGATCTTCGGATCTTTCTTTTGCTTCCGCTGCGACTCTGATTAGCGAAACCCAATTCCAACAGTGATGGGGACGGTGGTCACCATCGGCTAGTTGAACTGCGGACTGCGCCTCCCACTGTTGTCGTTCGTCGTGAGGCTGCTGAACACTTCAGGGCTTTGCCCGGGATAGATTTCCGGTAACGCGTGGAGGATTATCTATGCCTTCTGGCACGTTGAGTCTGATTTCCAGGATGAACTTAGGGCTTGCTACTCCAGCATCCCTGAAGGTGAAGAGTCTAGGATCGAGTTGGGCTATTTCTTCTACCACTACAAGTGGTCTTCGAAGAAGGATAGCCCATTCTTTAATCTGACCGGCGTCTCCGCACTTCGCCCGATCATCGACACCGTTGCCTCTGAAAAGCTCTACACTGACTGGCCGATCTCGGTTTTCGATGCATGGACCCCTCTCTTGGTGCCTGAGACTTCTCGGAATCAGGTATACAAAGAGATCGATATGTACTGTGCGGGAGGAGCCTTCGCATAGACATCAGAACGGGTCGGGGCCCTGGACAACCTTTTTCTGGAGTTGACCTGCGTCACGCAATCGTGGAAGCAGTTCTCGAACTGCCCGGTCCGGCACGGCAATGCCAACCTTCTCCATCGACTGTAGGCCCGGTATGAAGACAATGACGTCTTGTACTCCGATTATGAGGAGGATCCTCAATCGAGCAAGATTGTTAGGGTCGTTAGGGTCAAGAAGAAAGCTTATGGGGCAAGGCGCGGCCTGCCAACGGAGGAAAAGCTGGTGATGACCCGCAGGGGTCAAGTGAAAAAAAGAAGAGTTTACAAGGAGGATGAGAAGAAGGAAGAAGAAGAGAAAAATAAAGAAGAAGAAGAGGAAAAGAAAGAAGAAGAAGATGAAGATGATGATGACGACGAGGAGGATGGAGGTGATGGTGGAGGTGGAGACGATGATGATAGTGACGATGACGATGATGATGGAGACGATGGCAGCAAGGATAGAGGAGATGGGGAGGGAGGAGACGGAGGTGGCAAAGGAGGAGGCAATATTGGGGGCGAAGAGGAGTCGCAACCCATTCCCATCGACGAGGCTAAGGCCCGTTGCATGGAAGAGGTGATGGATACGGTGGGCGACGGCCAGAAGGTGTTGCCCATCTATCATTTTGAGGAGCTGAAGCGCCCAACGGGTCTTAGGATCAAGTACTCGGGAGTGATGTGGTTGCAAGCAACCCCACTCCCCTCGATCAGTTGCCCCCGAGTGTTCTTCGCATCGAGGGTGCCTCGACGAGCGGTGGGGTGGAGGTTGAGCAACCTCCATCTGCCGTTCGTCTTTCGGCGGCCCAAGTGGCGGAGGAAGTGGCCACCCTCATGGCCAGGCTTCAGCAAACTGCTGAACACCCGAAGGAAGGGGAGATTACTCCTCCGCGCGATGTTCCTTCTCCCTTGTAAAAGGAGGGGGGAGTTGCGTGGAGGCTGGAACTCCTCAACCTCTGCCAGAGGCATCCCCTGTCAAGGAGAGGTCGACCCCCAGGGGTAAAAGCTCCGACCGGGGGAAGGGTAAGGCCGAGGCTTCTCGAGTTGAGGCCACAGGTATGCTCTGTTTACTTCTTCTTGACTGTTCTGCTTTTGACGTTTGAAATATTCTAACTGTTTGAACTGTTGTATTGGTTGTAGATGCTCTTGTTAGCACGACTCAGCTACTCAAGGATTTGGGTGAGGTTGATATCAACCACCCAACGACGGTGATCCGGAAGCTCTGCAATCTTCCGGACACTACCATTGAAGAAGCCTACGACAGGCAGGAAGTTGTGGTAAGTGCATCTGCTTGACTTGGTTCTTGAATTGTATCTTCTGAGAAATTTCTGACTTTCTCTTGATTGCTTGCAGAACTCAGCTGTCCTAAAGCTCGCTACCAGGCTCTTCAAGAGGGTCAAAGAACGGGGGGCTTCAGCTGAAGTATCTCGTTTGATAGCCCAACTGGAGGCTGCGAATGAGGAGAAGGAGAAGCTGAGTGCAGCTTTAGCAGCCAAGAAGGAAGATCTGAATGCCAAGAAGGAAGCTCTTCGCAAGGAAAGGATCGAGAGCAAGAGCTGGCTCGAGAACTACGTGGCTCGGGGTCACGAGCTCGAAGAGTTGAAGAGCCGATTCTTCAGAGTGGAAACTCTGGCCCATGACCGCGCCGTGGAAATAAAGGAGCTGAAGGACCAACTTGCTGCCAAGGAAGCTGCGCTCGCTGCCAAGGAGGCTGCCTTCACTAAGGAGCTCGAGGAGACACGTGCTGAGTGTGAAAGTTTCAGGTCGACAGCTGAGAAAGCGGTAAAAGCCCTCAGGGTTCACGCTGGCGGCGTTCAATCTTCTAAAGCGTCTGCAGCGAGCAAGGCTCGTGGTGGATCTGAAGGAGAGAGGTTGCGTGCTCCCAGTGTTGCCAAGCCATGATGTATTCTATTTCTTTCTTTTATTGTTGTACATGTAAGCTCCACATATATAAAGCTCACTTGTACCTGGTAATTTTTGAGAAATAAAGACTTCTTTCTGGTGTTTGAAATCGAATGTCTCTTGTGTTGGATTCTTTGAATATTTGTGTTCTGAATGGAATGCTTGAATATACTTTAACACTTTATGGTAAAGGGTCGAGTCGCAACTCAATCATCCAAACTTGTTAAGTAATTTGATAGTTGAAGGTTGTGTTGTAGCACAACTTGAAATCGTTTAATATTTACCTGTGAGGGGTTGAGCCGCAACTCAAGCATCCAAACTTGTTAGACGATCTTGCAATTGAAGGTTATTTAATATTTATATGTAAGGGGTCGTGTCGCAACATGAGTTCCCAAACTTGTTAAATTGACCCAGTGACTTGAAGGTTGTTTTGTTTTACAACCCGAAACCGTTTAACATCTGCCTGTAAGGGGTTGAGTCGCAACTCAAGCATCCAAACTTGTTAAACGACCTGGTAATTTGAATATAGACTTAGAACTTGAATATAGATTACTTGGAACTTCTTTAGAACTTGAGTCGATAAGATGAACATTCGAAAGCGATCTTTATTCAGCATGGAGTTTACATCAAAGATAAAACATTTTGAGATGTCTAGCATTCCAAGCTCGTGGTAGTCTATCTCCTTCTGGTGAGATCAGTCGGTAAGATCCTTTGCCTCCTATTGACTCGACGATGTAGGGGCCTTCCCAGTTGGGAGCTAGTTTTCCGCTGCTGTGTTCTTTTGTATTGTAGAAGACTGCTCTGAGGACCAGCCTGCCAATTGGGAACTGTCTTTTATTAACTTTCTGATCGTAGGCTCATTTGATTCTCTGTTGATACTTGGCAACACGAATGGTTGCTTGGTCTCGTAATTCTTCAGAGAAGTCATGGTCATTGACTCGAAGCTCTTCACTAACCCCCTCTTTGATTGCTCTGGTCTTCAAAGTGTTTGAGATGGTCTTTGTTGGGAGGACTACTTCTGACCCGTATGTTAGGCGAAAAGGTAAGAACCCAGTTGATCTTCTTGAAGTGGTTCGATAGCCCCACAAGACCTCAGGTAAGACTTGTTCCCATAATCCTTTCTTGCTATCGAGCTTCTTCTTGAGTAGACCAAGGATAGCTCTGTTGGAGGCTTCGGCTTGACCATTACACTGCGAATACCTTGGTGTTGAGTAGAAGAGCTTGATTCCATTGCTCAGGCAGAATTCCCGGAACTTGTCAGAGTCGAATTGAGCTCCATTGTCAGCAATTAAGACTTGGGGCGTGCCAAACCTTGAAAAGATATTGTGTCTGATGAACTTGATGACTTCATCATCAGTCTCTCGGAATAAAGGCACGGCTTCAACCTACTTTGTGAAGTAGTCTGTGGCCAACAGCAGATACTTCTTCTTGCTTAGTGTTGGTGGGAAAGGACCCAAGAAGTCCAACCCCCATTGATGGAAGGGTCATGGATTAGTTAGTTGATGCAGCTCATCTGCTGGGAGATGGATAGTTCGAGTGTGTCTCTGGCAAGGCTCGCACCTTTGAACCACTTGATGAGCATCTCTTGCTATTGTCGGCCAGTAGTATCCTTGCAGTTTTGTCTTGGCTTCAAGAGATCTTCCTCCTGAATGATTTTCGCGAGCTCCGGAATGGATGTCGATTAAGATTGCTTTTGCTTGCAAAGGACCTATGCATTTAAGCAGCATCCCGTTGTGCGATTTGAAATATAGATCTTCTCTTTGAAGGCAATAGCATGGAAGCTTACTTTGAAGTCTTCTGGCTTGAATTGGATCTTCCGGTATTTTGCCTTGCTTGAAGAAGTCGAGGATTGGCCGTCTCCAATCTTCGAGTTCATGTGTTGTGGCTTGATCGGAGGCTGGTTGTTCTCCACCTCCAGATCTTTCTATAGCGGCTATGATCTGTTGTTCGAGGGTAATCTTGGGTGAATCTTGGTAGTCGATTTGTATTCGCCTCTCCCCGAGTGAGTCACCAAGAACCGAGGCAGCATTAGCTAAGGCATTTGCCTCTCGATTTTCTGCTCTCGGGACTTGGATGAACTCGGTGCTAGCAAATCGTTGTTGAAGATGTCGCACTAGGGCCAAGTAATGCTGCATTCTCTCTTCTCATGCTGTGTACTCCTCGTTGATTTGCCTTATGATTAGTTGGGAGTCGCTATAGATGGTGAGTCGATCTACCCCCAGGGATTCAGCCATTTGGAGTCCGGAGATGAGTGCTTCGTATTCGGCTTCGTTGTTGGTGGCGTTGAATCCAAGGAGAATAGCCTTCTGAAGATGATCAAGGTCGGGGGATACTAAGACTATCCAAATTCCCGAACCGATCGTGCTTGAAGCTCTATCAGTATAAAGTTTCCATAGGGCTGGCGAGATGGCAATAGCCTCAAGGCTTGGATTGGTCTTTGTAGCCATATTGAATGGAGATTTATCTTCATCTTCGAGGCACATATCGACATCTTCCTCCCAAGTTATAGGGTCTTCTACTGGGAAGTCGGCTAGGAAGTCGGCAACTGCCTATCCTTTGAGTGAAGTGTGGGGTTCGAACTGAACCCCGAGAGCACTCATCTCGATCACCCATTTGGTCATTCGACCTGCCCTATTTGCCTTGTCGAGGATATCTTTGAGAGGATGCTCTGAGATGACTGTGATCTGGTGGGAGATAAAATAAGGCTGGAGTCATCGTGATGCGGTAAGCAAGGCTAATACAACCTTCTCAATCTTCGAGTAGCGAGTCTCTGCGGGGAGAAGTGTATGGCTGATGTAGTAGACCGGATGCTTGACACCTTCTCTCCTACTGACCAGGATCGCGCTGATTGCTTGATCGGTGATGGCAAGATAGTGCTAGAGGTCTTCTTTTGGGAGCGGAGCTGTCAGGATGGGAGCTCGCACAAGATAACTCTTGACGTCTTGAAAAGCTTGTTTGCAAGCTGGACTCCATCCCGAGGTATCTGCCTTTCGTAACTTGTCGAAGAGCGGTTTGCATTTGTCGGAAGATTTGGAGATTAATCGATTGAGGGCAGCTAATCTTCCAGTGAGGTATTGCACTTTCTTCCGATTGGTAGGTGAGGGCATATCGAGGATGGCTCGAATTTGATCGGGGTACGCTTTAATTCCTCTCCTGGTGACAAGGTGTCCCAGGAACTTGCCCGATTGAACACCGAAAGCACATTTGGCCGGGTTGAGCTTCATGCGGTACTTTCGGAGGACTTGAAATGTTTTCGTGAGATCAGAGAGATGGCTCTCACGATTGGAGCTTTTGGTGAGGAGATTGTCTACATAAACTTCGACATTGCGTCCGATTTGATCTTCGAACATCTTCATGACTAGTCTTTGATAGATAGATCCAGCATTCTTGAGGTCGAAAGGTATTACATTGTAGCAGTAGAGTCTTCGATCAGTCACGAAGCACGTCTTCTCTCGATCGTCCAGGTGTAGCGGAATTTGATTGTATCCCGAGTATCCATCCATGAAAGATAGAAGTTTGTTGCCAGCAATGGCATCGACGAATCTATCTATCCTTGGCATGGGGAACGGATCTTTGGGACAAGCTTTGTTGAGGTTGGTGAAGTCAATGCACACTCTGACTTTCCCATTCTTCTTCGGGACAGCAACTATATTGGAGATCCAAGTAGGGTACTCTACTTCACGAATGAAGCCTGCTGCGAGTAGCTTACTGATCTTCTCTTGAACTGCGGCTTGTCTCTCTGGTCGGATTGTGTGTGGCTTCTGCTTGATGGGCTTCACTCCTTCTGTGATTGCGAGTCGATGACACGCATCATCTGGGTTGATCCCAGGCATATCTTCGAAGCACCAGGCGAAGACGTCGATGTTGGATTGAAGGAACGATACCATGTCTCGTGCTTCTGTGTCACTGAGACCAGTACCGATGAAGGTTTCTCGAGGGAGATCTCCACTACTGATGTTAATTGGGATGATCTCTTCGATTGAAGGTGAGGCCTCCCACTCGATCGGTGGGGGTTCGGACAGTGGAATCTCCTTTGGTTGCTATGTTGAAGAAGGACCAGCTTCGTCTCTAGGTCGCTTTGGGGCAGCGAGTTTATCCGGTGATCTGTTCTTGCAGTGGCTGCTTCACATGATCGCCCAGTTTGTTGATCTCCCCGGATACAGACAATATCTTCTCCCGTTGCAAATTTGAGCAGCTGATGGTAGGAGGAGGAGATGACATTGATCTGATGGAGGAATGGTTGACCCAAGATGATGTTGTAGTTGGATGTCCCTTCGACTATGGCGAACCTTACCGAGACTCTAATCTCTCGACTGAGGTCGAGGGTGAATCTTGATTCCCCCATTGTTATGCTTTGCTCCCCGTTGAAGCCCGTGATCACCGTTGGGACGACTTCGAGACTGAAATATTTATGTCCCAGACGCTTGAAGCAGTTTGAGAACATAATATCGATAGAGCTTTCGGTGTCGATGAGGATGCGATTGACTGTGCTCCCGTCGATGATAAGCCTCAGGACCAGGGGATCCCGGTACGGGGTATGGACCCCTTGGAGGTCCAAGTCATTGAAGATGATGGAGGGCCAAGCTAAGCCCTTGACAGGCTTCTCGATCCAGGTGTCTTCTTTGTTCGCTGTGGAGCGAATGTTGAAGATGCGACGTATCTGCCGATCCACTTCTTTGCCCGTCAATGCTTGATTGTGCAATGACCCGTGAATACCAAAGACGTTGGCACTCACGGTGATAGGCGATTGATCGGTAGAGATCTGGTGGATCTAGTAAGCTTCTTTCCCCTTCGCGGAAGGTCGGCGCTGGTCCGGTCCACCTTTGACGAAATCTTAGAGATGGCCTTCTCGCAGTAAATCCTCGAGGTGGTATCTCAATCGATAATATCGATCGGTAGGATGGCCGTGGCTGCGGTGGAAGTCACAGTAGACTGTTTTGTCCGCTGTGACCTTGGTGTCCGGCTGTAGAGGGTTTGGCCTCCGGAGGAACTCTTCGTGTTGAATTCGATCAAGGATCTGCTCGATCGGTAGAGTCCAATCGGTGAATGTAGTCTTCTTCGGAGGGGATCTGCGTCCCTTATTTCTCGATCTCTTGGGTGCAGGGGGAATTACTGCTTCTGCGTTGTGAGCTTTGGCAGCGTACTTTGGGGCTTCTCTTTCAACTGGTCGCCGCTTGGTCTCTCGCCCCTTTCGGGCGACTTGGTCATCTTCAACTTTGATTTTCCTTTGGATTCGGTCAAACATTAAACCCAGGGAAGGAGGAGGATTGCGAATGAAGTCGTTGTAGATATGGAGATCGAAATGGAGAGCATTCTGGAAAGCCAGCATGATAGCCTCGTCATCAAGATGTCGTCCAGAGAGAGCGGCGTGTTCGTTGCGAAATCTTCACGTGAAGCTACGAAGAATCTCTTCAGCACCCATCCTCAGCCTGTAGAGAGAGTCTAGCTTCTTCTCCGGCTTCAAGTTGAGCTGATAGTGCTGCACGAAGTGGTTAGCCAAGACTCCGAACTGGGTGATGGATCCAGCTCGGAGGTTATGGTACCAATCGAGAGATGGCTCGTCGAGGCTCCCAGCGAAGGTGCGGTAGAGCATGTTATTCTCTTCTTCGTATGGTGTCAAAGCTTGTTTGAATGCCAATATGTGGAGAGTCGGATCTCCTTTGAGGCAGTTGAATTTGGAGAGAGTGGGAATTCTCCATCCCCTTGGAAATATTGATTGAAACAGACTCTGATGGAGAGGTCCAGCAGAGGAGTACCCCTCCCTACGACCATGTCCTCGACCTGGATGCAGGTCGAGAGGCAAGATCGCAAGGTCTTGTTCAGGCCTTTGAGTATTGGCCGGTTGGAGTCGATGACGAAGATCCGTTCCGGCTCCACATTGAAGTGGAAGAGATGGAGAAGCTTTATTCTTTGAGGGCACTACTATCATCTGGTGCTTTCTTTGTAAGTCGGGCTTCGACTGTATCCGCCTGTCACAGTTGCGGCCCGAGGACGACTGAGAGGATTCATCGTCTATACGATCCCAGACACTCTGCTTCCATGGAGCAGCAGAGGGGGTTGGATCGCAACAGATCCTCTCATGGGCAGCGGTGCCCATTGATCTCTGTGGCTCGGAGTGGATCGATTGTCGTGGCAGATCGACTCTCTCGTTAGACGAGGGGATGGAAAGAGCGATCCCGGCCTCGAAGGCTGCTTTCTTAAGGGCATCCCTTTCAGCAGTGAGGGTGGCATTTTGCTTAGCCAGTTGTAACAACTGAAAGTCGACCGCCGAAATTTGATAAGTAGATAGCGGGTCTTCAGCTGGAGCAGGGGCAGTTTGCCCGATCGATTATCGAGGAGGTGGTGCGATCGGCCGATCTACCGATCTTCCGCTCCCTGAGCGAACCCCCATTTCGAGGACAGTAAGGGGCTGCTTGAAGTTGAGCCGTTGACTCATCGAACGAGTCTCTGGACGAGCTTGATGCGTGTTACTTCCCTCCGGATGATCCTGATATTTCGTCCTCGCCATTTAGGGAAAGCGAAGGATGAAACCAGATTGCCGGCGTCCGAATGGTTGTCTACTCAACCGAAAGGGGCTGGGAAGTTTGGTTATCTAGATCGGTTGCCTGCTCAACCGGTCTGATGCTACTTGGCTTTTCGCCCGATCCCACAGACGGCGCCAAATTGTAGGGGAAAATCTTCATGCTGATCCGAAGACTTCACCTCATCAGTCAATTGAAGTTGAATCAAAGATCGTTGTTCGATCTATTGGTTGGAAGGTGGGTTTGAAGGTTGATGTCTTGATGACTTTGAGTTACCTTTTATGTTATGCAAACAGAGAGAATATTGACACAAGATGTGATCTCGGAGTTCAACCGAAGCCTACGTCTCCGTGCTATAGGGTGCAACCCGAATTCACTATCCCTTTACTTGAAGTGACCTCGACAGGACGAGTGTCACTGTAGTATTTCTGATCTCTTCAGAGACAAGAAGAAGATTGAGGAGAGTTGGAGAATAGAAAGATGGAATTTCCAGAGCTCTGGTTTCTGAAATCAGATTTCAGATTTGAACTTGGAATCCATTTACATTTAAAGGCTCTGGTATTTATAGGATTTTCTGGGATGAAATCTGGGGCAAATGGCGGTTTCTACTGTCGTTTCCGGGGGATTCCACAGGCAGGGCTGGTGGGTCCCGCCGTCTTCTCTGGGGATCCTCCAGGTGAGGTTGGTGAGTCCCGTGGTAGCCTCTGTGGGTCCACCAGGCAGGGTCGGTGGATCCCGTGGTAGTCTCTGTGGGCCTACCAGACAGGGCCGGTGGGTCCCGCGATAGTCTCTGTGGGCCCACCAGGCAGGGCCGGTGGGTCCCGCGATAGTTTCTGTGGGCCCACCAGGCAGGGCCGGTGGGTCCCGTGGTAGTTTATGTGGGCCCACCAGGCAGGGCCGGTGGGTCCCGTGATAGTTTCTATGGGTCCACCAGGCAGGGCCGGTGGGTCCCGCGGTAGTCTCTATGGGCCCACCAGGCAGGGCCGGTGGGTCCCGCGATTTGTAGGCTTCTTGCCAAAATTTGCACCCACACATACGAATATAGCCATTCGAATTCATTCGTACGAACGAATATTGCCATTCTAATTTATACATAGGAATATTGCTATTCTAATTCATTCATACAAAGGTAGCTATTCTAATTCATACGTATGAGCCATTCTAATTCATTCAAATGAATGTAGTCATTCTAATCCATTCGTACGAACGAATGTAGCTATTCTAATTCATTCGTACGAATATAGCTATTCTAATTCATTCATACAGAGGTAGTCATTCTAATTATTCGTACGAAGGCAGCTATTCTAATTCATACGTACGAGCCATTCTAATTCATTTGTATGAATATAGATATTCTTATTCATTCGTACTAATATAGCCATTCTAATTTATTCGTACGAATGTTGTCATTCTAAGTCATTTGCACGTATGTTGCTATTCGTACGAAGGTAACCATTCTAATTTATTCGTAAGAATATAGCCATTTTATTTCATTCATAGCCAATCTAATTCATTCGTATAAATATAGCCATTCTAATTCATTCGTATGAATATAGCAATTCCAATTTATTCGTACAAATATAGCCATTCTAATTCATTCGTACGAATGAAGCTATCCAAATTCATTCGTACGAATGTATCTATTCTAATACATTCGTATGAACGAATGTAGCTATTCTAATTCATTCATATAAAGGTAGGCATTCTAATTCATTCGTATGATCCATTCTAATTCATTCGTATGAATCTAGCCATTCTAATTTATTTGTACAAAAAAATGTAGCCATTCGAATTCATTCGTACGAATATAGCCATTCTAATTTATTCGTACGAGTGAATGTAGCCATTCAAATCCATTCGTACAAATATAGCCATTCGAATTCATTCGTACGAGCCATCCTAATTCATTTGTACGAGTGTAGACATTCAAATTCATTCATACAAACGAATGTAGCTGTTCTAATTCATTCATACAAATATATCTGTTCTAATTTTTTCGTACGAACGAATATAACCATTCTAATTCATTCGTACGAATATAGCCATTCTAATTCATTCGTATAAAGATAGCCATTCTAATTAATTCGTACGAGCCATTATAATTCATTCATATGAATATAGCCAATCTAATTCAATCGTACGAACGAATGTAGCCATTTTAATTATTCGTACGATTGTAGCTATTTTAATTCATTCGTTCGAAAGTAGCTATTCTAATTCATTCATATAAGTCATTTTAACTCATTTGTACGAGTGTAGCCATTATAATTCATTCGTACGAACGAATGTAGCGATTCTAATTCATTCATAAGACTGGTTATTCTAGTTCATTCGTATGAAGGTAGCCATCTAATTCATTCGTACGAGCCAATCTAATTCATTCGTATGAATCTAGCCATTCTAATTCATTCGTACGAATGAATATATCTATTCTAATTCATTCATATGAAGGTAGCCATTCTGATTTATTCGTACGAATATAGCCATTCTAATTCATTCGTACGATTGTATCTATTCTAATTCATTCATACGAGATATTCTAATTTGTTTGTACGAATGAAGCCATTCTAATTCATTCATATATATGAATATATCCATTCTATTTCATTCGTACAAAGGTAGCCATTCTACTTTATTCGTATGAGCCATTCTAATTTATTTGTATGAATGTAGCCATTCTAATTCATTCGTACGAACAAATGTAGCTATTGTAATTGATCATTGGTACAAATGTAACCATTATAATTGATTCGTACGAAGGTAGCCATTTTAATTAATTCGCACGAAGGTAGCCATTCTAATTCATTCGTATGAGCCATTCTAATTTATTCGTACGAATATAGACATTCTAATTCAATCGTACGAATGAATATAGCCATTCTAATTCTTTCGTACGAATATAGTCATTATAATTTAGTCGTACGAAGGTAGTCATTCCAATTCATTCGTACGATCCATTCTAATTCATTTGTACGAATGTAGCCATTCTGATTCATTCGTATGAACAAATATAGCCATTCTAATTCATTCGTACAAATGTAGCCATTATAATTCATTCGTACAAAGGTAGCCATTCTTATTCATTCGTATGAGCCATTCTAATTCATTCGTACGAACAAATGTACCATTCTAATTCATTTAGATGAATATAGCAATTCTAATTCATTCGTACGCCGATAGCCATTCTAAATTATTCGTACGAGACATTCTAATTGATTAGTAAAAATATCATCATTCTAATTCTTTTGTACGATCAAATTTAACCAGTTTAATTGATTCGTATGAATGTAGCCATTCGAATTTATTCGTACGATCGAATATAGCCATTCTAATTCAATGGTATGAATATAGCAATTCTAATTCATTCGTTCGAAGGTAGCCATTCTAATTTATTCATACAAGCCATTCTAATTCTTTCGTACAAATGTGGTCATTCTAATTCATTCATACGAATGAATGTAGCCATTCTAATTCATTCGTACGAATGTATCCGTTCGAATTCATTCGTATGAAGGTAGTCATTCTAATTCATTCGTACCAAGGAATTAGAATGGCTACCTTCAAATGAATGAATTAGAACTAGCCATTCTAATTTATTCATATGAAGGTAACCATTCTAATTCATTCATACGAAGGTAGCCATTCTAATTAATTCGTACGAATATAGCCATTCTAATTCATTCATACGAACGAATATAGCTATTCTAATTTATTCGTACGAATGTAGTTATTCTAATTTATTCGTACTAATATAGCCTTTCTAATTCATTCGTATGAATAAATGTAGCCATTTTAATTAATTCGTACGAATGTAGCAATTCTAATTCATTTGTATGAAGGTAGCCATTCTAATTCATTCATACGAGCTATTATAATTTATTCGTACAAATATTGCCATTCTAGTTTATTCATATGAATGAATGTAGCAATTCTAATTCATTTATACGAGCCATTCTAATTCATTCGTACAAGCCATTCTAATTCATTCGTACGAATATAGCCCTTCTAATGCATTCGTACGAACAAATATATCCCTTCTAATTTATTTGTACGAATATAGTCATTCTATTTATTCGTACGAGCCATTTTAATTCATTCGTACAAATGTACCTATTTTAATTCATTCATATGAACGAATGCAACAATTCTAATTCATTCATACGAATATAGCCATTCTAATTCATTCGTACGAATATAGCCATTCTAATTTATTTGTAAGAGCCATTCTAATTCATTCGTACGAATGTAGCTATTCTAATTCATTCGTATGAACAAATATAGCTATTCTAATTTATTCCTACAAATGTAGCAATTTTAATTCATTCGAACGAAGGTAGCTATTCTAATTCATTCGTACGAGCCATTCTAATTCTTTTGTATGAATGTAGCCATTCTAATTCTTTGTATGAACGAATGTAGCTATTCTAATACATTCGTATGAATGTAGCCATTCTAATTCAGTCATACGAAGGTAGCCATTTAAATTAATTCGTAAGAGCCATTCTAATTCATTCGAACAAATGTAGCCATTCTTATTTATTCGTACGAACAAATGTAACCATTCTAATTCATTCGGACGAATATAGTCATTAAAATTCATTCATACAAAGGTAGCCATTCTAATTTATTCGTACAAGTCATTCTAATTGATTCGTACGAATATAGCCAATCTAATTTATTCCTACGATCGAAAATAGTCATTCTAATTCATTCATACGAATGTAGTCATTCTATTTGATTTGTTCGAAGATATCTATTCAAATTAATTCGTACGAGCTATTATATTTCTTTCGTACGAATATGACCATTCTATTTAATTCGTATGAACGCATATAATCGTTCTAATTCATTCGTACGAAGATAGCCATTCTGATTCATTCGTAGGAGTTATTCTAATTAATCCGTACGAAGGTAGCCATTCTAATTCATTCGTACGAGCCATTCTAATTCATTCGTACGAATGTAGCCATTCTAATTCATTCTTACAAACGAATGTAGCCATTCTAATTTATTCGTACAAATATAGCTATTCTAATTCATTCGTACAAAGTAGCCATTCTAATTTATTCGTACAAGACATTTTAATTCATTCATATGAATGTAGCCATTCTAATTCGTTCATATGAATGTAGACATTCTAATTCATTCGAACAAAGGTATCCATTCTAATTTATTTGTACGTCCTATTCTAATTCATTTGTACGAATATTGCCATTCTATTTCATTCGTATAAATTAATATAGTCATTCTAATTCATTCGTACGAATGTAGCCCTTCTAATTCATTCATACGAGTCATTCTAGTTCTTTCGCATGAATGTAGCTCTTCTAATTCATTCGTTCGAATGTAGACATTCTAATTCATCCGTACGAAGGTAGCCATTCTAATTCATTTTTACGAGCCATTCTAATTCATTCATACGAATATAACCATTTTAATTCATTCGTACGAATAAATATAGGCATTCTAATTTATTAGTACGAATGTAACCTATCTAATTCATTCGTTCGATGGTAGCCATTTTAATACATTCATATGAGCGATTCTAATACATTCATATGAATATAGTCATTCTAATTCATTCGTACGAACGAATGTAGCCATTCTAATTCATTCGTATGAATATAGCCATTCTAATTCATTCGTACAAAGGTAGCTATTTTAATTCATTCGTACGAGCCATTCTAATTCATTCGTATGAATGTAGCCATTTTATCTCATTCGTATGAACTAATATAGCCATTCTAATTCATTCGTACAAATATAGCCATTCGAATTCATTCGAACGAAGGTAGCTATTATAATTCATTCGTAAGAAGGTAGCCATTCTAATTCATTCGTATGAGCCATTCTAATTCATTCGTTCGAATGTAGCCATTCTAATCCATTCGTATGAATAAAGCCACTCTAATACATTCGTACAAGTCATTCTAATTCATTCATATGATTGTAGTCATTCTAATTCATTCGTACGAACGAATGTAGACATTCTAATTCATTCGTATGAATGTAGCCATTCTGATTCATTCGTACGAGCCATCCTAATTTATTTGTAGGAATATAGCCTTTTTAATTCATTCATATGAATGAATATAGTCATTCTAATTAATTCGTATGAATGTAGCCATTCTAATTAATTCGTACAAAGATAGCCATTCTAATTTATTCGTACAAGTCATTCTAATTCATTCGTACAAATGTAGCTATTCTAATTCATTGTTACGAATGTAGCTATTCTAATTCATGCATACAAAGGTAGCTATTCTGATTTATTCGTACAAGCTATTCTATTTCATTCGTATGAATGTAGTCATTCTAATTCATTCGTACAAACGAATATAACCATTCTAGTTCATTCAACAAATGTAGCCATTCTAATTCATTCATACGATGATAGCAATTCTAATTCATTCGTACGAGCCAGTCTAATTCATTCGTACAAATGTAGCCCTTCTAATTCATTCGTATGAATGTAGACATTCAAATTTATTCGTATGAAGGTAGCCATTCTTATTCATTTGGACAAGCTATTTTAATTCATTCGTACGAATGTAGCCATTCTAATTCATTCGTACGAACATAGTCATTCGAATTTATTCGTATGAACAAATATTGCCATTCTAATTTATTCATACGAATATAGTTATTCTAATTCATTCGTACAAAGGTAGCTATTCTAATTCCTTCGTACGAGCCATTCTAATTCATTCATATGAATATAGCCATTATAATCCATTCGCACGAACGAATGTAGCCATTCTAATTCATTCGTATGAATGTAGCCATTTTAATTCATTCGTACGAAGGTAGGCATTCTAATTCATTCGTACGAAGGTAGCCATTCTAATTCATACGTATGAGCCATTCTAATTCATTCATATGAATATAGCCATTCTAATTCATTCGTATGAATATAGTCATTCTAATTCATTCGTACGAATGTTGCCAGTCTAAGTCATTCGCACGTATGTTGTCATTCGTACGAAGGTAGCCATTCTAATTCATTCGTATGAATGTAACCATTCTAATTCATTCGTAGCCATTCTAATTCATTCGTATAATTATAGCCATTCAAATTCATTCTTACGAATATAACAATTCTAATTCATTCGTACAAATGTAGCTATTCTAATTCATTCATACGAATAAAGCCATCCAAATTCATTCGTACGAATGTATCTATTCTAATACATTCGTACGAACAAATGTAATTATTCTAATTTATTCGTATGAAGGTAGCCATTCTAATTCATTCGTACGAGCCATTCTAATCCATTCGTACGAATCTAGCCATTCTAATTTATTTGTACGAAAGAATGTAGCCATTTTAATTCATTCGTACGAATATAGCCATTCTAATTTATTCGTACAAAGGTAGCTATTCTAATTCATTCGTACGAGTCATTCTAATTCATTCGTACGAGCGAATATAGCCATTCTAATTCATTCGTACGAATGTAGCCATTCTAGTTCATTCGTACGAAGGTAGCCATTCTAATTCATTCGTATGAGCCATTCATTCGTGCGAATATAGCCATTCTAATTCTTTATACTAATGAATGTAGCTATTCTAATTCAGCATGCTACTCTTGCAGGTCATCCACATCCTTAACGGGAGGTGCGTTCCTTGATCTGACTTACATCATACCGAATCCAGGCCTGATAGTCATTAGTTGGACTGTTGATCGGGTTCGATGACTCGACAGGGTAATCAATTGTACGTTGTAAGCAAGAGACCTGAAAGGAACCAAGTCATATGAAAACTCGAGTCTGACAGTGTTCCCCACCGCTCGAGTTGCATCATGGCACCAAGTGGAGGAATACCGAGTTTACTGTACCTAAGCGGAAAGTAGGGGTAATCGAGAGAACATAGTAAGTCCAGGGGGAATAGAGTGCAACCTGCGTCACACTCTCGGTGGCTACGCAGGTTAACTCAAACTCAGGGGGTCGATGGTACACTCAGATAGTGTGTCAACCGAGTCCAAGTTGGAAGCTATGAACCCTGGTCCCTGAAGGTTCCACCTTATCCATATCTTGTACGGTTCTTGAACCATCTCCTCGATTCACGAGGTGAAGTATTTAGTTTGATTAAAATACGTTCCGTGTGTGCTTCGTACTAGTGCACGATAGTTGAGTATGCTCGTGTGTATACTATGATGTAAATACAGAGTAGTACGGAGACACACTAGGTCATAACCTAATCCAAGTGATGGTTTGTAACACGAGTGCGATCCACCGGTACGTGTTGCGAGTTAACTGGATGACTTTACTAGGGGTACTAGAGGTGGGTACCTTGGGAAACCAAGGGCACCACCACACACTTGGGTGACCGCCCCCCACATGAGGACAAAGGCATGGCCGGCCGACCCCCCTTGTTTCTAGGGTTTGCACTTGCAACTTCAAGGAGAAGGTGTTGGAAATAAATCCATGGTAGAGGCTCGCAGCGAAAATGATTTTGCGGTCGAAAGACCGTTCATGGTGCACATTACACGATTTAAACTTTCATCGAAACTAATCTACATATGTGTGCATGTGTATGCACGTGAATCGAACACCCTAACGACAATCTAGCGTAATGATTAACTAGCATGTATGCAAATCATAATACTCACTAGATCTACATGTTAGATTACACATGCCTTTCGTACGGATCTTTTAACCGCGGAGAATTGTCTTCTTTGTCGATAGAGACGGAAGATCGTTCGCGAAGATGCCGATGGTACGAATGGAGACGTTGCCTTCTTGTTCACCCGATCTCATACGATGCACGGAACGTCACTCTCGTATCTCTGAGTGCCTCCGAAGAACGACTCTTCTCCTTCTTCAGAACTCCACGCGAGGAAGACGAAGTTGCAAGCGAGAAACGGGAGAGAGATTAGGGAGAGAACTAGAGAGATGAGAGAGGGAGGGGGTTCGGTTTTGGCATCTTTATGGCCGGCCCCATATAGCCCTATATATAGGGCCGGCCTACCCCCTTGGATAAGGATCCAAAGGGATAAAGACCTCCCACAATTATCTCTCCATATTCGCCCTATTTATCTCTTCTTCTATTTATCCGTTTTCCCACTTTTTAGGGCTCGATTTTGACCGTTTTAAATCCTTATCCCTATCTATATGGCCGGCCCTATAGATGAGGGAATCTCATCCCTATAATATAGGGCCGACCCTAGCAAGGTCTCCCACTGCTAGGGTCGGCCAAGAGTGAGGTCCGACAGAGTGAGGTTTTTACCAAAACGCCCTGACGCCTCATTTTGACCATTTCTAGCATGCGAGACCTAGCAGCCATTATTTAAGTGATTTCTACTAGTTACCTTACTATTAACTGAGGCCACCGGAGGGTGCCTCTAGCAAAGTCAACTAGTGAACTCACAACATACCCCAGTGCATCGCACCTATGCAGCGAAGTTCACTTATGGCTAGGGATTACTACATGCGCATCTGTACTAGTCTCGGGCATACCCTTTAGTACTCGCATGTAGTTACGCATCTACCGTGCTCTAGTGCTAAGCACACACAGAGCGTATACTTTTTTCTTCCTTTTAATGCTTAAGGTGTTCTGAGGAGATGGTTCACGAACCGTACATAATGTTGATAAGGTGGAACCATCAGGGACCGGGGTTCATGGCTTCCAAGTCAAGCTCTATCGACACACTACCCGAGTATACCATCGATCCTCTGAGCTCGAGTTAACTTGCGTAGCCACCCAGAGTGCGACGCAGGCTGCACTCCAATTCACCCGGACTTACTATGTTCTCCATCATACCCCTGCTCTCCGCTTAGTAGTGGTAAGCCCGCTGTCCCTCCACTTGATGCCATGATTCACTTCGAGCGGTGGAGACTACCGTCAGACTTGAATGATCATATGACTTGGTTCCTTCCAGGTTGATCTATACATCGTACCTCTAATTACCCCGTTGAGTAATCGAACCCGGTCAACAGTCAAACTGATGACCACCAGGCCTGGGTTTGGTACAGTGTAAGTCACACCAAGGAATGCACCTCCCTTCAGGGGTGTGGATGACCTGCAGGAGTGACACGCTAATGCAACGCCAGCCGAGTAACCCAGTACACCGTAGTTTTGGATCACTGCATACGGATCCTCACATATTGGTACGCCAAAGCATGACGCAACTGGTTAGTCCATCAGACGTGGTTCCTCAGGGTTTAGGACCGTTTTATCCTAAGTAGAAACACGGCTTAGTGTACCAGTGTCTGCTCACTGATCTGTACACCGTGTTAGTTCCGTTCAGCCACAGACACTGTGCCTGGTGATGACCATGGTGAAGACAACCCATGAACTGTCATCGCCAACAGCTTATCATGATGAGGCGACCAACCTGATCATAGCTGCGAACTGATTTAGATTATATGGGACCAATCCACTCAGTCTTCAACTTAGTGGACTACCATATAACCATGGCTCTCTGTTCTTAAAAGAACACGTAACTATGTTACGCACCTATATGCATCTCATATAATAATAACTATCAATCTTTATTAGACCAAAACATAAAGTTTTACAAGCTTAGAACACATCAATCCTAACATAAGGGGGGCTGAGTTTGGGAGGTTTGATCATAAGGGGGCCCGGCCTACATGGGAAACAGAGGCAGAGAAATAAGGTGGCCGGTCCTAGCTTCTTGGAGTGGCTAGGGGCCGACCACCATAAGGAGAAGGAGAGAGGGGGTCGGCCGCCTCTCTTGGTGCAAGGCAAAACCCGAGCCCCCCTCTCAATCTTTCTCTCTCTCGCCTCTAGTCTCTCTCGTGTGCACCCTCGGACTTCATCCTCGCGTGATGAATCGAAGGTGGAGAAGGGTCGTTCCTCGGAGGCACTTAGAGATTCGAGAGTGACGTTCCGTGCAACGTGTAAGACCAGGTGAACGAAGAAGTCTTCATCCTCTCGCATATCATCGTCCATCTTCGCGGGAGTTCTTCCGTCTCCATCGACAAAGAAGATAATCCTCTGCAGTTAAAAGATCCGCACGAAGGTATATATCGTTCTAACTCATAATATAGCGTAGTCTCGAATTGCATGCATGCTAGACATTAGATTCGCTAGATTGACCTTATGGCGTTTTTCTCACGTACACATACGTGCACGCACATTAGTTTTGCAAAAGTTTTATCGTGTAACGTGCACCATGCACCGTCTTTTGACCGGTAATCGCTTCTGTTGCGGGCCTCTACCATAGGATTTTTCCAACACAACACTGTTGACGGTTAACCTCTTGAAACCCTGACCCGAATAACAAAACTCTAGCAGAGTCACTTGGGTGAATTGTTGCCTTGCCTGAGCGAAGCTGTGTACGGTTCTGCAGACAAAACGTTGGTTGATTTTCGCTCGGGCGAACTGTGGCCTTGCACGGGTGACATTCGGGTTGCAATTTGAGTATTTTCGGCTACGTGTTTGAGTTGTTTTGGGTTTACTTTGGCCACAAGTTTGTCCCCTTATAGGGGGGAGTAGGGTGGGCCTACGGTGATCCCGTGGACATCGGAATCGATCGTGGATGCTTGAGATCATTTATGGAGAAAACAGTCATGGAGAGAAGAGAAGGATCGGGGGAGGGGGGGGGGGGGGAGGGGGCACTGGCAAGGGGGCTCTTGGATGCGAGAGAGAGAGAGAGAGAGCATGGTGGCGGATCTTCTAAGGTAGTTGGTGGTCATGAAGGCATTGACCGCGTGTCGTGGTGTACTGCCATTCTTAATCTACGAAAGTTGGGATTAGGGTTTCGTGGCAAACCCTGGAGAAGACATGGGATTAGAGATGCTTGGTCAAAATGGATCGAAGGGATTATAGAACGATGGATCTGGTGGAGGAAGAGCGTGGCACTCTTCCTCATTTCTCATTTCTCGTGCTCGTTGTTTTTGTTGATCACCTCGTCGTCCTAGTTTTCATGGCAGCTGGTGAATCCTTGCAACGTCTGAATCTCATGTGCATTCCTTGTAAGCCTATGTCTAGTATATGGTTAATAGAAAAGATCTCATGCTCTCCCGTTTGTGGATTAGCTCTGATTTGGGTGAACCACATTACATTTGTGCATAATTTGTCTTAATTTGTGCTTGTTTATTTCATGTATTGGAGAAATTATTTTGTATGACGTGGTAGATCCTTTGACTAACCCTATGCTCAAAACTGGGCAGAGTTGGGGGTTCATCAGCAAATCGAGCCAATTCACCAAATTAGTAATTTGGTTCTCACATCTCTACCGATTCAATCTTTTCTACTGATTCAACCAAGTCATCCTATTCAACCCTTCACATACAATGAGAAGAGCCTAAGGATTAATATATCTTTGTTTTGAGACCTCATGATACTTCATCCTATGCACAATTTAGTAGTTAGATTCCGTATATTCAACCAGTTCAGAGTATTACCTTCAAATAGGCCTTTACCTTTTCAAAGCATACATAAGACACAATGACTGGACTCGATTTAGGGTTCCCCCAATTAATTCAACAATAATTTATAATGTAGCAAATTTTTCAAATTCTTCGACCTTTCTTTCACTGGTTATGTGGGTTAGCATACATAAATTTTCAGATAAAAACTTACTCTTAATAAATCTTAACATACTATGTCTATAGGAATCTCGAAGTCATTTGCAACAAAACCGAGGTGACCGTTACCAACCTATCTCGCCCATGATGAAAACTTGAAAATCACTCGTATAAAAGACGTCCAGCTCCTCTGATAATAAGGGATGATCTTTTAAGTATAAAAATCTAATTCTAACATAGCTTCCCCTGCTTCCTTCTTCCTCGAAAACCATTACCATTTCTTATACCCGAGGTTCCTTGGTCTTAGCTAAAGGACAACACATCAAAGGTATTAGTTTTTGGTCACACACAGAAGAGAGAGAGAGAGAGAGAGAGAGAGAGAGAGAGAGAGAGAGAGAGAGAGAGAGAGAAACGGATGACCTGCTACGATTATGAGCGTTAACTCCCTACTCCGCCTTAGTAGCAGTTACCCCAACCCCTCCAGCCTGTGCCCATGTGGTCGGAAGATGGAGAGATAGAGAGGGATAAAGAGACACTAAAAGAGAGGGGGAGAGAAATATATAGAGATGAAAAGAAATGGGAGAACTAGAGAGAGAAAAGTAGGATGCCTTATTAATTTCAAGTAAAAAAGGGAGTCAAATATTAGTATCTCCAACCGGCTCTTCCTCTATCCTTCCTATTTTTTCTCACCAAAGTTGCCATGCATCAGTTTAGGTAGCAAGGAGGAAAGGCCATTCCAGCCGACTCCCTATCCTTCTTTTTTAAGCCAACCACTATCATGCCAAAAGACCAAATAACCCATTTTCTTTGCATGCTATTTACAAGATCTATAATTGATTTCAAACCAGCAGAGATTAAAAGGGTAAAAGTTTTTTTTTTATTTGATAGTCGGGCCCACCGGTTGATGAGTGCTAAGAGCTAGCTCATTGGAATTAAGGCGTGGGGTTTTCAAAGCTAAATTTGAGGATCTTACAGAGCTGTCACTGGGAGGAGTATTTTGCAGAAATGAATCCCTACATTTGGCTCAATCTGCCAAATAGGGAGCCGATTGGACATGCTCATGCCTCAATTTCAACGAGCTCCTAGCACTTGTCAACCGCTGGACCCGGTTAGCAAATGAATTTTTTTTTTAGTCTTTTATCCTTTTACCCTTTGCTAGTTTGAAGTCAATTATAGATCTTGTAAATATCATGCAAATGATATGAATTATTTGGTCTTTTGGCATGATAGGGAGTCGCTTGGAAGAGTCTTTCCTCCTCTCCTCCTAAATTGATGACATGTCAACTTTGGTGAGCAAAAATAAGGAAGTCAGAAGGGGAGTCGGTTGGAGATGCTCTACATGCATCGTATGTGATTGATCCTCGTCCTTGATGTTAAACAAAAAGCTTTTTATCGCTCTATCCTAGCATGCTTTTTTTTTTGTGAACAGGACAGCCTAGAATCATTTTCCTTTCCTTAAAAAAAAAAATAGAACTTTTGCAATATGGACCGTATAACATCGATAACGATTTTGTCCCAACCTCCTTAAAATGGTTGGAGCATCACCCTCTCTCTTATTGGTCCATTTGAAGAGCTTTTGGTTATTCCATTTTATGAATAGTGTAAAATGACATATATACCCTTTGAATGAACCAATGAGAGAGAGTGTGATGCTCCAACCTCTTTAAGGAGGTTGGAACAGAATCGTTCTGGTAAAACATCTTTAAGACACCAGGATGTTAACTTCGGACCACTCATCATTTTGGTCCTCATCAATTTCGGACCACTCATGACTTTCCTTTCCATTGTTAGGACTTGGGACCACTCACCATTTTGGTCCTCACCACAGTGGCTCCAACCAGGGTGGACGTTACCTTGGCTGCCCGACGAGTCACCGGCTCACAGTTAGGGGTGGCAATGTGTCGTGTCGGGTTTATGCCGTGTCCAAAACCCCTAGACCCGGGCCCAACCCGTTTAACTAATCGATCCTAAATCTGTACCCGACCCGTAATAAACTGGTAGACCCAGTAAGACCCGTTTATCACTCGGGGTTATTCAGTTGACCAGATCCGACACAATCCGACTCGACCCGACCTGACCTGAAGACCCGCTGGTATTATATACTAGTAATGCCCGTGCCTGTCGGCACACAAAAGATTTCGAGGGCGAGGATAATATTTTAAGGCGGGTGACAATATTTCGAGGGTGACAAAAAAATATTTCGAGTGGCAATAATATTTCAATGGAGATAATAATATTTTGAGGGTAATAACAATATTTTTTTATTAAAGCCCATAACTTAGTCGTCCCGAACCACAGTATCACCGTTGTTCGGGGTCTAGGCAACGACATCTGCCATTTTAGACGGAACGGACGTTTTCAAATTGTTGTGATCGACATGCCATCGAGAGAACCCCAGGGGGCTCCCATCATTCAGGTCGGCTGATCAAACGAAAGAGGACCGGTGATTGCGATAATGCGAGATCTAAAGGGAGTCAGGATCGCACGTTCGAGAGGGGGCTGGGATCACCGTTACATTAGCTTATCTTGCCCCTTCATTCTATCCCTTTCTCAAATATAGATCCTGACCGTTGTTTGTACCCCCCACAAAATCGTAGCTTATTATATAGATTGTAGTATCAGATTGCGGGTAGACCCGACCCAACACGACTTGTTGAATACTAAACGGGTCTTCCCGGGTCTACCGTGTCCAGACCCTAAACCCGAACCCAACCCGTTTATTAAACTGGTCTATCGTGTCGACCCATTTACGACCCGAACCCGTTTAGCCCTGACCCAGACCCGCTAACTTCGTGTCGGGTCTGTCGTGTCGGGTCTGCCGTGTCGGGTCCGAAATTGCCAGCCCTACTCACAGTGATAGCTTGAGTATCCGGATCGATCCGGTTTAACGTGGTCGGAACAAAAAGCCATCCCAATTCCCACATGCAGCCAGATCGGCCGGACCCGGTTGATGCTTCGACGTCCTGGTGTGCCTGCGGAACAGCAGAAAGACCTTCATATAACTCCGCGGAGGGTTAACGAGTGCGCTCGAAGTAATAGATCTCAAAGTCGTCGATGCAGGGTTAACGAGTTCTGCTCCCTCCCTAATCACCTTCTTCTCTCCTCGTCCTCCTCCTCCTATAGAAATTAGAACGAGAGAGAGAGAGAGAGAGAGAGAGAGAGAGAGAGAGAGAGATGGGGGAGAAGGTGGTGGTTCTGGTGGCGGCGGCGGTGGTGGTGCTGCTCTGCTACGGTAGCACCGGGGTTGTGTCGGACGCGTCCGATCACAGGTACAAGCCGGAGGAACCGGTCCCTCTTTACGCAAACAAGGTCGGCCCCTTCCACAACCCTAGGTATAGATCTTTCTCCTCGTCCTTCAGTTTTCTTTTTTATAAATTTTTCGTTCAATTAAATTGGCATTCCGGATCCTAGATCTCCTCTCGTTCACTCTCGAAGCGTGAGATTTCTAGGGCTGTAACGCCCTTCGGCGTTCTGGTTCGATGCGGTATTTTGGTATTCATGATTTTCGTCAAGTTAGTAAATTGTTTCTGAATTTGAATTGAAAATGGGGTTAAGGTTATTGTGATATGGATGAATCTGGCTCTTTTAAGTTCAGATCCATAGGAAATATAGAGTTCTTGGAAAAATCAGCATATGCTCTCAAGAAATCGATCCTGGATCAGTCAAGGATCATTACAGAGAATTACCATTGCTGACATTGTTAGATAGTTTTCTGTCTTATATGAACAAATTGCTTGTTTGAGAATTCGACATTGAACTTTCGAAAGTCCGAAAGCATTGGTGAGAGGCCCGTTATTGTTCTTGCGATGGTTTGGTAATCATCAAATCTTGTTTTTGTGATGCTTAGGATTTGTGAAACTTTTCGGTTATTGCGAAAGAAATATTTTTAGATTCAACAGTAATGCGTGCGACGTCCTAAATTTACTCGTGTGCTTCTTGTTTCAGCGAGACGTATCGGTATTTTGATCTCCCATTCTGTTCTCCAGGTTTGGCTCACTCTTTTTTATTTATATTAATCTTGGGCTTGGTTACATATGCCTTTTTTGATTTCCGTCGGGCTCAATAACAGAACACGTCAAGGAGAAATCGGAAGCTCTCGGTGAAGTCCTGAATGGGGACCGCTTGGTTGATGCCCCTTACAAGCTGGACTTCCGTGTCGATCTTGACTCCAAATTGGTATGCGAGAAGCCACTTACAAAAGAGGAGGTGGCCAAGTTCAGGAGTGCTGTCATGAAGGACTACTACTTCCAGATGTACTATGATGACCTCCCCATTTGGGGTTTCCTCGGGAAAGTTGATAAGGACGGCAAGACTGACCCGAGCGAGTACAAGTATTTTCTATACAAGCATATCCACTTTGAGATCCTCTATAACAACGACCGCGTGATTGAAATCAATGCGCACACTGATCCTACCGCGTTAGTTGACGTCACCGAGGACAAGGACATCGAGGTACAATTCTTGTACTCGGTGAAGTGGAAGGAGACTAGCATGCCCTTCGAGAAGAGGATGGAGAAGTACTCTCAGTCTTCATCACAGCCGCACCACTTGGAGATCCATTGGTTCTCGATCATAAACTCATGTGTTACTGTCCTTCTATTGACGGGATTCCTTGCAACGATTCTCATGCGGGTGCTGAAGAATGACTTTGTCAAGTGAGCATGTCTACCTATCTCTGAACTCTTCTTTCATGGTAATGCTTGTGAGACGATTATCATGGTATTTATGAAAATAGGTGCAGATAATTCTGCCCTTAGAACAGAATTACCTATGAAACTTACAAAACTGTTTTCTTAGATATGTAAATAATAACATAACTAGCTTATTTTCGTTAATTTCTTGAGCATTATCGTCCATGGAAACATGGGAAACCTTCCATTGCAACACATATAGCCTTGAATGGCGAATAAAGTTTCATAAAGCCGACCCCAAATTGATGGTATTATTGGTATATTGGTTGATGGTTATAGTATGATATATGTACTGAGTACTGAATCTACTGTTGCATAAAACATTAGTTGGAAATCGTATCTCATGACTTCGAGAACAAATAAATTTTTGGTTCTCGCGATTAAGAAGGATCTCGATGGGGGATCATAGAGCAAGACATGGCTATTGGGGAGAGGCCATAAATATGCTCAATATTAATGTCCATTGAAAACAATATTCTGAAGTAAATGTCGGTCCAGATCTTTGAGAAATACCAGGTTACCACATAATTTTTTTTTATTATCATTCCTTTGTGGAGTTTTTTTATATGGTTTTCTGTATAATTAACTGTACTGCAACTAGCACCTAAAAACTAATATTAGACAATGAGGATCATAGACTGTTAAATCTATATGGCATGCTAGAACTCAACTACGTGACATGGTGTCAAGTACAAGGTCTATAAACATTGGCAAGGATTAACTAGACCAGCATGGTGGCAGCATCAAACAACTAAAATATGAAATTCTATATAAGTTGCTTCTAAAATATTAGACAGATTAATCTACTAAGTGTTATTTCATCGAGAAGGATATACAGGAAGCATTGATAAGTTGTGTTGGTCTACTCTTATAATTTGTGTATACTCCTTTGCACCACCACCACCACACATAATAGGAATGTTTATTAACAATTGTATGAAGTGAAACCGCCGATAAAGATCTCATATTTTGTATTTCTCTTTGTTGTAGTTTTTACCCGTTTACTTTTTCTAATACCATAGGACTGAAGTTTTGAGTTCCTATGTAGAACTTCGACAAGCTCCTACTTTGAATGTTATGTTTAAGAACCCCCAAAACAATGTAGAAAATGCTCTACTGAGTATTGGATTTTTGCTTATGCAAGATATGCCATGTTTTATGGACAATGAAAAATTTGATATGAGATGGTAGCTTCACCTTATACAAAGTAGATTGTTGTGCTAGCTATGCATGTGTGGTGGAGACATCGGTGTTTAGACAATTTTTTTACTTTATAGACAACTGGTTTGTTTCTAATTCAAAATTCTAGTTGCCACCTAGGCAGCACAGACACTTCCCCAAGCTCCCTGTACTCGTGTCGGACACCGACACTCGCCGGACACCCGCCAGACACGCATGTGCCATGTCCTACCTGCTTCTGCGAGCCGAACATGGCCGGACACTCCTCGGATACTTGCTGGACACTCGCCGGATACGCACCGGACACAGCGGATTGATGAACTATTCGATATAGGGTCGGATCACAAGCTGTTGTGATTCAGTATTGGCTTCAACCTATCTGATCCTCTGAGGTTATAACCTTAGAGGATCAGATAGGTTGAAGCCAAAACTGAATCGTAGCCATTCTTTTGAATGCCATTTGGGCCTGAGTGTGATTCACTTGTCAGGCTAGTTGTAACGGACTGTTATGATTCAGTTTTGGTTTTAAATTATCTGATCCTCTGAAGTTTCAGATAGGTTGAAGCCAAAACTGAAATACAGTCATTCTTTTCCATACCATTTAGGACTGTGTGCGATTCACTGATTGGGCTGGATATAACTAACGATTGCGATTCAATATGCATTAAATTTTTATTTTAGTTGTTTTCTATGAGGTTTTTTTGGTTATTGAAATATATATGAATTATAAACACACATAAAATACAAATAAAAAAATATTAATTTATTTTGCTTTGTTCCTATCGTACCCGTGTCATTTTTTAGTATTTGCCGTGTTGGCGAACCCGTGTCGTGTCGTACCCGTGTCCCCGTACCAGTGTCAGTGCTTCTTAGGCTGCCACTTGTGTCAGCCACCATATGCGGTTATAATAGTGGACGAGCCAGAGAACACTATTTTCGTGCCGCCCGTTAATCAACTATTTGATCGGGGTTAGATATGTCATTGGGCTAAAGTACGCTACCTCCAAACACACTGATATGTTTGTCTTTTTCCCTTGGAAAGACCACATCCTTGCCATCGCTGGACTGATCGAGAGGGGATTGTGATTGCCCCTCCCTCCTTTCTCGTGTGAACTTCTGTTCTGTATGGAGGTTGGTCCGTGCGAGATCAATGACAATTGGTGACTTATGCTACATGGTAAAGATATCCTGAACAAATTATAGTAAACCAGTTTTGGTGCAATGTTTTCTTATAAAAATGTTTCATCCATACGCTGAAGGCGAGGGGGAATTGGTGTATTCTTTTGTTTTAGCAAGAAGCTTTCTTGGTTGTCCTTTGACGTTCACCCCAAGTTGGACCCTAATTGGCTGAATGATCTAATTTGGGTGTCAGTTCCCTGGCGTGGAGATATCCTGAACAAATTATAGTAAACCAGTTTTGGTGCAATGTTTTTTTATAAAAATGTTTCATCCATACGTTGAAGGTGAGGGGGGAATTGGTATATTCTTTTATTTTAGCAAGAAGCTCTCTTGGTTGTCCTTTGACGTTCACCCCAAGTTGGACCCCAATTGGCTGAAGGATCTAATTTGGGTGTCAGCTCCCTGACGTGGAGATTTGGCTATTCCTCGGAGGGTAAAGTGGATACATGTTGGCTTAACATGTAAAGGAACATGCGAGTGTCGGAGAGAAAAGACTTCATAGCACTAGAGGAAAAAATCATTAAGATTTTGGGGCATCAGAGTAACTAGTGCATGGTGCTCCAACTTGACCCTGCCATCTCCAATGCTAACTTATATGCATTGAGTTGGGAGCCCTTGCCATCCGACTTTCATTCTGGTGATTTCAACTATGCCTTTGAGGTGATGCCTGAAAGTAAGGTGCTTCTGTGGGACATAGGTCTAATCTTCAATAAAGCCTTCAAAGAAGGCCCTTCAGCCCTAGTGTTGCAGGAGCCCTCACATGAGATGAAGCACCCTCCACTTCGGTGCATTGAGGGGGTTTGACTTGGAGGTTCCTTACCCTGACCGACTATAGTCGGAGGAGCTTGAAATGGATGGCCTGGATCTGGATAAGGATTCAGAGGTGCCTAAGGTAAATGAGCTGTTCCGGATCAACCTAGCGGGTTAACGACTGTTGTGCCTCATGTGATGAGAAAACAAAAACTGCAACAGCTCGAGGAGGTTAGCCACAAGAAAGTCAGACCCAATAGCTTGGAAAGGGGAAGGTCGAAGTCAGTTATGAGAGGGCTTCAATCAGATCACCTTGATACTGTTGTGCCTCATGAGAGAATAAGAACTGCAATAGCTTGAGGAGGTACAAAAAAAATGTCGGATCTAACATGAGAGGGGGGCGGGGGGGTTGAAGTCAAATGACCTCGATGAGCTGTTTGTCACTTGGCGCGTCCGAGGAATAAAATTGAGACATATCAATTTGGTGAAGAAGCCGTCCATACAAAAGATGCACGGACTTGCCTTTGGGGTGTGCATTATATACTACAGCTCAAAAGTTTCTCTCATTTGCTTCGTTAGCTGAAGCTTTTCCTCTCTTAAAGGTGCTTGGCGATCGAGATCCTATAAAGGAAGTTGGACGAGAAAATGGCTCTGGAGGAGGAAAGGAGGATAAGAAGAGAAAATGCAGAGGAAAGGAGAGATGTGAGGAAGGAGAGGCTTGCGGAGCCTAGTCAAGGGGTTCTAGTCTGGTCATGACTCACGAGTTAGCCCCAAAGGTGTTTGCTCCACCATTCGCTTTGGAAAAATTGGCCATGCCTGTTCCTGAGGTTGAAAAAAATACCCCTATACAAGTTATCGATGTTCGGATGATTTTTTAACCTACTAATGTTGTTGACGTAGTAGATTCCTCTGGAAACGGGATCGCTTAATCCTCCTACGCCGTGTGTGGGGGGGGGGGGGGGGGGGGGTTGGAGGAACGCATTGGACTTTATCAACCGTTCGTTTTAATTGTTAGTTTGAAAAGCACATTTGATAAGTCTAGAGACTTTAGAAAGTGCTGATTTTTTGTGGATGTTCTATTTAAGGCAAGGTAATTATGCTCACAATAAATAAAAACTTCTAAAACCTCTATTTAATGATTTGAAAATCAGTATAAAAATTTGGGTGCAAAAATATTCCCCGATCTTGACCTTATACACACACACAAAAAAATCTGCTCACCTACGAGGCGTCCCGTACCGGAGTCCTGCGCGATGTGTTCTTGACCCTCCGATACGATATGATCATGCGGTGAAAAATTAACTCAGGTTTGAGGTGGATCCTACCACGTGATAGGAATTCCGTGAGCTTGCTCTCTCCCTTTCCCCTCTCTCTCTCTATCAGTCTCTCTCTTCTCTTTGGCTTCACCAAGCCCTGATCGGTGAATCGCATGCATCCCCGACCGGCAGCCATCCCTAACGAGGTCAATCACACTCACCTCGGACGGTAACCACCCTCGACTAGGTGAATCACACTCACCCCGAACGGCAGCCACCTCGAATCGCACTCAACCCGGCCGGCAACCACCACCGTATCTCCTCTTCCCTCCTCCGGCAATGCCTCCTTCACCCGCATTCAGCCCCGACGATGAATCACATTCAGCCGGAGGGGAAGGAGGAGATCAGAGTGATTGGGGGGGTTGCCGGAGGGGGTTGAATGTGATTCAAGGTGGGGGAATGTCGGAGGAGGATGCATGGGCTGCTCGGAGGAGGGTGCGTGCTGGTAAGAGAGGAACTCCCCAGCCGCATGATCCCACCGCATCAGACGGTCGAAACATATCACGCATTTTCCATTTGTGGGACGTCCCGTAGGTGAGCGGTACTCTCTCTCTCTCTCTCTACACACACACACGCTGGCCAAAGCAGAAAATTGTGAAGTTTTTTTATCAATAGTTTGTTAGATTTGATGACTAAGTTTTCAAGTTGTTTACTAAAACAGGAATGTGTTTCCAAAAGTATAGTTAATATTAATGTGTGCTTGTCTATGCTTTACTGGATTGATTTATCCTCTGCTGTTTTTGTTTTGTTCCTATGAATATAGTCTTTAGAGCAACTCAAACAGATTCACCATACGCATTCCTACCCTATTTTAGGGATCAAACCCCCACAAAAAAATCCTCCAACAGGTTCCTTATATGTTTTCCTACTTTACGTTATCGACATCCGGTTCGCAAGGAGTGGTAAACAGACGCCGTTCGCCTAGAGAACACCACGTGACACCTGCAGGCGCGCTTCCTCCTGCAATCTACACGCGACATGCATCGCGATCCCTTGTCGCCCTTCAATATATGTTGCTACGATGCAGCTCGGGTCTGGACACCGTGTGCTCGGCTAGTGAGATTGACAGTGAATTTTTTTTTTCCAAATATGTTCTTGCCCATGTTACCAAGTCTTGTGTTTTTTTGAAAAAAAATCACTTTTAAAACATGACATTGTTGTGGCATTTACCATACGTATTTTTCCTGTTTTTTTTTAAAAGTCATGATTCTTTCAAAAATCACGATTTTTGCGTTTTAATCTCAATTAATCGCGTTTTAATCCAGTCGTATGCTACTAAAAAAATTTATTAGAATATATATATATATATATATATATATATATATATATATATATATATATATATGGGAAATGGGTTCCTGGTACATTGTACCAGGGTATGGCCTGAGACAGTGCTCCGTATGCTGCCAAGTGGAATAGGGGACCAGCTGTACTCCATACGGGTGCGAAACCTGCGAAAATTCTTTATTTGCGAAACCCAGCCGTAGCCGTCCGATCAACCGATCGGTGTTCACCCCGCCCACCGACCGCAGCTGTTACTGTGCCGGGCACAGTAACAGCGATTTCGGTGGGTGGGGTGAACTCTGGCCGTCCGATCGGCGTGAATCGAACGGCCAAATATCTCTCCCGCCGATTAAAATTGTTAACCGTTCGATCGAATGATCGAACGGGTGAGATCCCGTGGGACACCATCAAATAGGACAAAAGGTAATGATTGTAATCATTACCTTTTGTCCTATTTGATTGTTTCCCACGGGATCTCACCCGTTCGATCATTCGATCGAACGGTTAAAAATTTTAACCGGCCGGAGAGAAATTTGACCGCTCGATTCACGCCGATCGGACGGCCAGGGTTCACCCCACCCACTACCTTTTGTCCTATTTGTTGGTTTCCCACGGGATCTCACCCGTTCGATCGTTCGATCGAACGGTTGAAAATTTTAACCGGCTGGAGAGATATTTGGTCGTTCGATTCACGCCGATCGGACGGCCAGCATTCACCCCACCCACCGAAATCGCTGTTACTGTGCCCGGCACAGTAACAGCTGCGGTCGGTGGGCGGGGTGAACACCGATCGGTTGATCGGACGGCTATGGCTGAGTTTCGCAAATAAAGAATTTTCGCAGGTTTCGCACCCGTATGGAGTACAGCTGGTCCCCTAGTCCACTTGGCAGCATACGGAGCACTGTCTCAGGCAATACCCGGGTACAATGTACCAGGAACCCATTTCCCTATATATATATATATATATATATAACTTCTACCATTTTTTTCCTCGACTTTTTTCTGAGTTATTTTCGATTTTTCCGACTTATCTCTTAGTCGATTTTTCTCAACTTTCGACTTGGTACCTTGGGTTGTTGCAGTCCGGCAGAGCCCAACGACTAGAAACGGTCTAATGACTTCAATCGAGTACGATCCAACGGCTAGAAACGTTGACGTGCACATCAACAATCATTTTTGACCGTTGCAGTAGAGAAAATGCAAAATAATAATAATAATTAAAAAATTCAATAAATTGGAAAAATACCTTAAAATATAGTTTAAAAACGGCTATAAATAGGGAGGCAAATAGTCACGAAAAAACACTACTCAACAATTTCCTTCACTTGCAATTTTTTTTAAAAAATTATGTGGGTGGGTCGTTTGGTAAATAGTCACTAAAAATTCTACTTTTTAAATTTTTAATCTATATCCAAAATAACCCAATGACATTTTGGTAAATAGTGGGTGGTCGTTTGGTATATAAGGAGAAATGGCCATGGGCTTTTCATCATTTTAACTTTTAGAGGACAAGGATAGGGAATCTGCTGAAGCCCTCTCCCAAAAGTGATTCCCCATCTCAAGGGAAAACCCTCATTTTCCTAAAATAAGGAACCAAATGTATGGTAGCATTTGGAGTTGGTCTTAGTTCCTCATGTTGCTGAATCAACTTGTGTTCTGTAAATTTTGACTAAAGGTATGCCCATGATGACGAGGCAGCTGAGGACCAAGAAGAGAGTGGATGGAAATATATTCATGGGGATGTCTTCAGGTACCCGAAGAACAAGTCATTGTTTGCTGCATGTCTTGGTTCTGGCACTCAGTTATTCGCTCTGTAAGTATCTACTACAAGCCTGTTTTGTTTGTTACATGAAAACATTTGATTCGTGGATAATGCCTTTTTTCATGTGAGAATCTTTATGCTAAATATAAGCTGGCCCTCAATTTACCTTATATCTTCTTTACCGGCTACGTTGCAGTACGATTTTCATATTTATTCTTGCATTAGTGGGGGTCTTTTACCCCTACAATCGAGGAGCTCTTTTCACTGCACTGGTTGTCATATATGCTCTTACATCTGGCATAGCTGGATATACTGCTACTTCTTTCTATTGTCAACTCGAAGGAACAAACTGGGTGCGTTCTTATTCTTTCACTTCAACCATATCTTTACCCCCTTTTCATGATCCCTTTTTCTGATACAGTTGGACTCACACGCTATTCCACACACAACAGGCATAAAATGAGCTCTTTTCAGTTGTTGATATATTATTCACATTTTTGGTTTGCAGGCAAGGAATCTGATTTTGACGGGATGCCTGTTTTGTGGGCCTCTGTTCTTGACATTCTGCTTCCTCAATACTGTTGCTATTATGTACAGTGCTACTGCAGCACTGCCATTTGGGACCATTTTGGTTATTGTTCTTATATGGACACTGGTAACCTCTCCTCTGCTTGTTTTGGGTGGGATTGCTGGTAAAAACAGCAAGACAGAGTTCCAAGCACCTTGTCGCACCACCAAGTACCCTAGAGAGATTCCTCCATTACCGTGGTACCGAGGAACCATTACACAGATGGCAATGGCGGGTTTTCTTCCCTTTAGTGCCATTTATATTGAACTATATTACATATTTGCCAGTGTGTGGGGCCACAGAAGTTACACTATATACAGCATCCTCTTTATCATCTTTATTATTCTCCTCATCGTTACCGCTTTCATTACTGTGGCATTGACCTACTTTCAACTTGCTGCGGAAGACCATGAGTGGTGGTGGAGGTAAGTCAGATATTTTTCTTTCAAGCATATGCTATGATTAGTGTTGTATAATATGCACTTCCAGTTGTCTTTCTGCATTAGACTTGCCTTGTAGGAGGCCCTTAATGAGATTTTCCACTTGCTAGTTGCAATCGTTACTTGAATGCAATATTACTTGTTTTAAGTTTCTAATTGCTGTTTGTAAATTGTGTCATCCTCCTAAGCTTGAAGTTAGACATGTATCTATACCATAGCTTGTATCTTGAATTCTCTAAGGGTTTGTTTAATTCTTATTGTGGAGTCCGTTCATGTGCCTTTTGTTTTGAATTTCATATGCATATTGATGAATGCTTGAGTCTTTGTACACCAATGATTTGCTTCTAACATATTTCTAAGACTTTAAAAGGTTTGGGAACCAAATGGATCCACAAAACATTAAACTAGATCTAGATCTATGACCTTAGACTTTTATTTTCCATATAGTGCAATTGAGGCAAAGAAAATTAGATGTTCCTTATTTTTATATGAAGGTAGCTTGATTTGTAATAATGAAGGATTTCATTGCTATGTAGTAGGGAACTATTAGAAGAATGGTCAAGCAAGTTTTGATGGTGGGTTGTGAATTGTGATGGTCTTTTGCAATTAAAATTTGGCTGTAGTTTTTAGGGGTGGGTTCTTAAGTGGTTGGCCTGTTAGTATTTTTAGGGAAAAGGGTTGGCTTAACTTTGGGTGAATATAGAGAAGTTGCACAGATAGAGCTTTGAGTTGAGAAAAATGAGTGGTAACCTTTAATTCTCTATTGATAGTTATCTTTCATTGCATAAGTGGAGAAATATGGATCATAACTCATGTAGCTCTCCTTACAAGCTATCTTGCATATGTTGGGTTGTTTTGGTCATGCAAGTAATGGGTTGACCCTCCACCTCCATCCTCATCACACACCCACACAGACACAAAACTACATATTGGTGGTTCTGTTGGAGCAACCCCTGACTTGGTTGACATTAGGATTGAGAGTTAGTTGTATCCTGCTCAACCATTGTGTATGCTGTTGGGTTTGGTTAAAATATGTGATGTTGTGGGTTTTAGAAAATATGAGTGGTTTTATCTTTGTTAGGAGATAAATGAGCAAGTATGCCGTTAACCAATTTGTCTAAAATGTGTCTCATCTTTTCATTCAAAACTTTGTTATCAAAAGCTTCCCACCAAAGCCTTTAAGCAAAATGAAAACGTGTTTTCATCATCTTTCCCTCCAAAAGCTCTCTTTTGGATGAGAATTTTCATCGCACATTGCTTGTGGGGAAAGAAGTGAGATGAGTATATATATAGAAGCTCCTCTAGCTCACTTGTACTGAGTGACAAGAGTAGGGTTTTGTTGTGTACATGAGTCACCTACGATGCGATGCAAACCGCATTGCGCATGTGCGGCGTGGACAATGGGCTAAAACACTTTGCACTTAGCATGATTACATCATCGCCAGGAGTCGGTGTCTTTTCTTTTGGCTAAGGCTCGGTTCGGTTGGGCTGACTCAGGTACGAGTCGGAGTCGAGTTGACTCGACGGCCACTGGGTTGGGTCGATCCAAGTGTGGGTGGTTACAAACTGTTGGACTAGATTGGGCGGTTGGGCCATAAGGTGCTTGGAGGCATCCGTTGGCTAAGTGGGCATTGACAATTTGGGCCTTGCAATTGGACCAAGAGGTACTTCCTAGCATCCGTTGGTTGGTGAACTGGTGCATCCATTGGCCTTCAAGGGGTGTCTCGGATTCTATAAAAGAAGACCCATACCAACTCCTAAAATTCATTCCGAAATAGGACCCATCTCTCTTTTTCTGATATCCAAGAGTGGTTTTTCACTTTTGCTGAGTGCATAACCACAAAGACTTGTCGTGTTCTGGGAGCGATTCGTTGATAATCTTACAACATTCCCACTTTGTGAGAGGGGACGAATAACGCTTTATAGAACGTGTATCTGATACTTGCTTCAAGCCTTGATTTTATAGTTTCCTCCCGTCTAACAGTTTAAAGCGTTATCCATGGAGATCGAAACCACCGTCGCCACCATCAAGTTGATGAACCAGGACCTCATCATGCTCGACCGATTCGACGGCACCAACTTCACTCGTTGGCAAGACAAACTGAAGTTCTTATTGACTACTTTGAAGATGTTCTACGTGCTGGACCCGAACTTGCCTCCGATTCCAGAACTTACCGATGACGACTCATAAGAGAGGGTTGCAAAAAGAATCCAAAGGCAAGAAGACAAACTCATAGGCCGTGGCCACCTCCTCAACGCTTCATCCGACCGGCTGTACGACTTATACATGGATGTACCATCGACGAAGGAAATTTAGAATGCTTTGGAATTCAAGTACAAGGCCGAAGAGGAAGGTATCGAGTAATTCCTAATCTCCCGCTATTTTTGATTTCATGATGTTTGATGACAAACCCATCCTCTTCCATGTGCATGAGCTCTAAATCCTTGTAAACAAGATGAGGATTGTCAAGATTGAGATTCCTGAACCCTTCCAAATTGACGCATCATCACCAAATTATAGTTAAGTTGGAAGAATTATAGGAATAGGATACTGCATAAAACCGAGAATTATACTCTGGAGCAAATATGCATTGAGGAAGAGTCTCGGTCTAGAGAAAAAAAATGATGACATATCCAAAGCAAATGCAATGGACAAAAAGCCTAATTTCCATAACAAGAGTAATCCCAACAAGTGCTCTTCTTTGTGTCCAAAGAAAGACCAAGAGAAGTTCAAAAATTCCCAAAAAGCCACTGAAGGTAGAAAACCAAGGGTTCATGCTTCGTTTGTGGTAAAAGTGGGCACTACGCTCGTGATTGTTTCCATCGAGAGAAGAACAAGAATGAGGCTAATTTAGTGGAAGAAGATATCATCGCTGTGGTGAGCGAGATCAATGTAGTCCATGACAAAGCTCATGGTTGGTGGTACGACACTTTGTGCCTCGGTCCATGTCTGCTATGACATATCTGAGTTCAAAACTTATGAAGCAGTATCAGATGGACAAAATATCCTAATGGGAAGAAAAGGCGCCCAAAGGTGGTTGGGAAATGGAATGTGGAACTTGTATTCATTTCCGGAAAGATCACCTTAGCCAATGTACTTCATGCCTCTGATATGACTAGGAACTTATCCAGTGGGGGGTCTCTTGGGCTAACCAAGGATCAAAACTGTGTATGAATCAGGCAAGTTGATTTTGTCCAAGAATGAGGTTTTCATTGGGAAGAGATACTCATATAATGGGATGGTGAAACTTTGTACCAAGGAGATTACTAATGAGAATATTTTTGCTTTTGTTTATATTGTTGACTCCTCTTTTATAACATGGTAGATTAACATTGGTATTAACACTATTAAAAGAATGGTCAAATGTGGCATACTCTCTTGTGAAATAACTAACTATGATAAATGTGAAGTGTACACTAAATCCAAAATGACAAAGACGCCTTTTCCAAGTGTGGAAACGACTTCTCAACTTCTAGACTCGGTGCACACAGACATATGTGATCTAAATGCTGTGTTAACAAGAGGTGTAAAGCGATACTTTATTATTGTCGTTGATGATTATTCAATATTTCTCTGTCTATTTGTTAATACATAAAGATCATGCCTTTAGTGCTTTCAACTTTCAAGTGCTATAAGGGAGAAGCGGAAACTCAATTAGAGAAAAAAAATAAAGATCCTCCAAAGTCACAAAGGAGGGGAGTACTTCTCTAATGAATTTTCTGTTTTATGTGATGAGAATGTGATAGTGCATCAGTGCACGATCCCACATACACCAAAACAAAACGGTTTAGCCGAAAGAAAAAACGTACTTTGGTAGAAATGATTAATGCTATGTTGTTGCATGCTAAGCTATCTTTTAATTTGCAGGGTGAAGCCCTTCTTGTTGCATGTCATGTAGTTAATATAATTCCCTCGAAGAAGACTAAAGTCTCTCCGTATGTAGTATGGAAGGGATGAAAGGCTAACATTGGGTATTTCAAAGTGTGGGAGTGCCTTGCATATTGCAAGATTTTTGACCTTAACAAGAGAACCAAACTAGGTTCAAGAGCCATCAGGTGTGCATTTGTTAGCTATGCATAAAGCAACAAAGCCTATAGGCTCTTAGACTTAGAGTTTAATGTTATCTTAGTCTCTAGAGATGTTGAGTTCTTTGAAAACTCTTTGTTTTCAGAATCTAAGAACATAGAGGTCCAGATTCCTAGTGATACCCCAATAGAGGAATCTCAACCAGAAGTTCCTCCCATTATTATGGAACCACCAAGTGAACCCCGTAGAAGCCAAAGGGCTAAAAAAGAGACGACTTTAGATCATGACCAGATTGATTCCCGACATATTTCATTTCACTTAGTGTAAGGCAATAGGGATCGAGTACTAAAGAAGATTCCTATTGTACAAAAATAGAAGATGACGCTCATACCTTTAGTGAAGCCATGTTCTCAAGGGACCCTAACTTTTGGCATGAGGTTGTAAATGATGAAATGCATTTCCTAATGGCAAACTAGACTTGGGAACTTGTGGACTTACCTCCCAGTTTCAAACCCATTGGGTATAAATGGATATTTAAGAGGATGTATCATTCTGATGACACTCACCAAACCTTTAAGGCTAGGTTGGTAGCTAAGGGATTCTGCCAAAAAGAAGGAATCAATTATTTTGATACCTATGCCCTTGTGGCTAAGATTACCTATGTTAGAGTCTTGTTTGCCTAGTGTCCATTCACCATCTTGATAACAATCAGATAGATATGAAGACGACGTTCCTAAATGGTAATCTCAATGAGGAGGTCTACATGGAACAACCATAATGGCTTTTTCTTCGTGGCCACGAGAACAAAGTTTGTAGGTTTGTTAAGTCCTTATATGGACTAAAGCAATGACATGATAAGTTCTATTATGAAGTTATTTCAAATGGATTTATTCATAATACTGCAGATAAGTGCATGTATTTTATCGCATGCAAATTTTATATAGTCATTATATGTCTATATGCTTAAGATATACTGATCATCAGTAATAGTATAAAGGGTGTGAATGAAATATGTTTTTATCTTCCATATTTAGAATGCATGATTTTGGACATGCAAATACCATTTTAGGTATCAAGGTTACGAAAAATAGTGGGTTTTTTTATTGTGCCATCTTATTATATTGATAAGATACTGAACAAGGTTAGCCACGTGAAAAGCAAGGGGGCAAATACCCCATATGATCCAGGTTTAAAAGTAGAACATAAAAGTGGAATAGTCATTGCACAATTTGATTATGCTAGTGTTATAGGAAGTCTCATGACTCTCATGTATGCTATATACATTGCACGATACCAAACATAGCATTTGCAGTGAATAAACTAAGTAGGTTTACTAGTAACCCCAATGTGAAACATTGGAAGGCCATTAATAGAGTTCTAGGTTACCTTAACGGAACAAAAGGACAAGGCCTACACTACTTAGAGTTTCCCGCCATATTGGTAGGTTATACTGGATGCGAGTTGGATATCGGTTGCGGGGGATAACAAGTCCTGCTACTGGATGGGTATTTATCCTAGGAGGTGTAGCGGTTTCTTGGGGATCCAAGAAACAAATATGCATAACGCATTCGACTATGGAATCCGAGTTTATTGCATTGGCTACTACATGTAAGGATGCTGAGTGACTTAAGGATCTTCTAATAGAAATTTCATTTGTAGTAAAACCTTTACCGGCTATATCACTTCATTGTCATAGTGATGCCACATTAGCATGTGCATACAATGGAGTATATAATGGTTCAGTCCAGACACATAAGTTTGAGACATGAGTATGTGATGTAATTGATTAAAGATGGAATCATTGACATCACTTATGTGAAGTCAAGTCAGAACTTGGCTGATCCTTTTTCCAAGCCTCTTACAAGAGAATTGGTAAGAATAACATCCAGAGGGATGTGGTTGAAACATCTAAACTAAAGATCCACTAGTGATGGCATCCCAACTTGACACTAGAAAATGACTAGTTTTTAGGTTCAATGGGTAAGAACAAGTCACTGATACATGGTGAGTTTTCAACACTAAATTAAGATAAGAACCCCATTCAGGATGGATAGTGCTGTTCGTTGTGGTTGGAGGGTTGAGTCTTTGAACACTTAATAAGGTTCAATTTTTAGGATAAGTGTCTAAAATATAACGGGGACACTGGAAGAGCTTCACCTATGTGAGCGTCGAGGTGGTGCTACCTCCCATGAGAGTTGGAGTTGCTTTCGGGATCACTCATGAATACATGATAAGAACATGGCCATTAATTGTGCTAATCGAGATTATAATTTGGAATATTATGGACACATTAATGTTTATGTGTGGTGTCTCCAGTTCTGTTGTATAGGAATAACTGGTTCAAAGATTTGGCTACCTGGGATTTTGATAGAACTTTGAGTTACTTACACTAAGTGAATGTCCAAATCGAAAGATACTTCTCTATGCATAACCATTGTTTATCTTTTTTGGCAAAGTTTCCCATCATTATATTTAACCAAGTGGGGGATTGATGGGTTTTGTTAAATATATGTGATGTGGGTTTTAGGAAAAATGAATGGTTTTATTATGGTAGGAAACAAATGAGAAGGTGTGACTTTAACCAATTCATCTCATATGTGTTTCAACTTTTCATTCAAAACTTTATTTTCAAAAGCTTCCCACCAAAACCTTTTGGCCAAATGAAAATTTGTTTTCATCAGCTTTCCCTCGAAAATCTCTCTTTGTTGGATGAGAACTTTAGTCTCGCATTGCTTGGGGGAAAGAAGTGAGATGGGTATATCATATGGAAGGTCCTCTAGCTCACTTGTATGGTGTGACAAAAGGAGTGTTTTATTGTGCACATGAGTCACCTACAATTCGGTACATCACACCGCATCGCTCACGTGCGGTGTAGGCAATGGGCTATAGGGCTTTTGATGCTTATTAGGCACACTTTGCACTTAACACGATCACATCGTCGCCAAGAGTTGGGGCCTTTTCTTTTGGCTAAGGCTCAGTCCGGTTGTGCTGACTCGGGTACAAGTCGGAATTGAGTTGACTCGACGGCCAGTGGGTTGGGTCGACCTAAGTGTGGGCGAGTACAAACCATTGGATTGGATTGGACAGTTGGCCCAAAAGGTGCTTAGAGGCACCTGTTGTCTAAGTGGGTTTGGACGTTTTAGGCCTGGTAGTTGGACCAAGGGGTGCTTCGTCGCACCCGGTGGCTGGTGAACCAGTGCGTCATTGGCTTTCAAGGGGTGCCTCAGGTTTTATAAAAGAAGTCCATACTGGCCTCAAAAAATCATTTCGAAATAGAGCCATTTCTTTTTCTCCTACATACAACTCTATGCCAGAATTGTTGCGTGTCCGAGTTCTAAGAGTGGTTTCTTTACTTTTGTTGATTGCGGAATCACAAAGGCTTGTCTTATCATGGGAGCAATTAGCTGGTAATACTACAACAGTCTCACTTTGTGAGAGGGGGGGGTGAATAACGCTTTTAAAAAGTGTATATGATACGTGCTTTAAGCTATGATTTTATGGTCTCCTCCCATCTACTCCAACATATGTACACTACACCCTAAGCACACACACAAAACTAGTATATTAGAGGTTCTGTTGGCACAACCCCTGAGTGGGTTCACATTAGGTCTAGAGTCTTGTATCCTGCCCAATCATTATGTAGATGTTTAGATCTTTCTCTGTAGGCAACCATATTTGTTGTGATAAAGCTTGGTTATTGTTATTGCTGCTGTTATTGTTTTTGCATCAATAGCATGATAGCTACTGCTTAGGGTTGGCTTCTTGGCTTCCACTTTTAGTTATTAGTCCTGCTTACAAAAATGGGAATGATGTTTCGCTTTAGCTCTTTGGCTTATAATTTGTGCCATAAAGATAAGTGCAATTCCCTATATCAAATCTTACCTTCTACTTTCTTCGATTAGACTCTTTCATCGTCTAGAACCTATCAAAGAGTTGCTCCTTGGTTGCATGAGTTTAAACTGTATATCTAACAAGGTTGGTCTCTACCCAATACCCGCCAATAGACTGTTTAAGTTTCTTTGCATATTTTGCCAAGTTGCCTTCATTAGGTTTTCGGTACCAATCTTCCAGGGTTGACTTCGTGTTGACCATCGATTGGAAAAATCTTGTCAATAAACGGTATAGCTGAACCCATCTTGATGGTGTAAGACTTGGATGATGATGAGTCATGCACACATTTGTTCCAAATTCTATCAGTTGTAGGCACCCACTGCCAAATTCTTTCCTCAATTAGCAACAATTGTTTTTTTGTGATGTTAGAATATAGTTCACTTTATAGTGCTTTATATGTTATATTAATCGGTCCAATTAAAGGGGCCTATGTGTAATTTACCTTAAAAAAAAAGGGTGTGAAGCTTCTGAAAGGGAATTCTGCTGTTGGCACGAGAACGGACAGTGCCCTAGTTATTTTCTATTGTAATTTCATTATGGATGACAATACTTTGCTCCACTAGGGGTTTATATGAGCAGAGTAGCCTTTATTTCATAGTCTTTTGACTGAAATACCATGATTGAACGAGTTGGATCTTACTGTTGTAATCCCTCACCACCCTCACGGTCCTGCAGGTCATTCCTTTGTGGTGGATCGACTGGTTTGTTCATCTACGGGTACTGCCTGTACTACTATCATGCCCGGTCGGACATGTCGGGTTTCATGCAGACATCCTTCTTCTTCGGTTACATGGCGTGCATCTGTTACGGCTTCTTCCTCATGCTCGGGGCTGTCGGCTTCCGCGCCTCCTTGCTGTTTGTCCGCCACATATACCGGTCTATCAAGTGTGAATAGGACGGACTATCAGCCCCGGATTGCGGTGGTACTTGGTCTGCCTCATCTTGATTCTTTGTGTATGTTTGGCCTCGGAGAGAGAGAGGTGCATGATAAAATGTGGTTCAAGCTTACAAATCAGGATTTAGAGCAGGGCCATGTTTTGCAGAGCCTGGTGATTTAGTTAGTTTGTCCTCGGAGTTCATTTGTGTCATGTGCTTCTTTAAAGGAAATTTGTATCATTACATGTGACGGCGGATTCGGGAAACCAATTCCATTTCCCACCTTTTTTTTTCTTCAAAGACTAGTTATATCTATGCATCTGTTGCATGATAGACATGGCTTATCTGAAATGGTGCTCTCTCCAGAATATGTAATGGTGTATTTGTATTCAAGGCAGTATGGTAAAATGAAGTGCATTTTTTTTAGCACCCCACAGCTTCTCATCTGTGGGAGGGTCAAGGCAGCCCCCTATCCTCAGGTCTCGGGTACCAACCCCCCGAGACTTTACCAACTTAACTAGCTGGCACTTACAGTGAAGTGCATTTGAGTACAAGTTTTCTTAATTTTGTACTTCAAATCAATTGAGGAGAGAAGTGAGTATTATCTTCAATAGGTTTACCCAAGTCAATCCTCATGGCAAGATTAGTATCTTGATTTGACTCAAATGTACTTCACTTTACTGCTTTGGAATATAAACATGCCCTAAGGCTATGTTTGGTTGCTGGTAAAACATAAGAAAGGAAAAGAAAGGACTAGCTTTCCTTGCATAAGTGTGTTAGGTTGATGTGATAGTGTGGCCCTTGCAAGAAAATATTTTTCTCTAGAAATCATTTTTTCATCACAAGGCCACAAAATTTTCTGCCATGAGCACGGAAAAACACAAGAAAGGATAGAAAAATCAATTTCTTTCTCTTTTTTTTTGTTGCAAGGCCACAATTTTTTCTATCAAAAGCAAGAAAAAACATGAGAGAAGAAAAATCAAATTCATGTGTATTCTTTCTTTTCATTGTCTTTACTATGGATTCTCCGCGAATCTGTTTTTCTTGCAAACTCAGGAAGAGATCACTCTCTCTCTCTCTCTCTCTCTCTCTCTCTCTCTCATAGGAGCCAAGAAAATCTGAATAAATTAAATTTATCTAACAGAATTATGAACTATAAATTCTTTTGTTGTGATATTTCTCAAAGTACAAAGAGATTTATCTTAGCTAGAAATGAAGTATGATTTGTATGTATCATGTGGTTCTCTTAAGACATACATATATTAACATTTTTTTTTTCAACATGTATTTATATCTACACATAGAAAAAACTTGTAATTATTTTCTACCTCATTTAGGAGCCATTGGGCACTTGTTAAAGATAAAACTTGGGTGAGGCTACTTACAGCCTATGAAATACATAAGGTAGCTCTAACTTAAATTTGAAAAAATACTTGACGTGTTTTGGCATTGCCCTTTTGCTGATGGCAGCCCACGCCCGCCACATTGTCACCGACCATGTGCAGACCACTATCCGCCTCCGCCTCCGCCATCGGCAATATGACCACCACCGCCACGTCCTCCTCCTCCTCCTCATTCTTTTCTTACTTCTCTTTCCCCTCTCTTCCTCCCTGAAATCGTAGCATTCCTCCATAAAGGAGGGAGAATGAGGAGAAAGAAGGGGAAGAAAAAGGAGGAGGAGGAACACGAATAAGGGGAGGAGGATGTAGGAGGAGACGGTGGAGGGGGTGGGTGGTAGGTGGCGGCGGGCAACACGAGCAAGATGCAGGGAAAAAAGGGGGTGTTCTATAAACGAAGAAAAAGAGCATGTCACCTTAAAATGGGAGCTACCTTTGGTATTTCATGGGCTTTATATAATCTATCCGCACCGTAAAACTTTCCTCCATCCCTATTGTACAATGACCAAATGTCTGCCCTTCAATGTCTATACATGGGATGTGGAGGGAGAATAGTGGAGTGCAAGTAAGATTTCACTTTTTAGTAATGTTTTTATAGCCGGACTGTTCATTGAACTGGAAAAAGGACTGAGTTATGGTCACCGGTCCAACCGTCGGGTCAACCCGTGGTTGAACTGTGACATCATCATGATATCATAAATGAATTAATTTATTGTTATTTTTTTTTCAAATAGTTTAAAAAATATTTTTTATTTTTAAAAATTTATACCTTAAAATAATTAACTTCTAGCAAGCACGTTGCAGAGACAAAAAGAACAAAAAAAAAAAGGGTTTTAAGACTCTTTTAATAAAAAATGGTTTTGAACTGTCGAACGGGTCACGTGGGTTGGTGGTTCAAGCAATGGGTCGGTGGTTTTATGGGTTTAAATAAGGATTTTTAAAAAATAATATTTAAAAAATAAATATTTAAGACAATAGCTTTTGATCGAAACTATTTATCAAACTAGCGCTATGATTGCCACGTAGGTAGACATCACATGTAAACGTGTGCTGCGTCCGATTTTTTTATCAGCAACGACAAATTTGGCATCCTGGATGCCGAGTTTAAAATCAGCATTAAAGGTATCGATTTTATTAGCGACTTCTTCATTACAGGTACAACAGTCCATCGTCCAGAGCGGAGTGCACTAAACCTGGCAACTTGAGTAGCACATGGAGCACTACTAAACTCAACAGTCTTAATACCGGGTTTGCTAGGAAGCAATTGAATTTGGCTTTTGCGAGTGGTTATATACTATACCCGACAGTCTTAATACCGGCTTGAAACTCAGCATCTAGGGGGTGTTTGGCATCAATCCGGAACAATCTATTTCCATTCCGAATTCCATGATTTGAAAGTAACGGCTAGTAATTGTTCCGCTAGAATGAAGGATTTGGGAATTAAAAAATATCATTCCGACTGTTTCTTTGCCGACCGAAATGCCGGGCGATCAAATTGCATTAGAAATAGTAATTAACGGTAATAACCTCTTCTAGAAGAGAATTAACGGGAACAACTATTCCACATACCAAACACCCCCTAGGATGCCGAGTTTATCGTTGATGATAAATATCCGACGTGGCGCTCGATTTCGTGCACTGTTCGTCTGCATGGTGGTCATAGGGCTAGTTTGATAAATAGTTTCGGTCTACCACTATTGGATTAAATATTTATTTTTAAAATATTATTTTTAAAAAATCCCGGTTTAAATAGGTTTTACGATATTTCCGATTCTCATGTTTCTCATCAGTTCACGGGTCCAGCGGTTGAACCGTCCGGGTTTTGAAACATTGCCTTTTAGAATTTTTAGAGGAGCACACTCGTGGTCGCGGGACGTTGAGAATGTTCTCATGGACGGAACTGCCCCTCTAAGCTTCCAGCCGCAAAACGAGTGAGCCGCAGGCCCGTTGGTGCCCTCGAAGAGAGTGGAGCACAGCAGGAGTGGCCCAAACGACGGGGATCCGGTCACCTCCCCCTCAGCCTAGCGACGGCGATCATGGCGACCGTCACACTCGGTCTCGTCCCCTTCCCCACCTCACCATCCCTCAAGCTCAGTTGCCATCCGCAAGGACTCCCTGCTCATTGGGTCAGTTCTTCTATCTCCTTTCTCGTTAATTCCGTACCGATGAGGTCTAACGCAAAACCCTAAACCTTGTTGTGGCGCAATGCATGAAAACCCTAGCTCAATGTCGCTGGCAATCCGCTGGCTCTCGGTTCTCGTTGCGGTGGTGACAGAATCGGTCATGGGGTTCGAGGGTTTCGTCCTCCTCAAGCAGCGATTTCTGTGAGAACCCAAGGTAAGGACCTTGTCTTGTGATTCCTTATGGGAGGGTTTGAGATGGGCTTGATTCAAACTTTTTACTTGTATCATTTTTTTTTTCTCTTACTGGGTAGGCACTTTTGACCCCGAGCTGAGGTTGGTGCTGGATCTCGCCACTGATGCCGAATTGTTTGAGCTCGAGGACATTCTCTATGGGCCAAGGCAAGCTTTCCCTTTTATTGATTTTATTTTCTTTTTTCAATCAACAAGTCTTGCATAAATTTGAACATGTGTGATGTTTCTATCTTGCAAATTCGATTTTTGTTCAGACATAATTTGACTTATTCAAAATTTTCTCATGTAGATTCATTTAGAGGAAGTTGCTAATTAACAATGCTAGGGGTGGCGGCAGTGCGGTTTAAAACTGAAAACTGCGGTAAATCGCACAACATGGTGCGGTTTTGGTTTGCCAAAATATAACACCGTCGTGGTGCGCTTTTGGTTGTCGGTTTCGGTGTGGTTTCGGTTTTGACCAAAACCGCATAAAACCATACCATTTAGGCCATTATAATGATAAACCACGGTGCACTGCACCTCATGGTGCAGTTTTGGTTTTACATAATGGTACACCATCGTGGTGCGGTGCGGTTTCGGTGTGCCGGTTCAGTGTTGCGGTGCGGTTTAGGTTTTGCCTAAAACCGCACCTTTGCCATCCCTAAACAATGCCATGCCTAGAAATTCGCTTATGCAAGAAGGGCCTCATGTCATGTGGAAAGTGCTATGCCAGTTTCAAGCATTATTGTTTCTCTGAAGATTATTGTGTATTATAATACATTGCCCACATTTGCCACGTCAAGGCTTATAGGCATCTAGTACATTAAGCCACCCAGCATTCTAGTGCCGCACACTACGGTTAGTTTTTAAGACCATTCTTGTTAAAGGCCTAATAGTTAAGTGTTCTGGCTAATTATTGGGAGAACTGTTAGTGGGTTACGTAACTTCCATCCTCATCCCCGTTATTAAGCATGCTTGATAAGAGAATGGTCTATAGAACAACACAACGTTGAAAAGTTCTTTTCAGCGACTGTCCTCGCATATGTTGCTTGTTGGAGGGTGGAAGATCCTCCATTGTCCACCACCCTTGAGTGTGTGGCACCACATCCTTACTATGGTTGGTGGTTTAGAAATCTCTCCCTTCACGTTCAATTTTTCTTTCATTTGGTATCAGATCCGATCCCATGTCACCTTCTCACTCTCTTTCAATACACCTGAACCCAATGTCTCTATTGCTTAGAAATTATACTTGGCTTGAGTATGCTTGCATATGTCATTAGAACTGCGATTGGTAATGTTTGCTTGATCACTTTTTTGGGGTTTTACGTGGTATACTGGTAATAAATCTTAGTTCATTGATCAAAAGGGTGAATCAGAGGCTTGGGTTTGTACCGCGCCTTATTGGTGTCTACATCATGTGATAAATAATTTTTAGCTTCTAAAGCTGGAAGAAATGGGTATCTGATATGAGTTCAACCAATCTAGTCAGTAACTTTTATGCCATCCTCTTAGGCTGGCTAATTCTTTGCTGTCCGATCTAAGTCAACTTCTCCATTCTGGCAACATTAGGCGGCCTTAGGTGTACGTATCTATGATTTATCACTTTTTTGTTGATTTTAAAGGCTTTTTTTTTTTGCTCACAATCATCAAAACTGTATTTGTGAAACCAAACTTGTGTGAAAAAAGCTGTCTGGATGCTTTTTTTCAAGGGAACATTGCCTGTAGCTTGATAGCTTTTACATTTCAGGAAGCATACTGGTTAGTGGTTACCAAACAGCCCTTGAAGCATTAGCTTTCCTCCACACTGTGGCCTTCTATTTTGTTTATGATGTGATTGTTATGTGGAAAATTGCAAGTTGCACATTGTCTATCGTGATGTATTTATGGAGATAGTACTGAATTTATAGGTTTTATATTCAGCCAAGGTCGATGGGAACATATATAGCCCTAAATAGAAATGAATGGCGAATAACGATTCATAAAGCCGACTTGGTTTGCTGGTTATGGTTTATTCAGCCAAGGTTTCTACTTGTGTTGTTCCATTGTGGGTGATGAGTGTTTTCAATTGGTAGAAGTTATCATAATTGTCTGTCCTGTCCGATGGTAATTGAACATTATAGAAGGCTAATGTTACATCTCTCATTGGTAAGCCTAATTTCAAAATGGAAAGAATAAAGAAGAAAACTGTATATATGCTGTCAAATTTGCATATTGTGTTTGTTTCGTCCTCTTATCTCCAGCAATTTTGAAGCTCTATAATTATGCCAATTAGGTACTTTTACCTGTTACCAGCTATCTTGAAGTTCAATAATTATTTCAATTAAGTATTTTTACATGTTTTCAGCTATCTTGAAACTCTATAATTTTGCTGATTAAGTATATTTACCAGCTACGCTGGTTTGATTGGTTTTTTTTTCTCTGCAGCTACTTCAGCCCCTTGTTAAAATCAATTTCCAATAGGTCAGATGTTGACTGTATTATGGTAGGGGAGGACATTGAGGGCCGGGAAGATTTTATTGCACATCTTGAATCACGTTTTTTGTTCCTTGCAGCAGATGCAGGTTCTACATTAAGGTCAGTTAAGTTGTTTAGATTGTAGGTTCAGTTGGGTGCTGAAATATTTTAGTTGTTTAAACTTTTTACTTGTTCTTTCTTTTCCACTTTTCCTGCTTTTTGGTGATTTCAATCTATAAATGTTGCTTTACTGCTTACAATTGATGGATATAGCTGAGGATTACCTTACTGCATTTGGACAAATTTAGGTCTCCTATTCTAATGAATTATCTTTGTAGGTTATGTTCTCATATATTTCGCTGTTATTCCTTCAAGGTGTTGGAGACCTTCCTACAGAAATGTCTTGCTTGATGTCCGAAGAAAATTGGGTATTCCGTGTTCAAGTAGACTGTCAACAGAAGACCTTGAAGTGGAAATTTTTCACCAACTGCTGCATGAATATTCAAGGTAGTTTCTATTCATTCCAACCGCTATCGAAGTAAACATTATCAGTAAACCACATTGTGCCAAATAAAAGGTCAATTGACATATTTGATTAAGTTCTATTGCGGACAACCCATTCGAGATCACCTATGACTTGCAAGTGCAGTTTTATGTGTTCTGAAAGATAACATGTAACCATATTATTTTGCCATCTTGTGTAAATATTTTGTGCTATCCTTTTGTTTTAATAGAACACAACATGTACTTTAGCAATAAAGGCTAGACTTTGATCCTTTTGGCTAGGTGCTCCATAGTTTTTATTATTATAACAAGACTTCTTTTCCATGTTCAGCCCGGATCCATGGGATGACATAAGGTATTCAAGTAGTCATGGAAGTCTTGAAGTTGGACTTAATCAGTGGAAGCTACATGGCCTTGTTGCCTTGAGTGTTGGGGCAAAAGAACTCCAGCAAATGATCGTGAAGGTTTCTTTTTTCCTTTTCATAAATTTTTAGCTTATAATTGGCTGGTTATTTTTTTCAGTTTGTCTATGATCATTCCTAAGTTCGACGGAATATGTTTATCTTTTTTTGTCAATAGGGTGGCTGCATGTTCGCTTTGTCAAATATTTTTCAATTGGTATGAAGGATTTCTGGAGACCAATTCAACGTTTCATTTTTCTGTTTTTATATTGCATTTTCTATATATTTTATTGGCCCTTTGTGATAGTTATCAAGGAAACTATCAAAAAAGATGCTTTTGGAAGCTGCCAACTATGAGATTAAGCATGAGATCTTAAAAAAGGTATGTACATTAAATCTTTAACATCAAATATATGCATCTTTAACTATGTGTTTGCTGTTTTTACTTTTATCTTTCTAGTTTCTACATCATAAACATTTTGTGGCATGCTTTTAACATAAGTCAATCTGTGTAACCCCGTTAAGCACTAGTGGGATAAATTTTCAAGTCTGTGGTCGATTTGCTATTTTGTAGTTACCATAGTTTGAGGATTGGGCCATACCCGAACCATTTAGATTGAAACGGTTTGGATTTTGGGCCTGACTGAAAGGAAACAGTCACACAAAATCAAAACATTAAGTGTTTCGGTTCTGATCCGCCGTTTCATATCCATTTCGGGTTTGTTTCAGTTCCATTTTGTGTATGTTTCATACAAATTGGACCTGTTTTGGCGAAACCGGGCAGAAACGGCTGAGTCAAAGCCACAACAAAATTGGGTCTGTTTCCTCTCATTGTTTTCACTTTTTAGATCTATTTAGTAGCATAGATATGACCCATCTTTCCATAGTTGGATTTGTTCTTTCATGAGATTGGTCATGCATGCTTAGTCTGGTTTGCAAAATACTCAATAGATTGTTTCCCTATAAATCTATTAGCTGCTTGAGTTGGTATGTGTATCAATTTTTTGTATGTGATTCATGTCACTCAAGTATAGCTTCATCGTTCACTTACTGTTATTCATATGTAGATGCAAGCATCTTGCAAGCTATGCTATCAAAATCGGGACTAGTTGGCGACTAGTCCCCAGGCGGCATTTTGCCTACTGATTAATTCCGATTCTGTCCTTGCTGGGCGGAATCCCGACTAGACCCGACTAGCAATTGCCGACTAGTCCCCAAGCAGCATTCTGCAAGCAAATTTTTTTTTTTTTTGCAAGGAGTCTTTGCAAGCAATTTTGTTTTGATTTTTTTACATTTGCTCAAAGTCTTGAGTCGCAAGACTCACAACTATGGCTCTTCCCTGTAATCATCTGTTGAGCACCTAAGAATCTCAGATAAAAACATAGACAAATAATTATTGTGTATTTGTTGATATCCATATAACCCTATAATCAAAATTGGAGTTGTTCATAGATTAAACATCATCAAATAAATATTGTGATGAATTCTTAGTTTTGAGTCTTCTGACATGGGCATGAAGCCAATACAACTGTGTTCTGTTACTTATGTATTTATACCCATGCTGTGAAGTGTGAAGGTATGTATTGTTATTAACCGACTAATATCATATACTTATTGACATTTATGCTAGTTCATATATCATATATGTTTTGGGAGGGGTGAGGGGTTAGAATAAGGTTTGGCCGACTAGTCCTGAATTAGTCCCGACTAGTCCTACTCGGCCCTTGGCCGACTAGGGCCGACTACCGACTTTGACTGCATAGCTTGCAAGTAATGAAACACAATATTATTTTGTTAATTAAGATAAAAATTAGTCCATTGTTATATGTTAAATTTGTTTTGTGCTGTGCTAAATAAATGGCAGTGTAATTGTGGACTCAATTTTTACAAGGGCAAATTAGTTATGCAAATAAATGTAAGCAATGACCGGTTATACACATAATATTGAAGTGTGTAGTTCCTCTGTCCTTATAAGTTATAACACAAAGTTGAAGTTTAACATCTTTTAATATATTCCAATTTTTCAACTATTTTCAGACGTACTATTTTTGTTGTTTTTTTATATATTAATTTCGATCTAAATGTCCAAATCGAACGAGAAATGACCGAAATGTTTTTTTTTTCTTTGGCTCGATCAAAATCCAAATCTGAACCCGGAATCCCGCCTGCGTACTTTTCTCGCCATGTACTTGGAGAAGTGAAGCAAAACGATGCAGGTGGACAGGAAATCAGTAGTTTAATTGTACTAGCAGTGTTTTGCTATGAATTAAAAGTTTAAGGTAGGAAGTTTTGTTCAAGCCATCAGCAGGGAATAATGGGTTTTAAAAGAAACTACTCGCATCATGCAGTTCGATCTCAGTTCTGAGAGTTACAATGAATAATGCTTAAATTAAACGGCACGAGTCCGTCCCGCAATATCAAATGTTAATGAACTTAACAGGCAGGTAGGGACGCACAATCTCACGAAGCTGGACAGCCGTCGGCACAGATAATATACTGGAGATCCGATTAGTAGAATTATCGGAAATACCCTACTGGAAAGAGACGTATCTGTTGAGGATCATGTTTGGCCTCAGGAATAGGAACTCTGAAAATGGTGATCAAATATCCAGGAGTCGTCAGCATCCTCAATCGAACCCGTGATCAGCGTCCGGGTCAGCCGTCAGCGCCCTCAATTGAACCCGTGATCAGCGTCCGGGTCAGCCGTCAGCGCCCTTAATTCAACCCGTGATCAGCGTCCGGGTCAACCATCCAGTCGTGTGGCCATATAAGCATGCTGAAGTGCGTCGGGGGACACGAACTCGGGCACGGGGCGAAGCCGGGGATGAGGGTTGGGGTCGGATTGGCGGCGAACTGTAGAGGAGAGGAGGGTCGGGTCGGGTTGGGGGTCGGGCTACAGAGGAGAGACAGAAGGGGAGGAAAGGAGGAGGGTATCGGGTCGGGTTCGGGTGGCGGAGGAGAGGGAGGTGGGATCGGGCACGGGGTGAGGGGTGTGGGGTGGTGGGCTCGGTTGCGGGATAGGAGGGCAGTGGAGACGGGCGGCGGGGTTGAGGGACGGAGGGAGGCGGAGCTGGGCTGTGGGGGTCGCGGGCGGTGAGGAGGCGGGGGCCGGGCTGGGCTGCGGGTTCGCCGGGAGGAGGGGACGGGATCGGGGTCGCGGAAAGAAGCGGGGGCCGGTGCTGCGGGGCATAGTTACCAAATCGGGCGTTTTTTTGAAAAAAACGCGTATAGAATGCGTATCGATCCCAAAACGTAGTAAACAGGAAAAAAACTCGTTTTTTTGAAAAAAACTTCCGTACGCGTTTTATACGCGTTTAAAACGTATAAAACGCGTATAAAACACATCGGGTTTGGTCTAGGTTTAAATTGGGTTCGGGTTTTATTTTATTCGTGCTTAATAAACGCATATGCTATATGTTTTGAACTTTTGATTACTAAATGTTGGAAAATGACATATCTACATACTTGGTATAATTTTTAAGATTTTTTTTTTGTTTTTTCCGATGTTTTCACGTTTTTTTTTCGTTTTTTCCGTTTTCATCGTATCTTTCCGATTTTTTCCTTTGCCGTTTTTTTTCTGTTTTCCGACTTGGTAACTATGCTGCGGGGTCGCCGGGAGGGGAAGGTTGGGGCGGTTGTCCGGGAAGATGGGAGGGAAGAGGAGGGGCGCAGGCTGGGGTGGTCGGCAAGGGGTGGGAGAAGGGTCGGGGCTGGCGGTGGCTGCACGGGGAAGGAGGGGTCGGGGCTGGCGGTGGCTGCACGGGGTGGGAGAAGGGTGGAGGGTGTGGGGATTTGGGAATAGGAGGGGTTGGGCTAGGGTTTCACACACCTAGCACAAACCTAGGGTTTCATACACCTAGGGTTTGGGATCGGGTTTCACACACCTCACCCTGTTGTCACTCAACACAATAGTGAAGAAATAATTTTTCATTTCATTATTCAGTCCCTCAAATGAAGAGACAAGGGCCTTTATAAAGGCATACAACGACAGGTCCACACGGCCAATAGGTGAGGTGGGACTAAACACAAGTGCAAAAGATAAAGACACAAAAACAACATAGAAATGAGACGAAACAAATGATCACATCCACAAACTAGGCTGGCTCCTCCTGCATTGGTACACGTGCCACGGGTCCGACTAGAGGTAGATGTCCGCATCATTCTCCCGGAGTGAGAGAACTCGACCCTGTCGAGTAAGGCTTGGTACGGCTCTCGTACAGCTCCAGCAGGCCTGGGTCTATCTGCTGGGGTCTCTGATGCTCAATCCAAGCGTCCTCAGAATGAGGCCTTCCTTTCTAGCAAACCAGGTACCGCCGGATTCCACCGTCGTCTACTAGAGACAATCTCGTCATCCAGAATATTATCAATGCCTTTTGCTGTATATGGTGGGGATATTTCTTGGAGTGGTGGTAGGGGGGGCACTCAGGGGCAGGGTCCAGGGTAGGCTCAACTATCAACGGATTTCCAGGGTTAAAATATGGGCCATTATAAGCCACTAGATCTTTAATATTGAAGGTGAGACTGATGCCAAAACCCTCGGGTAATTCAATAAAATAAGCATTATCCTTTATTTCTTTTAGAACCTGAAAAGGACCCGCACTGCGCGTATGTAGTTTCTTAACGGCTCCCGAAGGAAGTCGTTCCGGACGAATCCGGACCATCACACAATCTCCCATACTGAAAGTCTGAACTCGCTTCCTGGCATCGGCCCTTAATTTATAGCTCGCATTGCTCTGTTCAATTTTTTTACTGATTTCCTTATGTAGTTCATGCACATGAGATGCAAAAGCAGATGCCGACTCGGAAATTATATGATGCTCAGACATGGGAATAAGATCGACTGGTTGCCTAGGTTTGAACCCATGCATGACTTCATGAGGACTCATACCGGTGGACCTATTGACAGATGTATTATATGCAAACTCGGCTACTGACAGTTTCAGATCCCAAGTCTTAACGTGTTCACCCATCAAGGTACGTACAAGGTTTCCCGGCCTCCTATTGACAACTTCAGTATGGTCATCGGCCTGGGAATGGAAGAGCGTGGAGAACTGGAGCCTGGTGCCCAGCTTGTGCCATGGGATTTTTCAACAGAAACTGGTGATTTTTGACATCCTTGTTGGGCATAATGATTTCAGGCAATCCGTGTAACTTCATGACGCCATCGGACGTCCTGGAACAAGGGAGGAAATGAGTCACCTTAGAGAATCGGTCTACGAAGATTAGGACCGAATCATGCTCCTTGAAAATTTTCTTAGTTAGGGTTGATTGTTGTTCGGCCGGATTACTCTTTGGTTGGGAGGGACCCAGTTTGACTTTCTTGTCCTCATGCTCAAATAGGCACATGTTTGAACGGCCATAAATAAGAACATTATTGTCAAACAGACAAGGTCGTCCCAGAATGACTTGACCCGCGTCCATGGTCAAAATATCACACCATGTTTTGTCTGGGTAAACATTGAAGTTTATGGGGAGAGGGCACCGTTGCTTGACCTCCAGGAGGGTCGAATTGATCAAGGGGACCTGATAGGGTCGAGGGTGGGGGACGGCCTTGAAGCCAGTCTTAGAGATCATGGTTGATGACACGGTATTGATGCAACTACCGCTATCAACGATTACCTTACAGTTCTTATCCCCAATCTTTGTGAACGTGTAGAAAATGACATTACGCCTCCAGTTATCTTGATCCTTGGGTTGAGACCTGGCGCACATAACAACTGACTTGGGGGGAGATGACGTCGGTCTAAGGGAACTCAAGATGGCTTCGTCATCGTCATCAAAGTCTCCATCTTCTTCTTCAGCTTGATAGACGAATTCTGCCTCTCTGGACTCTATCACTTCAATGAGATTGCCATCAATAATGTTGACTTTGACATGGCTTGCACAGTTTGCGGCCACATGTCCGTCGCCTCGGCATTTACAACACATGATGAGGGGACTTACTTTGGCGAAGTCTTTCTCATTGCTTCGACTGGTGGAGTTGGCTCTTGGTTGGGATTGGTTGGGGTAGGGCCGACTTAGGTAGTTGTTCGAGAAAGGCCGAGGGACATTGCTTCGGGAATCTTGACCCCGATGGGAGTGGTTGGGCCTAATGTTATCGAGGGTCTGAACTAAGGCATAGGCTCTTTCCAACTCTGTAACATCTCGGGCAAGGAGCTCACTCCTCAGGTCTTCTCTCAAACCTGATCGAAAACGTGCCAGGACCTGGACAGGGGTTTCTGTTCCGAGGGCATTGCAGCAAGCTAGGAACTCGTCGAATTTGGTGACATAGTCCCTAGCTGATTTGTTGCCTTGGGTGAATTGGTGCCATTGGTCCAATAGGTGGGCTCGATACGATGGGGGCATATACTTGCCCTTTAGCTCATTCTTCATGGCGACCCAAGTATCAATGGGGTCCTGAGTTTTGGCCGCTCTCAAGGCTTCTACATCAGTCCAGTATTGGCTGGCCGACCCACTGAGTTTCATGGCAGCAAAACGAACCTTCTTAAGCTCAGTCAAAGGGTACCTTGTGAAATAGTGATCCATGGACTGGAGCCAATCCAAGAAAAATTGGGGGTCGTGCTTACCATCAAAAGAGGGCACTTCCTGACTGTTTTGTTGTTTGAGTGATGGCCCTTTAATAAGACTGGGTATTTTAACATTCGGGTCGGCTCGGGCTTGGTTCATCCTATCTACCCTGACGTTGGTGTCACGCCGACAAGCAGTGAGGTTCTGGTTCATAGTTGCTATTCCTTGGGCTAACTCGGCAAGTGCCCTAGTTAAGACCTCGGGATCCATATTGTCCGACTCACTCGACTCTCCTAATAGATAGGACCTACCTCTACGGGTTGGCATGCAAAGACAAACTCACATGCAACATGATGCGTGTTGATTTTTTTTTTTGTTAAATATGGCAATCAAATGCAATAACTAAAAGAAAATTTTCCTAGATGCAAGTATGCAATACAACTGACAGTTCCTACCTACAACCATGCTCTGATACCAAAAATGAAGCAAAACGATACAGGTGGACAGGAAATCAGTAGTTTAATTGTACTAGCAGTGTTTTGCTATGAATTAAAAGTTTCAGGTAGGAAGTTTTGTTCAAGCCATCAGCAGGGAATAATGGGTTTTAAAAGAAACTACTCGCATCATGCAGTTCGATCTCAGTTCTGAGAGTTACAATGAATAATGCTTAAATTAAACGGCACGAGTCCGTCCCGCAATATCAAATGCTAATGAACTTAACAGGCAGGTAGGGACGCACAATCTCACGAAGCTGGACAGCCGTCGGCACAGATAATATACTGGAGATCCGATTAGTAGAATTACCGGAAATACCCTACTGGAAAGAGACGTACCTACTGAGGATCATGCTTGGCCTCAGGAATAGGAACTCCGAAAATGATGATCAAATATCCAGGAGTCGTCAGCATCCTCAATCGAACCCGTGATCAGCGTTCGGGTCAGCTGTCAGCGTCCTCAATTGAACCCGTGATCAGCGTCCGGGTCAACCATCCAGTCGTGTGACCATGTAAGCATGCTAAAGTGCGTCAGGGGACACGAACTCGGGCACGGGGCGAAGCCGGGGATGAGGGTTAGGGTCGGGTTGGCGGCGAACTGTAGAGGAGAGGAGGGTTGGGTCGGGTTGGGGGTCGGGCTGCAGAGGAGAGACAGAAGGGGAGGAAAGGAGGAGGGTATCGGGTCGGGTTCGGGTGGCGGAGGAGAGGGAGGTGGGATCGGGCACGGGGTGAGGGGTGTGGGGTGGTGGGCTCGGCTGCGGGATAGGAGGGCAATGGAGACGGGCGGCGGGGTTGAGGGAAGGAGGGAGGCGGAGCTGGGCTGTGGGGGTCGCGGGCGGTGAGGAGGCGGGGGCCGGGCTGGGCTGCGGGTCCGCCGGGAGGAGGGGACGGGACCGGGGTCGCGGGAAGAAGCGGGGTCCGGTGCTGCGGGGTCGCCGGGAGGGGAAGGTTTGGGCGGTTGTCCGTGAGGATGGGAGGGAAGAGGAGGGGCGCGGGCTGGGGTGGTCGGCAAGGGGTGGGAGAAGGGTCGGGGCTGGCGGTGGCTGCACGGGGAAGGAGGGGTCGGGGCTGGCGGTGGCTGCACGGGGTGGGAGAAGGGTGGAGGGTGTGGGGATTTGGGAATAGGAGGGGTTGGGCTAGGGTTTCACACATCTAGCACAAACCTAGGGTTTCACACACCTAGGGTTTGGGATCGGGTTTCACACACCTCACCCTGTTGTCACTCAACACAATAGTGAAGAAACAATTTTTCATTTCATTATTCAGTCCCTCAAATGAAGAGACAAGGGCCTTTATAAAGGCATACAACGACAGGTCCACACGGCCAACAGGCGAGGTGGGACTAAACACAAGTGCAAAAGATAAAGACACAAAAACAACATAGAAATGAGACGAAACAAATGATCACATCTACAAACTAGGCTGGCTCCTCCTGCATTGGTACACGTGCCACGGGTCCGACTAGAGGTAGATGTCCGCATCAAGAAGACACTTGTCTTCTGTTGTTGTCATACACCAATTTGTATCTTTTTTTTGGTAGCCAGATTTCTTCTAGCTTTTCTAAAACTTTTAACAATTTCATCAGAACATAGAGGAGCCTCATCTATACATAAAATTTAATATGCAATGTTCTTGACTAATTTGTAGATTTTGTATTTGTTACTTACATTAACCCTAGGAGGGAAAGGGAGGGCTATAGTTTTGGTAAGTTTGCAACCGGTGCAGGTAGATAAAGGAGAGAAAGGGCCTCGACATAGAGCTCCAGTCTGGAGTAATTTCCTAAGTGGAGGTTCAGAAAAATGACCGAGTCACTTTTGCCAAAAGTTGGTATTAGGGGAGCCTACCCCGCAGAAACCTAGAGGAAGGGGGGGGGGGGGGGGGAGTAAGAGAAAGGTGGAGATACTCCAGGTGGTACAATCCGTCTATCCTACGACCGGCTTCAATTGTCCGTCTGGTACGAGGATCCTGTACAACACAGGAGGGAGTGAAAGTCACAACACAACCAGATTTGCAAAGGCTGTTAATGGATATAAGCTGCATGCGAAGCTGTGGGACGTGTAGCACAGAGGGTAAGGAAAGGCGGTCGCTGGGCTCTGTGGTGACGGTGACCGATTCACACTGCGAGATGGTCAGAGCATTGTTATTAAAGGCGCGCGCCTAGGCTCAGGCTCAACTAGGCTTACCTTCTGCACCTCAAAAAGCACAAGGCCAGGCTCTGTTAGAAAGGCACGCGCCTAGGTCTAAGGCACGCGCCTAGGCTCCAAGCGCAAAAAAGACGCGCCTAGTTAAACCATGTGCAATTATGTGCTTGCAATTGATATTTTTGGCACTATGATTAAGTTATTAAGTAAATTTGATTCATGAGTACAGTAATTTGAATATTGGCACATTGATTGAATATTATTTACATTCAAAATTATTTGTTATAGTTCTTAGGTAGGACCATATTAGCAATTGTGGGTTGGATTTGATGACTTTGATATTATTTCAACTATTACAAGATTTAATGAGTTTTCTTTTCTTTCTCGATTTGCACATTTCATACTGATTTAGAAGCATGTGCACAAGCACACGGATGGAATAACACATTCAATCATTCATTATTTATTTTTTGTTTGCTATAATAGCACATTTGATATCTCATAACTGGTTATTGAATTTGAACTAGACATTTTTGAAGATTTAATATATGTTAAATGACTTATTTAGAGCCGTAATTCAAACCTATAAGGCACAACATTTGTGTTGTTGCAAAAATGATCTATCCTATTTATCTTTTGTCTTAAAATTTATTTTCTTCGTCTAGTTATATATATATATATATATATATATATATATATATATATATATATATAGAGAGAGAGAGAGAGAGAGAGAGAGGCGTGCTAGGGTGCGGCGTGCGGTGCGTGCGGCGTCGCACCGCAGCCTTTTGATGCACCGCTGCGGTGCGTGCGATGCACGCAGCGGTGCATCAGACGGCTGCGGTGCGACACCGCATTTTAGCACAGAGGGTAAGGAAAGGCGGTCGCTGGGCTCTGTGGTGATAGTGACCGATTCGCACTGCGAGATGGTCAGAGCTGTGGGACGTGTAGCACAGAGGGTAAGGAAAGGCGGTCGCTGGGCTCTGTGGTGACGGTGACCGATTCGCACTGCGAGATGGTCAGAGCATTGTTATTAAAGGCGCGCGCCTAGGCTCAAGCTCAACTAGGCTTACCTTCTGCACCTCAAAAAGCACAAGGCCAGGCTCTGTTAGAAAGGCGCGCGCCTAGGCTCCAAGCGCAAAAAAGACGCGCCTAGTTAAACCATGTGCAATTATGTGCTTACAATTGATATTTTTGGCACTATGATTAAGTTATTAAGTAGATTTGATTCATGAGTACAGTAATTTGAATATTGGCACATTGATTGAATATTATTTACATTCAAAATTATTTGTTATAGTTCTTAGGTAGGACCATATGAGCAATTGTGGGTTGGATTTGATGACTTTGATATTATTTCAACTATTACAAGATTTAATGAGTTTTCTTTTCTTTCTCGATTTGCACATTTCATACTGATTTAGAAGCATGTACACAAGCACACGGATGGAATAACACATTCAATCATTTATTATTTATTTTTTGTTTTCTATAATATCACATTTGATATCTCATAACTGGTTATTGAATTTGAACTAGACATTTTTGAAGATTTAATATATGTTAAATGACTTATTTAGAGTCGTAATTCAAACCTACAAGGCACAACATCTGTGTTGTTGCAACAACGATCTATCATATTTATCTTTTGTCTTAAAATTCATTTTCTTCGTCTAGTTATATATATATATATATATAGAGAGAGAGAGAGGCGTGCTAGGGTGCGGCGTGTGGTGCGTGCGACGTCGCACCGTAGCCGTCTGATGCACCGCTGCGGTGCGTGCGATGCACGCAGCAGTGCATCAGACGGCTGCGGTGCGACGCCGCATTTTAGCATTTCTCTCTCTCTCTCTCTCTCTCTCTCTATATATATATATATATATATATATATATATATATATATATATATATATATATATATATATATATATATATATATATATATATATATATATAAAAGATAACGATCCAGTGAGATAACTCTTCTATGAGATAACTTTGAGAAACCTATCTAGAGGTTTTAGAATTTGATAAAAATTGGTGAGCATGCTCTCTATGGCAAGTTGATCATCCTCACAAAAAATCATCAAATTCTAAAACCTCTAGAGGCATCAAATACACAATTCAAATTATTGGTTGTAATGGACGGTCTATAAATCTTCTAACATTTGATGCCCTTAGAGGTTTTAGAATTTGATGTTTTTTTTTGTGAGGATGATCAACTTGCCATAGAGAGCATGCCCACCAAATTTCATCAAATTCTAAAACCTCTAGATAGGTTTCTCAAAGTTATCTCATATCTCACTGGATCGCTACCCTATATATATATATATATATATATATATATATATATATATATATATATATATATATATATATATATATATATATATATATATATATATATATATATATATATATGGGTAGGGATACTCTTACAAGTCAGCTCTTACTAGTAGCTTTTACTAATGATCCCAGCCATCCATCGGATTGCGATGAATGGCTGGGATTTCCCCTCAATCTCCATCCCTCTATCCCTCTCTCTCAAATGTGAACTGAACAGCGACCACACACCCCCTGACCCCGACCCCGACCTTCCCCATCGGCTCCGGCACGGAGCGACGGGCCGGAGCGGGGCCGGCGAGGGGCGGCGGGCACGGAGCTGCAGGGTCGGGGTCGGAGCAAGCGCAGGCCGGCGAGGGGTGGCGGGGCCGGAGCAGGCGCGGGCGCGGGCCGGCGAGGGGCGGCGGGCCGGCGCGGGGCGGCGGGCGTGGAGCTGCAGGGGGCTGCAGGGTCGGGGTCGGAGGGCTGCCGGAGCCGGAGGGGAAGGGGTCGGGGTCGCGGCTGCCGGAGGGGGGGTCGCGGGGCTACCGGAGGGAATTGGGCTGCCGGAGGGAAAGGGGTCGGGGTCGGGGTCGCGGCTGCCGGAGAGGGGGTCGGGGGGCAGCCGGAGGGGATGGGGTTGGGGTCGGGGTCGGGGGTCGGGATGGGGGGTCGGGGGTCTGTTATTACAGATTGAGAGAGAGAGAGATTGAGAGAGAGGGAGAGAATTGATCCCAGCCATCAAGATCGCAATGGATGGCTGGGATCATTAGTAAGATCTCATGAGTAAGTGCTCATGAGTAAGAGTATCCCTCCCCTATATATATATATATATATATATATATATATATATATATATATATATATATATATATGCGTCTTACTTCAATCATGCACGATCCTTGAGTTGCGCCTTGCGCCTAGGCTCTAGGAGACCTTTGCGCCTCATGTACGCCTTGAGCCTTTCAGAACACTGGGTCAGAGAAGAGCCATTAGCAGTGTGTATCGAAGGGATATGCGGTGCAGGGTGGCAAGCTTTAAGCAGGGAAGCATCGGGTGTCATATAGTGCGAGGTCCCGGATTCTAGGATCCATGTGGCAGACTGTTGGTCAAGCAGGTGCTGAAGCTAAGCGATTTGCTGGCTGCTGCCGGAGGAACCGAATTGGGTCAAATCGGTTGGGAGTGGCAGAGGTAGCGCCAGGAGGAACTGTAGTGGAGTAGGTCGAACTGATAGGACGGGGCATAGGGGCAGGTCCGAGAATGTCCTCAAAGCGGAGGGGTGGAGGGATCCGACGAGTGGCCACAGTGCGCAGGTGGTGCGGTACCCTGTAGTGTACCCGAGGCGGAGGGATAGGACCGATAACCCAAGAGGTTGATTCGGGAGACCAAATCGGATCGTTGCTCAGAAAGGTAACCCGAGAGGGTCAGTGACTAGCTAAGGTGCAACCGAGGGAGAGGGGCGTCGCGTAAGAGGGAACTAGGAATATTTTCGGCCCCTCTCCCCTGCGGCAAGGGCATCCCACCCGTTATCAGTGTTGTCAAGGCATCGCCTAGGCATGCCTAGTCCTTTTCAATCTTGGTCGGCTATGCCACAGCCTAAACGAGCGACCTATACAAAAAGGTTTTTTTTTTGTTTCTCTTATTTTTGTTTCCTTTTCCTATGTACGTATGGTCCATATACTTACATACCATTTTCTTTGTTTTTCTTCTTATCTATCTATTTATATGTCCTAAATCCTAATTTAGAGTTTGTAACATGTTTTTTTACTAGGGTTAATGTTATAGTTTGATTGTGGAATTCTTTTGTTCTTTTTGAATTATCTTTCAATATACATGTGATTTATCCTCTCTAGTGTTTCTATTTCTCAAATTTTAGGGTTTTTTTTAGGATTTGTTTATTATGCTTGATTTTTTCATAATGAATTTTAGGGACCTAGGGGTTTTAATGTTCTAACTTCTAAGTTATAACTTTCTAATAGTAACATAATTTGATTAATTGATTGTTACAGGTTGATGATGCATGATATACGTGGTTTTACGTATTCATATTTCAACAACTTAATATGATAATGATGACATGAATATTCTTTGGATTATTTTGACTTTGCCCCCCAAATTTTGCCTTGAATTAGACTTTACCCCCTATATATTCATTAATTAGACTTTACCCCCTAAAACTAACTGTTTCGTCAGCTCACCATCTAAGAGAAAGGGTGAGCTAACGGAAAAGAAATAAGTTTTGGGGGGTGAGCTGACGGAACAGTTAGTTTTAGGGGGTAAAGTCTAATTAATAAAAATATGGGGGGTTAAAGTCTAATTCAAGGAAAAATTTGAAGGGCACAGTCAAAATAACCCATATTCTTTTTGGATAAGAATGTTTGATTTTGGTTTGATTAATTTCACATGAAGTTTTTGATAGCAGTTTGCTTATTAATTTTTCAAATATGAACAATATATATATATATATTTATTTATTTATATATATATATATATATTTATATATATGGGGAGGGATACTCTTACTCATGGCCTCTTACTCATATAGTTACCTATGATCCGGGCCGTCCATTAGATCCCGACGTACGGTTTGGATTAGATGGGGAGTTAAAGCAATGGTGTCCACATTAAATGCGGGCTTAATACGGGCATTTAATGTGGACACCATTGCTTTAACTCCCCATCTAATCCGAACCGTACGTCGGAATCTAATGGACGGCCATGATCATAGGTAACTATATGAGTAAGAGGCCATGGGTAAGAGTATCCCTCCCATATATATATATATATATATATATATATATATATATATATATATATATATATATATATATATATATATATATATATATATATATATAGGGGCGTGTTAGGATGCGGCGTCGCACCGCAGCCGCCTGATGCACCGCTGCGTGCATCGCACGCACCACAACGATGCATCAGATGGCTGCGGTGCGACGCCGCATGCACCGCACGCCGCATTTTATCATTCCTCATATATATATATATATATATATATATATATATATATATATATATATATATATATATATATATATATATATATATATATATAGAGAGAGAGAGAGAGAGAGAGAGAGAGAGAGAGAGAATACAGGGTATGAGCTGACAGCCTATTTACCTATTTGAGTTGTCATCCGTAGCCGTCTGATTCAAAAGATCTAACCGTCCGTTTCATTTAGCTTTAAAATCATTTAAAAAAAATAAAAACCCAGTTTTATTCTCCCGTCCCCCACGATCTCTCTCTCTCGTTCGCTGAAACTCGACCGGAGCTGCAATCTGTCGATCACTGCTGCAATCCGGCCGGCCATCTCCGATCCGACGATGAATCGCACCCTCCTTTGCAATTCACCGATCGAGGGTCCTAATGAAGGGGAAGGGGGATCGGAGATGGAGGGGGTGAGTGCGATTCATTGTCTGAGGGGTGCCGGAACCGGTGAGGGTGAGTGCGATTTGGTCGGGGGGGACTGCCGGAGGGGGCGATCCGGTCGGAGGGGGGCTGCCAGAGGGGGCGATCCGGTCGGAGGGGGGCTGCCGGAGGGGGCGATCCAGTCGGGGGGACTACCGGAGGTGGCGATCCGATCGGAGGGGGGCTGCCGGATGAGTCGATTCGGTCGAGGTGAGTGCGATTCATCGTCGGTGGGGAGCTGCCGGAAGGGGGCGATCCATCGTCGGGTCGGAGATGGCCGGCCGGATCGCAGCGGTGGTCGACAGATCCGCCGGGGTGGAGTGCGATTCACCGGCGCCAGAGGGAGCAATGGGGGTTGGAGGTCGGGGAGGGGAGGGGGCTGACTGTGATCTCATCACCGGCCGGCGGGGGGAGGGCTGCCAGAGAGGGGAAGGGGGCGATGGGGGATGGAGGTCGGGGAGTGGAGGGGGCTGAGTGCGATATATATATATTTTTGACAAGGGCACATGATTTATTAGGGGGACAATCTGGGCCGTTCACTGTATGGGAATTGGACGGCTACGGGTGACAGCTCAAATGGGTAAATAGGCTGTCAGCTCTTTCCCCGTATTCTTATATATATACACACACACACACACACACACACACACACACACACACACTTTGTAATATCAAAAATATGTGTCGACTAGGCCTTGCCTCACCTAAAAAGGCATGGCCGCCTTGACAACGCTGCCCTTTATATACCTAAGAGAGACATAGGAGAGAAAGCCTAATTCCTGAATCCTGGTCTCTCCTCTCCTCTCCCCTCCTCTCCTCTCTGAGCTTTCTCTTGCTGCTGACAACTTAAAGTCTCCCTCTCTTTGACCGCATCGACAGTTTGGCGACGCTCCGACAACTCTCATGATCTCATCTGATCATCCCTTTCACTGCAGTCGACGACCAACAACTTTAGGTCTCTGTAAGCCGCAAGCGGCAGACGACGATTAGTTCTTATCTTAATGACATAGCCCTGGCCCATGAAAGGTCGGGCTTTGGCCCATCATACTTTGGCCTTGAAGGGCTAGGGCTAGCTAGGGACTATCCCCTATAACAAAGGGTCAGGCCTGATTTGACCACAACCTTGCCCTGGCTCTGCCCTTTGAGAGGCCTACTCTTGCTTCATATGAACCCTTTTGTATGACATAGTCATCAATTTGGCTATACCATTCTCAAGGATTTTTTTGGTCCATGTATGGAGTCTTCAACTTGCTCACTTTTTCTCTTCTCATTTGACAATAAAACCTTGTTCAATATAAATTTCTTCTTTTAGCTCTCTATTGAAGAAGGTTGATTTAACATCAAGCTGATATAGTAACCAACTTTTTTGAACTATTAAGATTATGAGAGCTCTAAAGCCATACCTAGTGGGGTTGCAGACTTAACAAGCTAGAAGAACTGAAAGCTCGAATTGAGTCAAACAACTGGTCAAAGGAATTGATCTGTTTACTCCTGTTCTTAGTTTTTGATAGTTATGGGAGCAACTTTAGCAAAGGTCTTATGGAAGTCAACACCGAGCTATTGTGAATTCCTCTTTGTAAAAATCTTGCTATGTCTGCACGGAACCATCTAAAATGAATTTTACTTTGTAAACTGATTTCACTACATTGATTTCTTTGTCTTGTGGTAATTTTACAAAGTTCAAAGTCCCAAGTGTTATTCTTCAGTTCTTCTCAATAACTTCAATTTCATCTTTGATGGTTTCCCCCAAGCTTCTTATTTTATAGCTTCTTCAAAGATTTCTATTTCAATTGACAAAATTTATGTCTTTGATCTTTCATAAACATCACTCAAGCTTTCTATTCGAACCTGACTAAATTCACATTTTTGAAGCGTCTCTCTATCTCACCTGTCTCGTTGATGCTCTCATTGGAACGCCTCAAATGCTGCAATGGTCATAAATTTCGGAGTAACATCTGCAAGGTTGGAACGACCTGATCCATCGTTAGAAGCCATCAAACCGAGGGGTAGGCTCACCCTGTTACCACATTATGTAGCAAAGTTGTGAGGCCAAGAAGAACGATGCCCTCTGTGGTAATGCCTTGGAATCAAACTAGGATCTCCTTGGAATCCACCAAAGATAAAGAGATGAACACTACAGTCCACTAGGGCCTTCTTCCAAATCCACAGGGAAGGAAACGATCCTTGAATCCACAACGAGAAGAAAGAATGTCTCAATTTATTAAGCCCATAATAGTTAAAAATTCGTCCTAGTACATGCCTTCGTATAGGAAAGTAAAATTCTTAATCCTACTCAAATAAGGAAAACTAATATATAGATCAAAACTATTGTAACATACTAAGTAGATCGTACTGATAAGTGGCTGTAGTTAGGAACCGGCTAGCGACATTTTGACGCACAAGTAGGGCTACAAATGAACCAAGCTGTTCATGAGTAGCTCAGGAACAAGCTCGGTAAAGGCTCGTTTGCGCTTGTTAGATTACTATTTAAGCCAACCCAAGCCTAGAGTTTGGGCTCGTTTAATAAATAAGCCAAGTTCAAACATACTAAAGCTCAGCTCGATTGGGCCCGTGAACATGTTTGTTTAGGTATCGTGAGCATGTTCGGGAATAGACTTTTGAATAAGTTCATAAAAGGCATGAATAGACCAAATATATATTGTCCAAGATTTGACTTAAGGTAGAGTTCATGAACAAGCTCGATTAGAGCTCGTTCGGGTAGGCTCGTTTATTAAACGAGCCAAGCTCAAACGGACCAAAGCTCTGCTCAGCTCGATTACTAATCAAGCCAAGCCCAAGCTTGAACAACCAAGTTTTTAACCAAACCAAGGTCAAACAGACCAAAGCTTGGCTCATTTGTAGCCCTACGCACAAGAGTGGATCATGGCCAGTTGATGTGGATCAAATGGATGGAGATGATCCCTAGTGGATGGAAGATTTCTCGCAACATGAACCCAATGGAACATAGATCCTAAGACGGGTTCAATGCTGTTGTAGAGCGAATTTCTTGTTGCGACAGAAAATACGAGGCCGATTTGCAGGACCCGTGGAAGAATGTGGCAATCATCTATGGGTTACACAGACTCACTCGATTAGGACATGGAAGTGTTTTTGGGAATGCTTCTTCAATATTTTTCCTTTTTTGTATTGAGTGGACTGGCGTGGCTAGCGCTGTGACATGAGTGAGGAATGCGCGACGAAAGTTTGACAGAAGTTCCGCACAGTGCGATACACGACAGGTTTCATGCGAGTCGGAGTTGGGGATTCAATCCTCGGTTGCCACGAGTGCTCTTTTTTGCAATACGTTTTTGCCGTTGGCTGGCCTAGCGGGTTACAAGTGTCATCCCGGGACTGATCCTGCTCTGTCCATGGGCTTGATATGCTGGCTTGACTGTGCCTAGCTTGGTTTCAAGCCATGAATACTTAGGTTGGATCTCCTACACCAATACCATAAATAAATCTATCCAAGAACCACAATTATTTATGGACTTCCCTGTAGATGTTCTAGACTGCTAGTCAATGCTTCTTGTTGATTATTTTTTTTTTCTTTTAGTTTATAGGAGCTTGCTTTATGTTGTCTCTCACTTGCCCGTTTCTCTTCTATTATTTACAATAAATGTAAGTCTTCATTGCAAAATAATACCTTCATAATGTGTCATCCAAATGTTATCCTATTATGACATGGGGGCTCCATGACATGATTGACAAGAGTTTTCCAATCAATTGGCAACATGGCTTTAACCCGATATTGGTGCCAAAAACCTGACCAATGCAATGTGAGAAGAGAGTTTATGCAGTTTAAGTTCATGCAACTGGAGGTCAACCCTACAAAAGGTTCTCTTAGATTAGGAAAGAGTTGAGACGTAGAGCGTAGAAGGCAGATTTTGATATGGGCACCTCTATTTATCTCCATCACACATATTGTAAGCCAAACAGCCGAATTGAAATGACATTCCGTCGTTATAGTCAGATCGTAAGTCCTAGTAAACTGATGCCGCAAAGCTTTGGGAGTGGGAGACTGCAGAATTAATATCATTTAGAATAAAAATTACAGATGATAGGATCATACATGTAAATACATACTGTGCTTCATAAAAAATTAATTCGTGATAAGTTAAGGGATTGATGAAATACGAGAAAAGCTCTTCCTTCGTTTGAAATTAATGACCGAAACATGCAAATGTTCAGATTCTATTAAGCTAAAATGCTAACTTTCCAATAATTTTTCTTTTTGGTTATCAGGGTGGGCAATTGGCAGCTATCAACCTGGAGTCCAGAGCAGCTTTGCTTGCTGCAAGACAGGTCATTTTTTCTATTAGAATGATTCCTTTATCTTATACATTTCACACACTTCAAATCTATGTATCATGAAGTTTTGCTTCATGTTTTATGTCCATGATTTTCATTTACAAGTGCCCTTTCAACATTCATTATGGTAGATAGATATGACGGCTGCGTATGCTTGGGTGTTAAAATGGCGAACAGCCATAACTGATGTTTTTTGACATTTCTAGTTTTTCAAATTATAAATTATTTTTATGAATTGAAAAATATACTTTTAGTGTAATATGATAATATCTAAATATAATATGTCTATGACACTCTCATATTGCAGCTTTTATAATAGCTGATTCTGGTTTCTATTGTGGAATACTATTACAATCCACCATACGTTTTTTCCAAAATTTTTTCCTTTAGGATTGTCTTTAATAATTATCAATAATGGCCCATAGTGATTTCTGGCCATATTTGTGATGAATCTTGTTAAGTGCAACTGTATATGTGTGTATGTGGTTGCATATGCGGTGCACAACCATGGAAATAGTTGTGCAAACACGGCTCAATGCATAGAATCATATGTATTATGCACACCCTATGTGCGGTCTACAATCCCAATGGCTAGTTTTCTAACCGTTTGGATTGTGTGGTCGCACAACACAATGCACGATCCAATGGCTATTTTTTAAACTATTCATCCTCTCCTCCCGTCCCTCTCCTTTTTACCGAGGTATACCCCCAAAAGCTTCCCATTTCACCTCACAACCTTTCTTATCTCCAAGCATTCTCTCAACTCTCAAGCTTTCTTTTTTTTTTTCCCCAAGATAAAACTCTCCCCCTTTCCCTCTCATCCAAATCTGTAACCTAAATTTTTAATCTAATGTATTGGTCGGGGTCATAGCTAACCCCCCTCTCTCCTAATAAAGAGGGTGTTCTCCAGCTTCTGAGTTACTAAAGTCTTCTTATTATTTAGTATTTTTTTTCTTCTGAATTTTCTAAATATTTAAAGTTTTATTTCTGTTTTTTCTTATTAAAAAAAGCACAAAAAGGATATTCAGTCACACAATCGCATATGTGATTGTTTATGTGATCAACAAATGTAGAGTTGTCCGATTGCACACAACATTGGTTACGATTTGTGAAAAATGTTCTCCATTGTGAAAGTATGCAATTTTCTTGTCATCCGTGCAGGGCTTGACTCATGCAGCATCACGTTTTCTTGGGTTGAGGAGCATCACGATGTTACTAGGCCCAATGTATGCACTTACTTCTGTACTGGCATTTTTGCAACATTTTGATATTGGGAAATTGGACCTGTCTTTCAAGGTTACATATCATTTCTTCATGTGTGGTAAACTTGATTGTTGTTAGCAACTTAGATATCAATGGATCAAACTGCTGAAACATCTTAACTTTTCAAATTATCTGATGATCTTTGATGAGGTCCTTGGTTTTATCCAAGTGCCACATTTTCTTATTCAGAAAGTGATGAATTTTGATAAAATGTCTGATAGCTCATGATTTTGTACTAAACATTGTTGCAGAACTCACCAACTTATTGAAGGCCATGCATTTTCAGGATCTTTTGGCTTTTTTCCCCAAATAGAGCCTGGGGAGTTTCGCTAGAGTAAAATTGAGCATGTATCAATTTAATTATGACCTTTTCTTGATCTGATGAGGATTTTTCCCGAACTACAATTTTCTTACACCGTCGAGCCAATCCTGCATTCAAACGTCTACTATTGGTGCTGCCCCTTATAGCACAAAGTTTGGCGGTTTTTTTGAAAAAAACGTGACTTAATGGACAGCCGACTTGTTACCGTTTTTTCCCCAATTTTTACAGGTTACTGAATTCGCTGTTTTTTGGTATTTTTATTGAAAAAAAGTTAAAAATATTTTTTTTTCAGAAATTTGTGACTATATCGATGAGTTTGATGACATTGAAATTGAACTTTATGCTGTTTCGCTTAAACCTATTCCAGAACAGGGTATTGTAGTCAATTACTATTTCAATGTAATCTCATGGTTTGGTGTTCCGACTAGCATAGAAATGGACGGAGTGAAAATATCATTCCCAAATCTTCATGCCAGCGGAACAAAAAATGATCGTTAATTTTAAAATATGAAATTGTGGATAGAAATGGATGGTTCCGGTACGGTGCCAAATACCCCCTAGGTTTTTTGTTCCATACCTTTCTCCACTTTATTAGTTGATAAAGAGGGATGGGTTTTGGAGAATCACACACGCGCGCGCACACGCACGCACGCACGCACACGCACACACACACACACACACACACACATATATATATATATATATATATATATATATATATATATATATATATATATATATATATATATGGACCCAGGAAGCTGAACTCGAGTTCACCTTTCAAATGGTAAACTCGAATGGAGAAGCTGCCTTATGTTATGAGAAAGTCAACAATTGCGGTTGGAGGTATTTATATATACACATATATGAGGGTATATATAAATATATATGCCAAGCTGCAATTGTTGACTTTCTTAGGACACGTGGCAGCTTCTCCATTCAAGTTCACCATTTGAACGGTAAATAAGATTTCACCAAACCTTTTCCCCCATATATATATATATATATATATATATATATATATATATATATATGGGGAGGGATACTCTTACTCATAGCCTCTTACTCATATAGATACCTATGATTCGGGCCGTCCATTAGATCCCGACGTACGGTTCGGATTAGATGGGGAGTTAAAGCAATGGTGTCCGCATTAAATGCGGGCTTTTAATACGGGCATTTAATGCGGACACCATTGCCTTAACTCTCCATCTAATCCGAACCTTACGTCGGGATCTAATGGACGGCCCGGATCATAGGTAACTATATGAGTAAGAGGCCATGAGTAAGAACATCCCTCCTCTCTCTCTCTCTCTCTCTCTCTCTCTCTATATATATATATATATATATATATATATATATATATATATATATATATATGGAAAATGGTGTCTAGACCTAAGGTACAGCATCGTTGCTGCACCTCTAGCGTTGTTTACCATCTTAGAAGTTTTAGAATTTGGTGAGTTAAAGCTGGATGTGTTCTCTAGGGTAAGGTGATCATCCTCACAAAAAATCAGTAAATTAAATTCTAAAACTCTAGGGTCATCAAATGTTCGAAACTTTATTGATCGTTCACTATAACCGTTAATTTGGCCTAGCTCATTTGATGATCCTAGAAGTTCTTGAATTTGCTAATTTTTGATGAGGATGATCACCTTACCCTAGACAACTCACTCACCAAAAACCATCAAATTCTAAAATTTCTAGGGAGGTGAACAAGAGAGAGGTGCAGCAATGATGCTACACCTTAGGTGCAGGCTCTCGTGCCTTTAGGAAACTGCCATCAAATGGGACGTAAATTCTGGGTCGTTTATTGCATCCAACACAAACGGTTGAGTTAGAAGCAGTCGTGGCGTCGTCTTTGCTTCGAGTGAGAGATCCGGGGTTGAGGATCCGGCGTCGGGGTCGCAATCGCGACGTCGAGTGAGAGATCCAGGGTCGAGGGTCCGGTGTCGGGGTCGCATTCCCGGCGTTATCTCGGCGTCGAGTGAGAATATCAGCACCGAGAGAGGTTCGACGTTCGACGTCGGGGTCGGAATCCCGGTGCGACATCCGGTGTTGAGTCGGAGTCCTGGTGCGACGTTTGGCGTCGGAGTCGGAGTCCCGGTGCGATGGCCGGCGTAGGGGTTGCTGTCCGGCGTCGTCTCGCTCGAGTGGGCGAGGGGTTTGTGGCCAACAAGATCATGTCACGGATCCTGCCAAATGGGTTTTGAGACTGCTTCGATCTCAACCGTTTGTGTTGGATGTAATCAACGACCCACAATTGACGTCCCATTTGATGGCAGTTTCCTGAAGGCACGGGATCCCGACCCATATATATATATATATATATATATATATATATATATATATATATATATATATATATATATATATATATATATCTAGGGGCATGCTATAAGGCGGTAAGTGCGACACCACACCACAGCCGTCTGATGCACCCACAGTGTGCATCCCATGCACGCAGCGATGCATCAGACGGTTGTAGTGCGGTGCCACACTTACTGCATTATAGCATGCCCCTATATATATATATATATATATATATATATATATATATATATATATATATATATATATATATATATATATATATATATATATATATAAGGGAGGGATACTCTTACTCATGGCCTTTTACTCATATAGTTACCTATGATCCAGGCCGTCTATTAGATCCCGACGTACGGTTCGGGTTAGATGGGAAGTTAAAGCAATGATGTCCGCATTAAATGCCTGTATTAAAAACTCGTATTAAAAGCCCATATTAAAAGCCCGCATTTAATATGGACACTATTGTTTTAACTCCCCATCTAATCCGAACCGTACGTCGTGATCTAATGGACGGCCCGGATCATAGGTTATGAGTAAGAGGCCATGAGTATGAGTATCCCTCCCCATATATATATATATATATATATATATGGGCAGGGATACTCTTATGAATTGGTTACTTATGGAGTTACACACCGCCTTTTGCATACCCTAGAGGTTTTAGGATTTGATTAAACTTGGTGGGGATGCTATCTATGACAAGTTGATCTTCCTTTCCAGAAATCATCAATTTCTATAACCTCTAAGGGCATCAAATGTTAGAAGCTTTATCGGCCATTAATTTTAACCGTTAATTTGAATAGTATATTTGATATCCCTAGATGTTATATAATTTGATGGTTTTTGGTGAGGATGATCAACTTGCCATAGATAGCATCCCCACCAAGTTTCATCAAATTTTAAAACCTCTAGGGTATGTAAAAGGCGGTATGTAATTTTATAAGATTCCACAAGTAAAAGTTTCCCTCCCATATATATATATATATATATATATATATATATATATATATATATATATATATATATGGGCATGCTAGAATGCGGCATGCGGTGCGTGGGCATCGCACCGCAGCCGTCTGATGCACTGCTGCATGCGTCGCATGCACGCAGTGCGTGCATCAGACGGCTGCGGTGCGATGCCGCACGCACCGCATTATAGCACTTCTCTCTCTCTCTCTCTCTCTATATATATATATATATATATATATATATATATATATATATATATGGGGTGGGATCCGTTGACAACCCAAAATGGGAGGTAAATTTACCTCCCACTTACAACTCGCCATAATCGTTGGATAGAGGTTTCCGAATTTGCTGATTTTTTGTGAGGATGATCAACATGGCAAGTTGATCATCCTCACAAAAAATCAGCAAATTCTGAACCTTATAAAGGCGTCAAATGTGTTATTCAAATTAACGGTTCAGAAAAGCTTGATTCATTCGGCGCCCTTAGAAGTTTCAGATTTTGTTGATTTTTTGTGAGGATGATCACGATCATCCTCACAAAAAATCAACAAAATCTGAAACTTCTAAAGGCGCCGATTGAGTCAAACTTTTCTGAACCGTTTATTTGAACTGTTAATTTGAATAACACATTTGACGCCCTTATAAGTTTTCGAATTTGCTGATTTTTTGTGAGGATGATCAACTTGCCATGTTGATCATCCTCGCAAAAAATCAGCAAATTCGGAAACCTCTATCCACCGATTGAATCAAGTTTAAAATGGGAGGTAAATTTACCTCCCATTTTGGGTTGTCAACGGATCCCAGTCCTCTCTCTCTCTCTCTCTATATATATATATATATATGTATATATATATATATATATATATATATATATATATATATATATATATATGAGAGTATGACTTTGTATGCCTATGCAAAAAAGGTTTCAATGTATGCTCCTCTATTAATATATATAGAGGTTTCTGAATTTGCTAATTTTTTGTAGATGTGATATCTATGTTAAGATGATTATCCTCACAAAAAATTAGCAACTTCTAAAACTTCTAAGCAATTCAAATAAACTCATCAAATTAACGGTTGAAATGGACAGACGATACAACTTCTATCATTTTGATACAGCTAGAGGTTTCATAACTTACTGATTTTTTGTGAGGGTGATCATATTGCTCTAGATAGTATATCTACAAAAATTCAACAAATTCTTAAACATCTAGGTCCTTCAAAATGTTAGAAGTTTTATCAGCCGTCCATTTCAACCGTTAATTTGATGAGCCTATTTGAAATGATTAGAGGTGTCAGAACTAGTTGATTTTATGTGAGGATGATCATCTTAACATAGATATTACATCCACAAAAAATTAATAAATTCGGAAACATCTGTATATTAATAGAGGAGCATATATTCAAGCCTTCTTTGCAGGGGCATACAAAGTCATGCTCCTCTTTCTCTCTCTCTCTGTATATATATATATATATATATATATATATATATATATATATATATATATATATATATATATAATACGGGGTATGAGTTGACAGCCCATTTGCCCATTTGGGCTGTCAGCACACAGTCATCCGATCAAGATCATCAATCGTATATTAAAAAAAAAAACACCGAATGTCTCTCTCCCTCTCGATCGCGAGCGGTAGCCCCTCCCCGACCAGGCGACCACCCTCCCCTTCCCCTCCCCCTCCAGCACCGGATCCGGCCGGGGGACGGCGCGCAGCTGGGCTGGAGGCTGTTCGGCTCTGGTGCCGGGGGACGACGCGCAGGCGGGCGCAGGGTTGGGGGCCGGGCCGGAGACGGGTGCAGGGGTCAGGGGCCGGGCCGGAGACGGGTGCAGGGGTCGGGGGCCAGGCCGGAGACAGGCGCAGGGGGCGGCGGACAGGGGCCGGGCCGGAGGCGGGATCAGGGTCGGGGGCCGGGCCAGAGACGGGCGCAGGGGTCGGGGGCGCAGGGCCGGGGGCCGAAGGCGGGCGCAGCTGCAGGGGGCGCCGGAGGGGACCGGGGTCGGAGGGGACCGGGGCCGGAGACGAGAGAGGTGGAGGGTGGTCGGGAGGTGGGCTGGAGGTCGGGAGGGTGATAGGAACACAGCTGTATTACAGTTGTGCTGTAATGCATTTGTAATACAGCTCAATCTGAGCCCTTTAATCTTCGCCAATCAAACGGTTGATAGGGACTGCTTAAAAAAAGAAAAGGCTGTCAGCTCACCTCTCGTTCTCTCTCTCTCTCTCTCTCTCTATATATATATATATATATATATATATATATATATATTTATATATATAGAGAGAGAGAGAGAGAGAGAGAGAGAGGAGAGAGAGAATTGCTCACCTACGGGACGTCCCGCACCGGGGATTTGCGGGATAGTGTCTGAACCGTCCGATCGAGATGGATCCAACGGATGTGATTCATCCAAACCAACTCAAATCGTTGTTACTGTAGTGGCGAATTGAGTTGGTCCGAGTGAATCCCATCCGTTGGATCAATCCCGATCGAACAACACAAATCAATCTACACTGGCTCAAAAGTGTAACCGTCCGATCGGATGATCCAACGGATGGGATCCCGTGGGAAACAACCGAATACAGCAAAAAAAAAAATCACGATTACTGTAGTGCTACAGTAACCGCGATTTTTCTTGTCTTTATTCGATTGTTTCCCAATGGGATCCCATCCGTTGGATCATCCAATCGAACGGCTACACTTTTGAGCCGTTGCGGGATGAACTTGTGTCGTTCGATCGGGATCGATCCAACGGATGGGATTCACCCGGACCAACTCAATTCGCCAGTACTGTAGCCGCTACAGTAACAACGATTTGAGTTGGTTTGGATGAATCCCATACGTTAGATACATCCCGATCAGACAGTTCAGACACTGTCTTGCAAATCCCCAGTGCGGGACGTCCCATAGATGAGCAATTCTCTCTCTATATATATGGTCGGGATCCATGGACCCATCGTTTTTTGACCCATACTTTACCCGTCATTCAAATTGTTGCCGGTTGGACAGAGGTTTCATAATTTAATGATTTTTCGCGGGGAGGATCATATTCCCTTAGATTTGATCCACCTAGGGGTTTTAGAGTGTTGATTTTTTGTGGATGTGCAATCTAAGGCAATGTGATCCTCCATGCAAAAAATTAACAAATTCTGAAACCTCTATCCAACGGTTTGGATGACAAGTAAAAATATGGGTAAAAAAACGATTGGTCTACGGATCCCGACCCATATATATATATATATATATATATATATATATATATATATATATATATATATATATATATAGATATATATATTGGAGTACATGTGTTTTTAAGATGTTACTGATCTGCTAAAGTGAATAGTTTAGTCGATGTACGTTTCATGACCACTAAACGCAAAGATTTGACCCAAAATTATTGTTCTAGATGTTTTATTGGTTTAGTTACTGTGCGTTTCGTGACCACTAAATACGAAGATTGAAGGACCCAACCTGGAATTATTGTTCTAGGCATTTTATACATTTGTAAAACATAATTACTATATGATTTTTTTGTAATTATGTGGCATTATATGCAGTTTTACACTATTTGAGCCCAAATAACATGAATATATATGGCGCTTGATTTACTTGGTTCTGAGTTTCTTATCATTGCCTTGACATTAGGTCACTAAAGCTTGTAAATTTGAGTCTTACTATTGCGCAATATAGTTCACTTGACTTATTCAGGAATCTACTTTGGCAATTTGGCTTGAAAGTTCAAACCCTTGAAAGCTGTGGCAAAGCAAAACTTTTTTCTGTTGCTTTTTGTAATTTTTTTGGCCGCCAAACCTGATGAATCTTTTCGTGCAGAATGTGGGGAACTTTAATGGCAGATATTGTAATCCAAATGCTCGGCACAGATTATGCGCGGATTATTCGTGCAATTTATGCATTTGCTCAGGTAAAAGAATACCTTTGTTGTGTTTGTTAATGGCTACCATCTTCTGAAGATCATAATGAGATGGAGCCTTCTGTACAGATCCGCCTCTATCGAACATACGGTTGGACGTCATCTAGAAAGCACTGAGGGCTCAAAGTAAGCATCTTTTAATCCTATAAAGCTGTGTTGTTTGTCTGGGAGTCGGAACTCCGATGAAATGAGCCATTCCCATGTACTTCTCATACCAGGGCTTGTATGTTTGCTTGTTCCCTGGGAAATGAAAACCCACTTTTTGTAGGATTTCTTTTCTCAACCAGAACCTAAGACACTTGTAAATCCCCCCATTGCCTTCCGCATCCTCATGGTGAAAGCATGTACCCAGGTGTGGGAAGACGGTGAGAGCAATGTCGCCATAGATGAAGAAGCATAGGTGGTTTTATAGGAAGAGCTTGGTAATGAACCTATTTCCCGGGAGTTCCAACTCCTAGGAAAAGAAACACTGCCTAGGAGACGGCTGCACTTCAGATTTGCTTCCATTGCAACCCGAAAAGGAAGATGAAAATTCTTTTATGCTGCAAATCATTTCAATTTTTTTCCCCCTATTGTAAGCTGAGGGCAGATCCGCGATTAAGGTTGTAATGTATGCCTCTCGATTACTTAGCCAATAGCTGAACTCAAGAGGTTTACCATGTTTTTGTTTTCTTTTCAATTTCTGGTTTTTGTTCTCGAAATTTGATGGTGTATTACGTGGAATTTCGAAGAATTATTTTTGATCTGTAAATGCTAGAGGAGTCAATTATAGGTTGAACTAATAAGACACCTTGGCAATGCTCGGATGAATTTGATGCACATCACTTAGCACATACGGCATCACAATTGTCTGAAAAGAAGTGTGCAATATGGAGTAATTGTGATTCACTCGTCCGAGTGTGATTCACTTGTTAGAGAGAAAAAAAGAGAGAATACTAATGAATTTTCTAATTAATATCAAATGACCATTAAAAGCAATTGAATGAGTGTTTATCATCTTTATAATTGGTTTTTAATAGGATTTATGGAAGAACAACGTTTACACACGAGAACGATTTTAGCTTTTCAAAATTGGTTCACGTATCTCAACACTGGAGAGAGGGCTTTATTTTAGTATTATACTACTAGTAAGAAATCCGGACAATACTCGGATGAACTTGATGCACACCATTTGGTACATGTGACATCATAGCCGTCTGAAGAAATGTACAATATGGAGTGAGTGTGATTTACTTGTCGTGGTGTGATTTCACTTGTTAGAAAAAAATGGTACTAATGATTTTCCTAATTAACATCGAATGATCATTAAATACAATTTAATATATATTTATCATATTTTAAATAAGTTTTTAACAATATTTATGAGAGTCGTGTTCACACATGTGAGAAGGATTATGGTTTATCAAAAGAGGTTCACGTCTCACAACACGGGAGAGATGCTTCCATTTTAGTATATATATATATATATATATATATATATATATATATATATATATATATATATATATATAGGGGCATGCAATGCTGCGACATGCGGTGCGTGCGGTATCGCACCGCAGCCGTGTGATGCACTGCTGCGTGCATCGCATGCACGCAGCGCGTGCATCACACGGCTGCGGTGCGATGCCGCACGCACCGCATGCCGCATTCAAACATTTCTCTCTCTCTCTCTCTCTCTCTCTCTCTCTATATATATATATATATATATATATATATATATATATATATATATATATATATATATATATATATATATCTATAGGGGTGTGTTAGGCTGCGGTGTGTGCGGCGTCGCACCGTAGCCGCCTTATGCACCATTGCGGTGTGTGCGATGCACGCAGTAGTGCATTTGGCGGCAGTGGTGCGACGCCGCACGCACCGCACGCCGCATTTTATCATTCCTATATATATATATATATATATATATATATATATATATATATATATATATATATATATATATATATATATATATATATATATATATATATATATATATATATATATATATATATATATATATATAGGGGTATGCTAAAATGCGGCATGCGGTGCGTGCGGCATCGCACCGCATCCGTCTGATGCACGCGCTGCGTGCATGCGATGCACGCAGCAGTGCATCAGACGGCTGCGGTGCGATGCCGCACGCACCGCATGCCGCATTCTAGCACTTCCCTATATATATATATATATATATATATATATATATATATATATATATATATATATATATATAGATAGAGAGAGAGAGAGAGAGAGAGAGAGAGAGAGAGAGAAATGCTTAAATGTGGTCCTGCGGTCTGCACTCGTAGCCGTCCGATGCGGTGCACTGCACCGCGTGCGGCGGCATCGGACGGCTACGGATGCGGACCGCAGACCGCAGCGAAGCATGCCTCTCTCTCTCTCTGTATATATATATATATATATATATATATATATATATATATATATATATGAGGGCTGGGTTGCTATGACATGTCATAGGGAGTACCCTATGACATATGGTGAATTAGTAATGCTAGAATGTTTAGAATGTGCTGAATTTTTTTGAGGATGATCACCTTACCTTAGATAGAATGTCCATAAAAAATCAAAGCATTCTAAAACTTGATGGGACATCAAATGTTAGAAGCTTTATCGGCCATCCATTTTAACCGTCAAATTGAAAATCATATTTGATGCCTCTAGAAGTTCTAGAATGAGCCGATTTTTTACGGGGGTCCTATCTAATATAGGGATCCTCATAAAAATTCAGAACATTCTAAATATTCTAGGGTTACTAACTCACCATATGTCATAGGGTACTCCCTATGACATGTCATAGGAACTCATTTCCCTATATATATATATATATATATATATATATATATATATATATATATATATATATATAGTAGTGATACATTGCGGTCGGGTAATGTGCGGCCACCTCCTTCCGGAATATTTTTGGATATTTTTTTTTTTGGGGATTGATCAACCACCATTGGATAGCACACACAAAAAATTTCAGCTCAATCCAAGACCTATAGGCCGTCCAAATGTGATCAATTTTTATCGGTCGTTCATTTTTGTCATTATTTTGATCAACACATTTGGACAACCTACAGGTCTTGGATCGAGCTGAAATTTTTTGTGTGTGCTATCCAAGGGTGGGTGATCAATTTTCAAAAAAAAAAAAAAATCCAAAAATGCCCCGGAAGGGGGTGCCGCACGTTAACGGCCGCAATGTATCACTATATATATATATATATATATATATATATATATATATATATATATATATATATATATATATATATATAGGGGCATGCTATGCTGCGGCATGGGGTGCGTGCGGCATCGTAGCGCAGCCGTCTGATGCATGCGCTGCGTGCATCACATGCACGCAGCGGTGCATCAGATGGTTGCGGTGAGGTGCCGCACTTACCGCATGCCGCATTATAGCATATATATATATATATATATATATATATATATATATATATATATATATATATATATATATAGGGAATAGGGAACATGATCCTCCCGACCACCCAACAGGCTAGTTCTCCCTTCAATTTGGATGCCACATGTCACTTTTTAATCATATTTCTTTTTATGGATGGTCAATCCATTCTACTTATATCAAGATTTAAAAAAAAAAAACTTAAAACAATCCGATCAACAGTCGACAAATTTAATAGTACACTGTAGCGTGCAAAAAGCCCTTGCTATGGTTAATTTAAAAATGCCACTTGGTATTTTTTTAAATTTTTTTTTTTTCATGATCATTGTTGAGATTTGTGGAGATCATAATTTTAGATTTCTTGAAGATGGAAACATCAACGGGGATGATCGGACTTGAAATATAGATTTTGAGGAGCAATAGGATATAGTTACAATTTAACCGCAGTTAACTCCTCCACAGTTCAACCATCTTAATGGTCAAGTCTAAATGGAAGGTGTACGAACTGATTCAGAGTCATCCTAACTGGTGGTTGTTGCCATTGAAGTTCCCCTTGGGCCTTATTTGGTAAGTAAGAAGCTTTAACTAAGAAAGGGGAAAGTAATATGATTCTCTCACGTGAGGTAGTTTACAGGTGTTTGGTAGGTGGGAAAGTTTAACCAAGGAACGGGAAAATCGTTCTCGTGGGAAAGTGACTTGACTTCGATCTTTCTCTTTCACTGAGGGGAATCATATTCCTAGGCTTAGCATTCTTTATCCCCTCCTTTAGTTAAAACTTTCTTGCTACCAAATGAGCCCTTAAAACATAATTTATCTTTATTATGTTTGGCAAGCTTACAATGAACTAAGAACTTACCGTTTACCTAGCTTGAGTGGTATTAGATTGTTGAATATGGCTATACTCAAACCCTCTCCTACCCGGTTCAGAATTCACATGGCTAATCAGATCAGGTCGTGCGCACGATCCATGTTGTGCGAATGACACCTGTGGATCAGGTCGGGAGCACGACATTTCCGTGTTTTCAGAAAAAAAAACCGTCGCGTTCGATCTCGCTCGGGCGCCAACTTTGGTCGCTCGAGTGCTAACAGAGTCGTGCGCATGACTTGCCCATGTCGTGGCACGACTCGTTCTGTCGTCGCGATCAGGACAATCTTGATGCCATTTGGACTTTGTTTTCTGATGGTCGAAAATTTCAAAAGAGAGCTTTTGTGGGACACTTGTATATAGGGCTAGAACTTGGGCATGTTGAGGGAAACCCATGCCCAACCAAAGAGGTTGAATCCGTTGCCCAAGCCCAAACCAACTCAAGGTTGGGTTGAACTTCCTAAGCCCAAGCCCAACTCGTCGGGTTGGCTGGGTTGATCGGGTTGTGTGGTGCGGGTTGGCTGGTTTCAACATGGTAGAGGAGAAATAATCAACATATAATAGTTCCTTTGCGATAATACAATACAAAAAGCAACTCTTTGCCTTCTTATATAGGTAATGGTCCATCGTTGGATGGATAAATGCCCATCCGATAATGGCCATTAGAAGCTGGATAAATACCTATCAAATTTTCACCACAGTGCGACCTCAACTTGTATTCAAACGGATGATCCAACAGATGGATTCTAATCGAACCTATTCAATATTATATTATATTAAATATTATTTACTAAATTGTTAGGTTTTGGGTTTGGTCGGGTTGTCCGAAGACTGTACCCAAACCCAATCCAAATTGAGGTTAGGTTGGGATTTTCCAACCTAAGCCCTCCCAAATTCGGGTTGGGTTCGGGTTGGCCCGCCCATGTTGCAACTCTACTTGTATATATATCCCCTCAGTATATAAGTGAGTCTAGGATTTTAGGGATGAAGGATGACACATATCTGGATTCGGCAATATATCTGGATTGAAGATGAGCAAAGAGAAAAGCAAAGCCTTTGTGTCTAAATCGTGTGCTAATTTTGCAGAGGTGATTGGTAGCTTTGGTATTAGCAACGGGAACCTCCCAGTTAAATATCTGGGTTTACCATTGGCGTCTAATAAAATCAGCAAAATATTATTTAAACCACTGGAAGACAAGGTAGCTGGGATGATAGACTGCTGGGCGATGAAGTGCCTTTCGATAGGAGGTAGGATGGAGCTGATTCGTTTAGTCCTACAGAGTTTCTCGTACTACTGGACTGTCGCCTTCTCAATCCCAGTTGCAGTACAGAGATCGGAGGAGGGCTGGGAATAAGAATCGTAGGAGGGCTGGGAATAAGATTGCTGAAGAATATATCCATGGCGAGCAGAATGAAGTTGGGCTGGAAGGTTGCAACAGATGATCCATCAATCTGGGCACAATGGATATCTTCAAGATATTTAGGAGTGCATAATTTCTGGATAGCTATTAGGTCTAACATTCATTCAGATATTTGGATAGATATATTGGATATCAGAATGATATTAAAGGACCAGATGGAGTATGCAATTAGCGATGGCTCTAAGCTTAGCTGCTGGTGGGATCCGTATATCAATGGAAGAAGCCCGTTTGATATAGTGGGCACGCTTGCGATGCAGGAACAAGGGCAGCCTCATGCTACAGTTGGGGACTTTATTTCGAATGGGAGATGGGAGTTGCCCCGACCCATCAATAGAAGAATGAAGGACTTGTTCGAGCAAATTTTGAAGTTCTCTATCGTCCCTAGATTCGAAGAAGTTGGGAAGGTGAGGTGGAAGAATTCAAAATCTGGATCATTTAGCTTTGTCGAGGCTTGGGAGGCTTCTCGGGACCGAGGCCAGATAGTCGAATGGGCCAAATTGGTTTGGAGGTCTCCTACTCCCCCCAGAATGGCAGTGCACTTGTAGAGAATCATATGGAATCGGATTAGTACACAAGATCTACTCAAGCAGAAGGGTCATCACCTTGCTAACCGGTGCGAATTATGCAGAAAGGAAGACGAATCAGTTTATCATTTGTTCTTCCAATGCAACTTCAGCTCGAATGTTCGGAAACAGATATGCGAGAGGGGCAGAATCTCTTGGATCCACCTTGAAGCTTTCCAGGAAACAATTTGTTGACTATCAACTATTGGAAGTTCAGGTCACATTAAAAGCAAGGTTGTCAGACTGTCCCTCGCCTGCACTGCGTACCACTTGTGGGGAGAGAGGAACAAAAGAATTTTTGAAGGCATGGATAGATCCGAGGAGTCAGTCGTGAAGTCTATATGCACAAATCTATTGGATGTTTTTAGCAGGGTGGAATTGACGCTAACTAATATCAATGAGAGAGCCGATCTAGTTGATTACAGATATAGATGGGGCTGGTTGTAACATTTTGTATGTGTTTGACTAAGGGAGTCGTCTTAGGCATTCACTCATGTACTTATTTTAGTCCTTAATGATATCCTTTTTACTTTTCAAAAAAAAAAAAAAAAAAGATGACACATAGTTTCTTTGAGGGAAGGTTTGGAGAGGTTTGGTGAAAGCTTAGGAAAAAGGAGGTGCTCTTGACAACAGTTCATCTCGTTAGAGTTGAGTGTTGCTTGTAACTCCGATTGCTTCTTCATTATAGTGGATCGTCCGATCGTCTTTGCTCATGGTTTTTCCTGCAATGATTTCCACGTAAATCTCTCGTCTCCGTTTTGTGATTGTTTCGTATTTGCTTTCCTATTTTCTATTTTTTTGGATTGCTTGTTCCATATCGATTTGTCAAAGAATTGTTTGTGCAGTATATCTTTGTGGACCGATTGAAGAATCGGTATCGGATTGTAAATTCGTTATAGTCTAGTAAAATCCTCAAGAAATTGGTATCATAGCGCGTCGGTTTCTCTGCAACATTAGTCTCTATTCCAAGATTAGGGCAAACAAACTTGGATGATGGTATAAAGAACATATAAACTCTCTCTCTCTCTCTCTCTCTCTCTCTCTCTCTCTCTCTCTCTCTCTCTCTCTCTCTCTCTCTCTCTCTCTCTCTCTCTCTCTCTCTCTCTCTCTCTCTCTCTCTCTCTCTCTCTCTCTCTTTTGCTTGAATTATGCAAGATTACAGCCCAAAAGGCAAAAAAGGGTGGAGTGGGAAGGCCTCCAGAAGTTCCCAAAGATGGTAGGTCCCCAGTCAGCACATCTCAACCCACTTTCAATGTTGTTAAAGTGAATCAGAAGCTATTAGAGCAGTGAGTGAGTGAGTGAGTGAAGGTGGGGATCTTTTTCAGAGAAAAAGGATTTGCTCACCCCCAGAGATTCCAATGTTTTGACTTTTCCATATTATTATAGGTGGAGGCATCACATGGCCTGTTTGTGGTTTTAGGAAAAGGAGCTCCTACCAAACCCTTTACACAGGTGCAAAGAGCCCATGGGCCCATGGGCCCAGATGGAAGGATCCCCAACCCCCTTGAATGATTTGGGCTTAGCTTAGCTTTGCAAAAAAGAAAACGGGCCACCCCCTCTTTAACTACATGTATGTACCATAAAATGCCTCCACTTTAGCTCCTCTTTTTCCACCAGGGAGCACCTCAATTTGTCTCTGTCACACTCACCCCAAGCTTTTCCCTTGCTACACCCCCCCTCTTATCCAACCCTTTCACTGTGACTCTCTCTCTCTCTCTCTCTCTCTCTCTCTCTCTCTCTCTCTCTTACATCTCTCTCTCTCTCTCTCTCTTACTTTTTTTGTCTCTTTTTGTTTTATTTTTTTGTCTCTCATGTTAAATGATCTAGCACCACCAGTGAGGGTGATGCTGAGCACATGGAAGAGTGGCTCATCCAAAAAGGGACTTCTCAACTAAAAGGAAAATTGCAAAGGGGAAAGAGGAACCCTCTATCCACTAGGGCTTAGATGCTTCTGACCTATTTTGTATTGGTTCTGTATGCTTTTCTATTGGGCTTTTTTGATCTTACCCCCCCAGTTAATTGGGTTATTAAAAAATACCCCTTAATTCTAGCTTTCAAGTCTTATCCTTGTTGACCGTAAATCCTCGTAGCCTTTTGCAATGAAAAAATGATTTTTAAGAGGTAAGACTCAAACATTAAGGTCAAATGGAATGTTTTTTAATTACCCCAATTAATGGGTGGTTGGGTGGCGGAGCAAGGCAATTTTTCTTTTTTCTATTTTATGATCTAGTGAGTGTGAGTGTGTGTGTGTGTGTGGAGAGAGAGAGAGAGAGAGAGAGAGAGAGAGAGAGAGAGAGAGAGAGAGAGAGAGAGAGAGAGAGAGAGAGAGAGAGAGAGAGAGAGAGAGAGAGAGAGAGGGAGAATTTTTTTTTGAACCACTTATGGTGGAAACCTCCGATGGGCTTATAACAACAACATGAGTGCTTCAGAAGGCCAATGTTATGAAGAAAGAAGAGCACAATGGGTATATTAAGAGAGATCACCCTGCTTCCTTTATCGATGTGGGACTAATCGTTCAACAGGGCTTGTTTGGTTGGCTGATTTTAGTCCGATTATTAGGACTCAGAATTAAATTCTTGTTTGAGGCACATTTGGCCCCCTGATTCAGGCTTGACTCCTGACTGCTTGTGATTCATCGTCGACAAGTGGTACCAGTGAAGAAGAACAGTACTAAGCTAATTTTCGTAATGAAGTGTGGTGGGTACATTATCTAATACAAGACCGACTTTAAGTCTGAAAGCGTGCAATCTGACATAGTGTGCTGCTTGGTCGACTTGGGTGCATGTCAAGATATTATTGGAGAGTTTGTGTTAGTTGAGTCATGTAGTGTTAGGCTATTTAGAGCTTGACGGTGCTAGTTCACATATTTTTTCTTGGATATAATTGTTGAACATTTATGACTTTTTTTTTTCTCCTTTGGTTCTACGTAAACCTAATCATGGGGGTATATATACGATGAGTTCTACATGCACCCACTGGATATAGCTCAACAGCCCCTAATTTTATTTTATTTTTAAAATCTCCATATTACCCCCATCGCTAACCTACAGTGAACCGCATCGGTCCCCACCGATGCCACCCCATCCTCCCCTACCTCAGCCATTGTTACCTTCTTGCCGCCTCTAGCCTCTTCCATCTCTCTCCTTTCTCCTTGTCCTCCTCCTTCAACCACTAAAACCCTAACCAAGGAAATCTGTTAGTGGATGCCCGCTAATAGTATTGGCGGGGTAGCGACCGACAATACAATGTCAATGTCAGCGAGTAGGCTCCTACATTAACATCGTAATGTCAGTGGCTACCCCACTTTACAATATTGGTGAGCAGCCACCGAGAAAATATATGGTGTTTAGGGTTTAAGTGTGGGGAAGATGAAGGAGGAAGGAGGAGGCAACATTGATCGGTTGCATGGAGGACGGGGAGGAAGGAGATGGGCAACAACTGATGGCAGAGTGAATGAGAACAAGATCAGGATGGATGGAGTTCAGGATTGATGGCATTTTGGCAATATAGGGGGTTCCATCACAGACCCATATAAAACAGGCTATGTGCCAATAAAATGAATGTGCCATGCTAAAACCAGTGGGTGTATATAGAGCCCCCTATATATAGACAGCTAGTCACCAAAAATGATGGTTCTATATATACAGCTCATGAAATATCAAATGCAACTCTAACTTAAATTTTAAAAAATACTCAGCTTATCCTTGTTTTATCCCTCCTCTTTTTCTGTTGGTAGCCCCCGCCTACCTCCACCGCTGACAACCCACCACCGCTGCTTCCTTGCCTTCTTCCTCCTCCCTCCCCCCACCCATCCACTTCTTTTTCCTCCCCTCCTTCCTCTCCTCATTTTTCCTCCCCTTCTTCTTTCTCCTCCCCTTCATCTTCCTCCACCTCTCAACCTTACTAGACTGATTGCAAGCACTTCTGTGCATTCAGCCACCCTGATAGAATGCACAAAAGGTGCATTCGTTCGCCTGGTGTGTTTCCAAGGGGGAGGGAAAAAGGATGTAGAAGAAGAAAGAAGAAGGGAATGAGGAGATGGACCGATAGTGGTGGATTGCCGGCAGCTAATGCAGCTAGTGGCACAACAGAGGCCAAAGATGGGTATCCTTCAGACGGGGCTACCTTTGGCAAAATAGGTGGTGGCATTTGATTGGGGGCTGCCTAAGGTGTTTCATGAGCTGTATCTAGCCCCACCCCTATAAATCCAGTAAGCAATACAGCTAGTTAGAAGCTCAATTTCTTATCATCACGGGTGATGTGGGGTTGTGATAAAGCCAAGAATGGCCAAAAAAAGAAAAAGAAAAGAAAAGAGAGGTCCACCAATCTTGATCGGTCTAATTATCGATGGCCCCACTCGGGTATTAGGAGACAAGCCTCAGAATATTTCGTTTGGCAACATCCGGCTTCAATCGAATTTCCATTGCCCCCACAAACCCTTTATGGCTTCAACTCCACCACTAGTATCTCATCTCTCTCTCTCTCTCTCAACATTGTCTCTCCCTGTCCCAAACTACCCACAGTTGTCATTTTCCTACGTCATAAGAACACCACGTGTACGTGTTCTGGATTTTTTTTAAAAAAAGATTATAATTATGAATTATTCCATTTTTCATCAACGTCGGCCGGCATCATCCTGTTTTTGCATGTCTTATTGCTCCTCTAAAAAATTAATTTATTTCCAACAAAATAATAATAATTATTATTATTATATCTACCTACAAAATAATTGAGCAAAAAATAATTTTAATTTTTATACATTTTTTTTTATAACCATGCTTTCATGATTCCTCACTCCCTTAACCACTTATAATTGTCCAATCCAACGCCGCCACCGATCTCTATCTCACACACATATTAAATCGGATAAGATTTATACGTATGCACAAATCATTTAAATGCGTGTCAAAAGCCTTTAAAGAAATGCAACTCGTTGATTAATTTAGAAATGTCCAAGTTTAAGTTAACGGGAGTGGAATTGGATGTTCTTTAAAAAAAAAAAAAAAATCCATGAGGTTATGTTTTCTTTCTGGGAATTAAAATTCTCAGGAAATAGGTCCATTCCCATACTCTGTCAATTAAACTATCTCTGCAGGCATTGCTTACACGGTCTCCAATTGATAGCTCAGTTGGTAAGTCACATCACAAATGCAATCCGTGTCCTTGGTCAAGGGTTCGAATAAGTACTACGCACATTTCCTCCTGTTCTGTAGTTGCAGGCCCTTCTCTCGTTTTAGTGGCGAGCCTTTTAGTCTGTGAGATATAAAAAATCGAGATATTCCTCTCCCTCTTGTGACTCATGCTTTTACGGAAAGAATTTATACAAATCTTAGGTTTTGGTTGAGAAACGAAATTTCATGAAGAGTGGACTTTGGTTTTCCGGGGAACAAGCAAATGTACATGCCCTGTACTGTGGGGGGGGGGGAGGGAATTTTCAATACAACCTGCTTACCATACAACCACGGGGCCCACTGCCCCTAGAGCCTATCAGCACGGGCCCACTACCCCACGTCTTTTAAATCACGGTGGGCCCTGAGGTTGTATGGTACGCAGGTCGCGCTGAAAATCTTCCCCCAGTCCTGGGGATTAAGAATGTGGAACCGGGATCGTTTCCTAGGAATTCCAATTCCCAGAAAAGAACACAGCCCTAGTATCTCTGTCGTTGCTGCGGCTACTCTGTATTATTGTCCCACCAACGACTACTACCACTACTCTCCATACAGCTATCTGTGCAGCTGCTGATGTGATGTTTCGACAACGAGAGGGGGCTATATATCATCTTGAATCTGTCTCTCTCAAACCCCCGTCCCTAATGAGATACCGTCGAAGGGGCGGTACCCATCAAACAAATGAGAGAAACCCTCTTGTACGGTTGTAATTAAACCCTAATTATATATGGTATCATTAAGGTATATATATATAAGTAATCATTAAGACCCCCTTAATGACCCCATCAACAACGACTGATGATGCTCCATTTCTATTACTTCATGCTGACTTGACAATTAATATTTCTTTAAAAATGATATTAGTTAATCTGATAAGTAGGTGTCCATCATTCCAAGTGGTGTTACCCCCCATAGTTTTTTTAAAAATTTTAATTAATTATGATAGTACGATACATCGAGCCTAACGGTGTCCGGCCACCGGCTGTTCGATAGGGCGTTAGGGGTCCATCGTGAGCTCCGGTGTCAACGATGCAACGGTTAATTATATTCTCTAGTTAGCATCAGCATGGGAGAATCTTCGATCGGGACGAGACGGTTGATGGTCTGTTAATCGGGTGGAGTCATTGTAGAATCCGAACCAATCGAATGATCTTAACCTAATTAGGTCGAATCGTAGAGTATTTCAATTCACAGATTATGCTTGTTTCTTCCGAGTGGTGGTAGTATTTAACAACTTGTAGTTGTTTCATTCCGAGTGGTCGTCGCCACGAATTCTCAAGGTCCAAATGGAAGCTAAACATACATGGCCCAAACCCTAGCACATGCTAGGTCTTGTATAAGAAGGACCTAGCTCATCTGGCATTGGCCCGTGGAGGCGACCGACCAATTGGGTAGTACGGGTCTCGATCGATCCCAACGATAAAAAGCGGACAAGATGGACGTTACATACAGATGCCTTAGGTGTACATTATTCGGCTATATGAAATTTAGAATGATCATTAATTTACTCTGTATTTTAGATAGAAATGGAATTGTGATGCTGGGATCTTGGATAGAAGCGGGTGATATTTTTGTAAAATACAACTCTTTATACCTACCTTTTGGATTTTGTGTGCACATCTTACTAGTAATTAGCGAAGGTAAGTAGGGGGGAATGGTTGAGTTTAGGTCAGACCCTATCCCAGTCCATACCCATATCGATATAACTAGCTAAGTGGCGAGGGTTCATATCTAATCCAAACCCATTCGGGAATGAGAGGGTTACAATTAATTTAGAGTCTGCCCATGTTACATTTTGTTACGATTCCCGTACCCTCTCAAAACCGGTAATGAGAGGGAGGGGGTAGCAATATATAAAGATGTGGAACTCCCACCCCTTAACCAATGTGGGACTATTCTCAACACCTTCCCGCACGCAGAGCGCCTCTCGATCGGAGGAAGAGAGGGAGGATATCTCGATCGGAGAAAGAAAGAGGGTGCGATGGGATCACATAGAGGGGAGACAGGGTGGGGCCTAGCTCTGATACCATGTTACGATTCTCGTGCCCCCTCAAAATCGGTAATGAGAGGGAGGGGGTAACAATATATAAAGACGTGGAACTCTCACCCCTTAACCGATGTGGGACTATTCTCAACACCTGCCCGCACACAGAGCGCCTCTCGATCGGAGGAAGGGAGGGAGGATATCGATCTCAATCGGAGAAAGAAAGTGGGTGCAATGAGGTCACATGGAAGGGAGACAGGGTGGGGCCTAGCTCTGATACCATATTACGATTCTTGTGCTCCCTCAAAACCGGCCAGTAATGAGAGGGAGGGGACAACAATATATAAAGATATGGAACTCCCACCCCTTAACTGATGTGGGACTATTCTCAACACATTTAATATACACATGCAAGTTAGTGAGCAATCATATATGGTTATTTAGGTGCTCATCTTCGACCCTAAAATTGATCTGGTAGAGCTCTATATCCATACCCTATCGGATATTAGGCAGCTCTCGATTAGTTTATTATATAGTTGCACTTACTATCCGAGTGGATATGGATAAGGATTCGTATAGTACAATTAATGGATACATATAATGAATAATATAGTATCTGGAGGTTTTTACCGAAATGGCCACCAACTCTCAACTATTGTTGAGAATGGACCCGGTTGACAAATCTGAGCCAAAATAGCCTTCCACATGTGTGAAACAGCTCGCATGGTGACACTAAAGTAATGAAAAGACTTTTTAATCCTTACCATTATAAATACCCATTGGAGCTAGGGTTTTTACCCGTTTCAGAGAAATCCTGATTTTTGTCTGGTTTTTGTCTCGATCAACCGTCGGTGGTTCCTTGAGGCTTTGTCGGAAACCGTCTCTATTGCAACCGTCGTCGATTCCAGAAAATCGACCCCGAACCACCCCATCTCATTTGAGGTTAGGTTTTTTACCAGATTAAGAAAAATCCTGACTTTCGCCTGATTTTTGTCTTGATCAACCGTCGGTTCGTTGAGGCCTTGTCGGAACCGCCTCCATTTCAACCGTCGTCGGTATCAGAAATTCGATCCCACACCACCCTATCTCATTTTCTGCCAGAGTTCTCATTTATAGTCGGAACCTTTGGTCATGGTCTTAGGGAGATCGCCGGCGGTACACTGAAGGCTTGGAATTCTTCGACAAAACTTGTCGAGATAAATATACACCCAAACCCTATCCCTATGTTTTAATTCAGTTTAGTTTGTTCTAACGGTCCCAAATTTGGATCTGGATGTTTTTTTGTAGAACCAAATTGCCTTAAAATGTACAACTCAGTTCTCTTACTAAATTTGATCTAGATGTATTATTTTGTCCATACCTCATAAATTCAGTATTGATGTAAAACTTGAGAATTTTAAGTAATGAGTATTGGATTTTCAGTATTGATGTACATCTAGGATTTTCTGAATTATAGTACTGGATTTTAAGAGTTTAAGATGAAATCAAGATATACATCTTGGATTGTCCATTTAGGATTTTGAGTATTGAATATTTTACAATTCAATATAGTACAATCATGTTGTCATCAATTGGCAGTATTGAGTATTGATGAAATCAAGTTGTCATCAATACTCGGTATTGAATATTGATTGAATAATCAAGATATACTGTTGAATTGGATATATTGTTTCGTCCATATTTTACCTAAATTTTTATTAAATTTTTTTATAGATAACCCATTAGGCATTAATTTCTCTTAAGATATAGTGTTTTGTGATTTGGGTTCATAGATGAACTTAGTACCTAGATGAATTATAGATAGGACTTAGGGGGTAATATTGATAATTAAGAACAATTTAGTCCATTGAAGTGGAGACAAGCAATTTGTCTTTAATCTCTATAGAAGTGGTGTGTAATCTTATATCTCATAAATCACTAGTAAATTGGATGTATTGTTTCGTACAACTCAATTCTCTTACCAAATTTTGATATAGATGTATTGTCTCAGTCATGTTTCGTCCATACCTCATAAATTCAGAATTGATGTAAAACTTGAGAATTTTTAGTAATGAGTTGTACATCTTGGATTTTTTAGAATTTCAGTATTAGATTTTAAGATAAAATCAAGATGTATATCTTGGATTGTACATCTTGGATTTTCGGTATTGAGTATTGTATAATCAAGTTGGCATTAATTGTAAATATTGAGTATTGATGAATGTAAATATTGAGTATTGATGAAATCAAGTTGTCATCAATGCTTAGTATTGAGTACTGATTGAATAATCAAGATGTACAATCCAAATTATAATATTCATTATTGCGTATTAATTGTACAATCCAAGTTATCATCTTATTATGCATGGATTGTACATCTTGATTGTATATATTAATTACCAAATCAAGTTACTAACTTGAATGCATATATACCATATTATGTGATCTTAAATCTCATTAAGCACTATTGAATTGAACAATCACTAGTGTTTACGATCACTATTGTTTCATCCATATTTCACCCAAATTTTTATTAATTTTTTTTAGACAACCTATTAAGCTTTAATTTTCTTAAGGCATAGTATTTTGTATAATTTCGAATGATGTATAATTTAGTCCATGTATTATTATTTTTTTATATATTTATTTACAGATGCCCAAAAGAAAATGTACTGTTAGAAAGGCAAAACGTCAAAGTAAGAGAATTATGGAAAAAGAAAAATCCAAAATTGATCCAAAGAAGAAAAAAGTCAAAAAATTGACAAAAGAAAGAAAGATTGAAGAAAAATGGCATAAAGTAGATGAAGAGAATGCAGGAGCTCGTGATATCTTGAATTATTTTGGTAAGTCCTCGGTGAGGAATACAACCAAATATTTAAATAAAATTAAGAGTCACTTCAAAGAGCTAAATAAAAAGTCTAATTCTAATACTATGATGGATACGTTGAAGGTAACTTGTTTTGGATGCTTGGTAGATTGGAAGTAGAGTAAAAGTATGACAACTCTATCTGTTATATATTATTTTATGCAAAAGTATATGGGTGGCCTTAACTTTAATATAGATGACCACTATATGATCTTATCTTATTTGGAGTTTTGCTTAGTTTCTGGACTTAGGTTTAGTCGGATGCTGCTCCTCCCCTGATTGTAGATATTGGGTAGAATCGATTAACAAGAAATATTTTTCGCACTGTATTACACAAGACTCTTTAATGTCAAACATTAAAGAAACTGAAGTTGTTGAAGATAATTTGAAGATGTCTTTGTTGCTTATTCTAGAGATTATTTTTCTTGGAAGTAACAAGAATATATATATATATATATATATATATATATATTTAAGGATGATGGATAATTTATATAGATTCAATAATTAACCTTGGGGTAACCTATCCTACTGTAATTTGATAGCTGGGCTGGAAGGTGCAGTAAATCTTTCCAAGTGGCCAGAGAAATATAATATTTTTAGTTGTATGTTCATATTACAGATATGATTATTTATACTAGCAATTCACATTATATAATTTAAATTATATGGATTAATATTTTCTCTCATTATTTGCTACAGGCTTGGGTATTTGAACGGATTCTCTAATTGAAGAGTTTATATGCTTCAAAGTTTGAGGAGCTAAAGTGGCCTAGGCTCCTCAATTGGTATGATATAAATGCTACATCACATCAAAAGATTAAGCATCTTATAAATACCAACCAAGTATGTATTGATCTTATAAGAGCAACCTCATATTAAAGAAATGTTTATCTTATATTTATTAATTTTTTTACCATAATTATGTGTATTTGTAGTATGAGTTTTTGAAAGGCCTGACCCCTACAAAGGAGAGCACGCAATCGATTTGGTGCATGCCTATTTTGTTTATCGAAAATCTTTACATGATAGACATGAATGTCGTGATGAGATGTTAGTTTTACTTCCGGAGAGGGACTTGAGGACAAATTTGATAAAAGAATCTTCACAATTGAGGAGAAATTTTAGAAAAGAATCTCCACAATTGAGGAGAAATATGAGAAGATGATCTCTACAATTAAGAAGAAGTATGAGAAGGATTTATCCTTGATAAGGCAGGAGTATGAGACAAAATTATTATATTTGCAGCATGATTATAAGATTGTAATCACTGCACTCCAAGAGCATTGTATCAGTTTTGCTTCTGAGGTAAACTAATGACTACACTTTTATATAATATTTATTGATTTTTATTTTTATCTAGTGAGCTCTTTTTAATTTGTAACGGGATGTATATGTGTATAAGAAGGAAGATGAGTATCGAGGTGGGGACGATGAGAAGGAAGATAAGAGTATAAAGATGGAGAAGGAGAAGGTTGGGAGAAATAATAGGGATGTGCAAGTGCATAAGAAGGAAGATAAGTACCAAGGTGGGGAAGGTGGGATGGAAAATGAGGGTACATAGATGAAGAAGGAGCAGGTAGGGAGAAATGATAAGGAGGGTAGAGACCAAAGAAAAAGGGAGGAGGAGGAGGTAGGAAGAAATCATAGAAAAGGGGATGAGTAAGAAAATAGAAAAGATATGAGAAAGAAGAATAAGGATATCCATATTCCGGCGGAGGAGGAGGGAGACCAAGAAAGAAATGAGAAGAAGAAGATAATTGATGTTGATCAAAATTCGAGTCCTGAAAGGAAGGTATAATTATTTTTTTAAATTCACTTATTATTAAAATTTTATTCGTAATTATTATGAACCTTAATTCTTTATTTTCATGTACAGAGTCCAACAAAAGTATATATATCCTAGAGGCAGAAGAAGTCGGGTCTCTATATACGAGTGATAAATGAGATAAGCTTAGGAACAAAATAGAAGAAGATGATATTGTCATTCCCCCGAAGTACATAATAAGACTAACTAGTGAAGAAAGTGAGTCAATAATAGCATTTATGGATAGGAATAGAAATAAAATGTATGTTTTTCAATATTGAATCCGTTTATAAGGATAACATATTTCTATTGTTAACAATTTATTGTTCTTGTTATAGGCCCAAGGTCGTAATTGAAGGGATTGTCATCAGTCCATCACTCATTACCAAGTTATATGAGAGAAGATTATGGGTGACCAACGAGATGACCGTATATCAATTATCAATTATCCTTTTTTTTATGATATACCAAATTCTAATATCTATTAAAATAATAAAAAATATACAATATGGTAGCAAATTGACATATATATGCACTTACTAGAGGAGCGCATATTACGGATTATGACACCTGACATATTCACCATGTGTATGATTATGACATATTTTTGGGTATGTATCTTATGCTGAGGAGTATTTATATAAAATGTATAATGGCATTATATGTATTTATTAATTATTTATTGATTTCAGTAATTCACTCAGACATATTGTTGGGATATGTGTGTCCTATGTACCAATTCCAGCAGTGACAACACTTGATTAGGATCACTTCACTAAAACTTACACACCACTATGTATAAAATATATAAATCCACTAGTCCATATTAGTATAGTTAAGGTGACTCGGGTATGTGGATAAGATTTATATAGAGGAGATGCGAGTCACCATACATACTGATGTAGGTTCGCTAGACTGGACACCTAGCATGAGAGACTATAACACATTGACTTTCTTCTAGTGAGAGATGGCATATCTCGTCCAGTGGTATGAGATACCAAGTTAGGGTGTATTAATGTAACCGGAATGCATCGAACGAAATCAAAAGAGGAAACCGATCTTAATTACTGTCATCAAAGACCATAGGACCTCTACTACTAGTTGACTAGAACCACAATCCTAGGATGTATTGCGAACTTTAGGTATTCCTCAAATTGGTGTAGTGATTATGGATACCTAGGCATACTTTACTAGAAAGTTATGAAATTCAATAATAACGAATAAATAATTTTATTTCATATGTATGCTTGTGGTATTTTTCTCTTAGCTTATGCTAACTACTAGTACATGCCCGTGCCTGTCGGCTATGCAGCGGGCCGCCTTCGGCGGCAACAAAACACTTTTGACGACAACACCGGCATTCATAGGGACACCCAAAAATTTAGTTGGCGGGTTTATAGCCGTTGATGCGAACAACGATCACGGGATGAGCGGTCAGGTTTAGTGCAGTTTAAATGGGACAGGATTTTAGGGATTTAGTGCAGTTTAAATGGGTCCAAATTGGAAACCAAAGGGAGGGAGTTGGTTGACGGGGAAACAAAGATTGTGCATTGATTTTTGAACGAATGGTTAGATCTATTCGGTTCATTTTTGTCTAGTCAGCTTGTTCTAGTCAGCACAAAACTGTTGTGCCATGTTATATAGATTATAGTTGTAGTCAAAAGGTTGATTTTACTTAATTTTACGTATCCAATACACACTAGACTCATCATGATCAACAATTTTTATTTAATTTTTTACTTTTAAACTCTATGATCAAAATATAAAATATGATGTTAATATTCAGCTAATTTTGCTGATTTGTCTATTTTTTATCGTAAAATGTGCTGTTAATATTGTTAGCATAGAATCACAATATCAAAACACAACAATACAAAATTTGATACCAAAGATTATCATATATCAAATACATACTAGACTCATCACGACCTACAATTCTTATTTAATTTTTTACTTTTAAACTTTTTGATCAAAATGTTATTAATATTCAGCTAATTTTGTCGATTTTGTCTCTTTTTCGTCTTAACCATATTGATGAATAACCAATTTTATAGATTTTGTCCCTTTTTCGTCCTAAAATATATTGTTAATATTCAGCCAATTTTTATCGATTTCGTTCCTTTTTCTCGATTGGTTGTTGTTGGTAATGAAATAAAATAATAGCGATAATAAAATGGTATGATGAAAGAGTTAATCAATCATATATGAAAAATATCACAAGTATAGAGGCTTAAAGGGGATATCTCACAACTCTGTTGAAATGAGATAATCGTCGTCGAAAGGTTGTCGTCAAAAGGGGTGAAGTGAAGAGCCGTCAAAAGGGGTGAAGTGTAGGAGCCTTCGAAAGGGGTGAAGTGAAGAAAGACTCACCGGATTTGACGATTCCTATCGAAATGGGTGACTGATTGTCCCACAGCCGTCGTCGAAAGAGGTGAATGAAATCGTTGTCCAAACGGGTGAAGTAAAGGAAGACTTAATGGAAGGTAGGGTTTTACTCATGGGCTGGGCTTTAGTTAATAAAAAGGATAGTTTGGTCCGAAAGAGTTTATATGGTCATTTTGGTAAAGCCAAAAGCAACCTGACCCATTCTCAACAATAATTGATAGTTGGTGGCTATTTCGGTAAAAACCTCTATTATCCGCTTCGTATCCGAACCGTTCACCCCCCTAATTGCAACGCTGCTCAAAGTGAGCCGCAACTCCGAATTCGATCTATTCCCTGAATTATTCCCTAAAGTGGAATTTGTTAACCTATGACTCCTAGTAGAGGAATTAATATGATGATATGAATGTTGGAGAACCACAAAGATATGTTAGCACTCACATTGGATGGGTACGATTAAGTTATGAGGGGATATCCCGGCCATTGATCAAATGGGTAGCCAACAAAACATCAGGGTGAGACTAACGAGATAGGAGCTTTGCCCGGAGGACCAGTTGTATTGCACGACCGACCGCCTCGCGCCACTACTGAGGCCCAGCTGGAACTGTTACGACACGTGTCGACCGGTGGATCTTGTCCTTACCTAGATGGAGTCGGACTCGTGGGACAAAGCTGGACGACGCCGAGATATTTATTGTGCCGCGTCAGGCTCAAAGGGAGGTTTAATCGCGTCAACGTGGGTCGTCACTGTCTGTGTTTCGCCATCTCGAAGATGACGGAACGCCGTTGAAGGCGTCAACTCACCGGTAGCGGTCAGTTCGCACGAGCGACACAACTCGATGCACGTGGGTGGACCAACTGCTGCCGAGATCGACCTGATGCCATGCCTCGCACACGTGGACAAGCGCGGTAACAACGACCCGTTCGGCCAACCTGTTTGTCGAACTCTGCTTTAGCCAACCTGACGTGGCAGTGTCAAGATGTGTGTGACGTCCTGACGGCCCCACCACGAAGGGTTGTCGGGCGGAGTGGGTCGCCTCACGTGCAAAGAGCTGGGTGGAAACTAAAGGGGAGCCCTATTTGAACATGAAGGGCACATCCACGCGGACAAAATGCTGACGTGGCAGGCATCGGCAGCGGTCCATATACTAAGAGCTGGCCGATGCCCCCCACATTTGCATTTTGTCCACATGTTAGTCCTTTTATATGGATAGCATTTTTGCTGCCCGATTGATTTGTTGCACTTGCTTACGTCCCAATCGTGGGGTGCCACGTCTTCCATTATAAGAGTACAACAAGGACTACATTTGCTACAAGACATACGCTAGCAAAAATGCACCCACCACCTTATATGTTCCAATAGAAGTGTTACAAGAAAAAAAAGAAATGCTCGATTAGTCCCCGAGGCCAGTGTTACCACTGGTGTCACCAATTACATACGCCCCAGTGTCGTCGGTCCTACTATACACAATGTCTACATTGTTGCCTCTCCTCCTTCCATTTTTTCATTACTCTCTCTCTCTCTCTCCCACCCCCCTGCCTCATCCTCTTTATCCTCCCTTCTATTGATTGCTCCATCTTCCCCACCAAAATCATAACCCCATTAGAGATGTGTCAGTCACAATTAGTCGACTTGGTGTGGAACTGTTCAGTGGCTATCCACTAAACCATCCTGTACCATGTTGGTGGTTACTGATGGTCCCAGAAAATATCATCGAGTCGTTGCCCACGTGGCAACAGTAGGGGATGACAAGAAGAGGCCGCCCGTGGCTGATGCTCACAGCCCGCTCGGGGATTACCCTGACCGCATGTGTTTAGCTCGTATGCGGAAGAGGTCGCTCGAGGCTGATGCTCACAGCTCGCCCGAGGCTTACTCTTACCACATGTGATTAGCTCGCACGCGGAAAAGGTCACCCGCAGCTAGTTCTTATAGCCCGCCCGGAACTTATAGTAGCGGATCATTGTGTCCCTTAGACAGAGCAGCATTTTTCTCGAGGCCTCATTCATGAGGTACTACGAGTCAAAGCTCTACACGCAACTCGCCAGTTGGAAAGAGAATCTCGATCGCTGCCCGTAGCCCGCCAAAAGCCCAGCTCTAGCTCACACGCGGGGAGATCACCCCTTGCTAACAAGAAACTTAGAAGAATATCCACGAACACCCACAGTTTGCCCTGACTGCACACGATTGGTTGCATGCGAAAGAGGTCGCCCCTGGCGTGGTTTAAAGAACACTTCGAAAGGCTAAGCGCCCACAGCTCAGTCAGGAGCTCGCCCGATTATGCAACGATCAAGGTGTCCGCCCTCTTTTCTGCAGAGGTCACCCACAGTAAGGGGGTACCAAACCAATGGATGTCACTACTCCCGTGGAACTACGTGGACAACTGCGAGTCACAGGAGCCATCCAGAGTCGGTCTAGGACACTCTCGATTGGAGCCTTCCAGAATCTCCACCTGCATGGCCAAGATCGGCGCGCCTACCCTCGCCACCGCCTGATAGGCTAAATGACAAAGGCCATTAAGGGCCCATGTGGACTGGCACGTGAAGGTGTAGAAGGTGCAGAAAAGAGTGGCCACGTATCCCTCTCTAGCGGTCTGCAAGAGGCTATAAAGGTCCGACCCCTGGCTCCAAAGTACAGGTTCGAAACTGAGAAACCCTAACACTTTCTGACTACTTCAGCTCTCCCTTGTTCGAACCTTCACTGACTTGAGCGTCAGAGGGTCTACGCTCCTCACGAAGCCATCCATTCTCACGTCTTCTTTGCCTTGTAGGTTGATCTCACGAGCCAGCAAATTTTTCCCCCAATATTTGACACAGTCTATGGGATCTTTTGATTGGTTCCTTTGAGAACGCCCACGACCACGCGCCCGAAAGCCATACTTCCAAGAAATACCCCAGTAGCTCCGGCCACACGGGGATAGAGACAGACAAAAGCCTGTGCCGGATCTATACGCAGCGGGGCACTGATTCAAGCCTCCCAACCTCCTGTCCCGCTCAGTGACTAGCTCCTTTTGGAGATGCTGTCCACCTAGCGGGCCATAATGGACGAGATGACGTGACTCCGTTAGGTTCCATCGACGAGCAGAGGAACTGATCTCCCCTTCCCCGGGCTCGACCCATGGAGGGAAGGATCAGTGGTTCCATCCTGACACCCAAGAGTATTGGCGGGGACTGCTCCCCCTGAGGTACCTCTTCTAGTCTCGGTGTCGCGACAACCCATACAGCAGGCATCCCAGCAGGAGCCCTTTGTGGAAGACGTGGTGGTGAACAAGGCGAGAGGGTTGGCTCTCGAACGACTACAACGACTTATCACCCAATGTTCCAGCAACGAGCCAACCCTGTCCATGGCCCCTCCTTGACGACGAAGCCAAAGTGAGGACTTGGACGAGTCAGAGGCGAGGTCTCGAGGGCGAGATCGTAACCCACGCCATCGACATGAGAAGGAGCCCATGGAGGCGCTACCTTGCACGAAAACTCGAGAGATGACGGCCTCCCACTGACCTTTCCTAGCACTAAGGTGGCTGCCTGTGAGGAGATAGAGCGATCACCATGACATCGTCCCTGAGCACCACCGCAGTAAGGGTGCGGACCGGACTAGAAGAAGCGTGCATGATCGCATGGGGCCTGTGTAGCCGCCATTGGGAGATTACCCTGGGAGCTGACAGCTACCCAACATGCCTGTGGATCTCTTAGAAGACCTTGCCGCCCGTGGTGGTAGCTCGCCCTTCACAAACGAGGTTCACTAGGGGAGTTTCCCTTAGCACTGGACCCCGCCAAAGTTCGTGCTATTCGACAGGTCGTAAGACCCCGTGGACCACCTCTTGGCTTATCGGAAGTTGTTATTCTTCGGGGACTAGAACCACGTTTTGTGTCATGTTATTCCCGAGCAACTTGACCGGATCAACTCTGAATTGGTTCCACAAGCTGCCCTCCCATTCCATTCTGAACTTCGCCACTCTGTCTGGGCTGTTCCTTAAACAGTATGCTGTAATCGGCAACCACCAAAGAGGATCGAGTCATTGTTTACCCTGACTATGGGAGCTCGGGAAATCCTTCGATGCTTCTCGATGTGGTTTCGTAGTGCCTACCTCGCCCTGGAGGACTCAGCTAGACAAGATCACACGACTGTAAGTGCCTTCAGGAACGCTCTTCCCGAAGGAGGCAAGCTCCACAACATGCTCGTCATCTTGGATCCCCGCACGATGGTCGAACTCTTCACCCTTGTCCAGCAACACATAAATCTTGAAGATGTGGTGCTTAACTAAAAGGGAAAGATGGTCGAGCAGCGACCTCCTCCAGCTTTACGCTTTACGAGCTTTCGTCGTTAAAGCAGTGGAGCGGCACGAGATGCCCCCAGTAATGCTAGTTGCAGCCCCTTTAGCAACTCCAGCTGTGCCACCACCGGAGGCACCAATCGCGGTGGCCGAAAGACTGACAAACTGGCACCTGCTTCCCGGCTCAGGAGAGCGGGACTTCACCATGATGACCCTCTCTCATGGACAAATCCTACACCAAGTCTGGAATGAGCCGTTTGTCCAGTACTCTCCTCCCCTTCAGCAGGGTGAGCCCGGCTCCACTGACAACACCCGGTGGTGCACGTTACATAGAGGAGTCAGGCATCACACCAACCGTTGCCGAGCTTTTGAGGAATCACCTGGAGGACCTCGTTGACCTAGATCATTTGGACCAGTTCATCTCGTAACCAAGGCGAGTCGAAGTTGCCCCAGCGTGTGTCCTGAGAGAAAGAGATCAGCCGGGACCAGCAGAACCCGCACTACCACTACCTCCTCCGAGCGAGCCAATGATCTGCCACACCATTGCTGGATACCTGGGCGAGCCGAGGTCAGGCAATGAGGTACGGTGGCAAGTAAGAGAGGTGGAGCGAACACAAAAGGTGCACTTTATCTCACTCTTACCTACTTTGCTTCAAACCCCTTGATTGGGAGCCCGTGACTTCGTATGGTTTTCGGAGGATGATATGGCTGAGGTCGCTACTCCACAGAACGACCCTCTGGTCATACGCCTCATGATCACCAATATAGAGGTTCGGCGCATTCTGGTTGATTTTGGGAGAGCCATCGATATCCTCTTCTTGCCAGCTTTCCAATGAATGGGGCTACGATAAGCCGATTTGTCTCCCGTGACAGGCTCTCTTAGCGGCTTCACGAGCGAAGTAGCCAAAGTAGTTAGGGAAATTACCCTGACTACGACGGCGGGACCCGAAGCCCGACAAACCCATTTCACTGTGGTGGATGGACAGTCTGCTTTTAATGCCATCCTCGAGCGACCTTGGCTACGGCAAATGAATGCAGTGTCCTCACCCAACTATCAAGCGCTCAAATTCCCTGCTCCAATGGGAGTTATGATCATACGAGGTGACCAGGTCACTGCTACCAGGTGCGAGCAAGACATCCACCACCTCACCACCTTCGGCGCTTCTGAGGCCAAGAGATCGGTGCCCTCCTAGCAGCTAGCTGCTTCTCTGCATAAGCCTCTGGACAATCCAACGGCAGGGACTCACCCACCATGTGAGACTCCCACTTCACCCCCTCGGTTAGCCGGTGCGGATGGAAGCAGTGCCTTTCGAGAACAAGGTGTGGACGCTCGTCCTGCAGATGTCGCAAGAAAAAATTCCCCAATGGCCGAGCCCCTTCAAGATATCGACATCGGCGATGATGGGTTTCCGAGGGTTATCCACCTTGGGACGTCATTAATCCCGGCCGAAGTCTCCCTCTTAACGATTTTCCTCAAAGATTACCGAGATGTGTTTGCATGGAGCTTCGCCGACATGCCCGGGATCGACCCTGAGGGCACCTACCACCGTCTGTATACCCTGTGTGATTTCCCTCGAATCAAGCAGAAAGCTCGGCATGTTCCGGCTACGAAGGCCACTACGGTTGCGGCAGAAGTTGAAAAGCTAGAATGAGCTGGCTTTATTCATGAAGCTCATTTTCCTGAGTGGATCTCCAACATCGTGGTGGTGCCGAAGAAGAGCGGAGCTGTTCGGGTGTGCATCGACTTCTTCGACCTCAACAAGACTTGCCCGAAGGATGGATTCCCTCTCCCCCGAATTGGAACCCTTGTCGACACAGCCGCCGGGTTCCAGACTTTCTCATTCATGGATAGGTACTCTGGATATAACCAGATACCTCTTCACGTTGATAATCAAGAGAAGAGTGTCTTTTATTTCGAAGTGGGGTACCAGAAGTTATTCTATTACCGGGTGATCCCTTTTGGACTCAAGAACACCGGGGCAATCTACCAAAGGTTAGTCACTCAAATGTTCAAGCATCAGATCAGCAAAAATATCGAGGTGTATGTAGATGACCTTTTGGTGAAGAGCCGAGAGCGAAAGGGGCATATTGCCGACCTCAAAGAGGTGTTTGGCGTCTTGAGAAAATTCTAAATGAAGTTGAACCCGGCGAAGTATGCATTCGGAGTTACCTTTGAAAAGTTCTTGGGGTACCTAGTCACCCATCATGGGATCGAGGTCGACCCCAAACAAATCAGAGCGCTCGTTGAGATGCCTTAGCCGAGGACATGACAGGAAGTCCAGAGGTTAAGCGGGAGAATCGTGGCACTAAATCGCTTCATCTCGAAGTCTTCTGACAGTTGTCGGCCCTTGTCCGAATTGCTTCGAAAGGGAACCGACATTCGTTTGGACGAGAAGTACGAGCTCACGTTTAAGAAGGTCAAAGATTATCTGGCCAGTCCCCCCATTTTGGCCACACCCAAAGTGGGAGACGAGCTTGGCGTCTATCTCTCCGTAACGAAGAATGCGGTAAGCGATGCCCTTGTCTTGGAAGATGCAAAGCTAGAGAGGTCCGTGTCTTGGAAGATGCAAAGCTAGAGAGGCCCGTGTACTTCGTAAGTCACACCATGCTCTCCACCGAGCTCCGGTATCAACCAATCGAGAAGGTTGCCTTGGCCTTGGTCCAGACTTAGAGGAAGCTCAATTCTTACTTCTCGGCACATTCCATCAATGTCATCACCGAGCACCCCTTGAAGAGCGCGCTCTCGAAGCCTTCGGTAGCCGGGATGCTCTACCGCTGGTCCGCTGGGCTCGTCGCTTACGGATTAGAGTACATCCCATGAACTGCGATCAAAGGGCAGGCTCTGGCCGATTTCCTGGCAGACTTCCCGCTTGAAGATCCAATCCCAATCCCGGAAGACGAGCCAACAGAGGCACAACCTAAGAAGGCTAGGTTCCTGGGCGAGCCAGGTGACCACTTCCGGACCAAATTGGCGGCTACTGAAGATTGGAAGCTCTTCGTCGACGGCTCGTCCAACGTTGCCGGAGCGGGCATCGGGGTTGTACTGATCGCCAATAAGGTAAACCTCTAGAAATCTATTCGGCTAGGTTTCGTAACCATGAATAACGAGGCCGAGTACGAGACGCTCTTGGCTGGACTGGAGCTTGCTAATAACATCGGTGTGAGAAAGCTGGAGGTCTTCAGTGATTCCCAGATGATTGTATGCCAAACCAACGGCGACTACGCCTCCCAGGATACGCAAATGGTGAGCTACGTGGACTAGGTGAAGGGCATGGCCGCGAAGTTCGAGAAGATTTCATTTGAACAAATACCTCGGTTCAACAACAAGCGAGCAGACGTACTGGCCAACACTGCTTCCCTGCTCGGAGGTCTCAAAGTCCGGCAGATAGTGATCGAGGTACAAGATTGGCCTCGGATCTAACTTAGCGAGAGCGCTGTAAATCAAACCTCAACCGAGGTACTGCCCACCGGTTGGACTGCACTAATTGTTTGCTACCTCTAGACTAGCAAACTCCCCGATGATAAGGAAGAAGCCCGGCGAATAGAGAATAGTATCGGTCGGTATCTTATTCGGTTGGGTCTCCTCTTCAAAAAGTCCTTCGGCGGGTCCAATTTCAGGTGTGTGGAGCCCCTAGAAGCAGATGAAGTGCTGAATCACATTCACTCTAGAGAGTCTGGCAACCACTCCGGTGGACAATCTCTAGTCGGGAAGGTGAGGAGGTAGGGATACTAGTGGCCCGCATTTATACAAGGCCCCCTAAAGGTCGCCCAGAAATATTTGCAGTGCTAGAAGCACGCCACCGTCAACCACTTGCCCGCAGAAGAGCTGCACCACCTAGTGAGCCCCTGGCCTTTCCAACAGTGGGTGCTCGACATAGTCGGACCTTTCCCTATATCAGCGCAGCTGAGGAAATTCATCTTGGTAGCCACGGACTACTTCACCAAGTGGGTGGAAGCAATCCCACTGGCCAAGATCGGCGAGAAACAAGTGGAAGACTTCATTTGGAAGAACATCTTTTGTAGATTCAGTCTACCTCGAGTACTCATTACAGACAATGGGCACCAGATCGACAATCTCTTAATCTGCACCGAATATGAAGTCGACCTGAGATTCTCCTCCCTAAGATACCCCCAGAGCAATGGGCAAGCCGAGGCTACGAACCGAGTAATCCTGGACAACCTCAAGAAGAGATTAGAAGGGAAGAAAGAGCTGTGGTAGAAAGAGCTCGACATAGTGGGCCTATCGGACTACTCCTTGTCACTCAATGAACGAATTGCCTTTCAGCATTACCTATGGGTGTGAGGCCGTATTGCCCAGAGAAGCCGAGGTTCCTTCGAAGAGGAGACTCACAACAGGTGAGGTCGATAATGATGATTTGCTCATCGACTCTCTGGACCAGCTCGAGGAGCGAAGAGAGCTTGCCAACTTGCACCTTGCCGGTTATAGACAAGAGATGAAGTGCGCCTATGATAAAAGAGTTCACCATCGAGCATTCAAATCTGCCGATCTAGTCATGCGAAAGGTGTTCGCAAACACGCAAAAGCCCAATGCCGGAAAACTCATGGCAAACTGGGAAGTCCCCTATATAGTACACGAAACAGGAAGATCGGGTGCCTACAGGCTGATGACCGCAGATGGTGACCTTCTGGAGCAACCCTGGAGCACCGTCCATCTTCAGAAATATTATCCATAGCGCGTTGGTGCCCTCTTGTAGATCATGTTTTGAGAGTAAAAGATGTTTTGAGTTCGAATGAATCACCTCTTAAAGCATGTGCTTGCTAAAGATCGACATAATTTACACGCGGTCAGGTCGCAGGCAGCGCCATCAAAGAAACAGCTCGCACGCGGTCAGCTCACATGCAGCTCTATCAAAGTACAATCCGCTGACTAGGGGACTCTAAACCAGACTGGGGTCCTTCGCGTTCACACGCCATGATCGGAAGCACCCTGTGGTGATCTAAGGGGACCTGAATGGGCGGCCACCCGTTCCGACGACCAGAAAATCTCTTGGTAACCCCTCGAAGTTCGGATTTGGCGAGGTCGCAGAAAGGTGCGAGGTCGCCAAATCGAGCTGAGGGCATGTCCAGTAACCAGGGTTGCAGGGTGTAATTAATCGGGCAGGGCCAGCTAGTACTTAATTTGTTTTTCAAAATAAAGTAATGAATCCTTGAGCTTAGGAAGTTTTGAATTATTAGATTTATGCTTCGGATGGTTTTCCAAGCTCAGGGGTCATTGTGTTTTATCGCGCATATCGTAATTTTTGGTTGCATATCGTCTTTTTTAGATCGGAACTTTTTCGACAAATTAGTTGCCTCGCCCGGGGTAGGACCCTCGAGACCGCTGAAACAACCATAGATGAGAACTCAGGGACAACAAAGAAAGAAAGCAACATAAAGACAAGCGAACTGAAAGAGACTTCATTATGTCAAAATGTGGTTACAAAAATGAAGAAAAGTGAGCTCAAGGTTTGCTCGTTTCTGCCCCGCTGTCATCCCCTCGGTGCCTCTTCTTCGACCTCTCGGTCTTGTACTTTTCAACGGCAGCAGCGGCACCCTTTTTGAGGAGATCGTCCAGCTGGGCCTAGAGGCGGCTTTGTTGGGCTAGAAGGCCCTTAGCATGCGCCTTCTTCATCACGGCTATCTCTTCCTTCAAGGTAGTCACTTCGCTTTGACGTCGGGTCACCTCCATTTGTGCAGCCTCCTGAGCTGATCTCGCCTCCTGAAGTTGAGAGGAAGAGCGAGTGTGTGCCTCCGCGGTGATCGCCAGCCCCGCTATTAAGGTGGTAACCCATTGGCGCAGCTCCTCCGCTTTTGACCTCAGCTCGTCGGAGCGATTTGCGTACTGAAGCTGGTGGATATGCTCATCCACCTTGCGTTCGGATCCTCATAGGGAGGCATCAAACAAAGTGACGAGGCCTCCCCCTACGGTGGTGATCTCCTTGGCAAGGGCTTTGCCCTTCTTCTCCACGTAAGCAGGTAAGAGAAGTAAGCAACCAAAGAGTGGAACTGCAGGTTCAGGGAGAGGGCGAGCTCATTACCTCAGCATGCTGGTCGTAGATGGCCGCGAACAGAGCTCGGGCAGAGATATTGTGGGTGCAAATTTTGGCAAGAAAGCTGCAAATCAGTGGGACCCACCGGCCCTGCCTGGTGGGCCCCTGAAGACTACAGCGGGACCCACCGGCCCTGCCTGGTGGGCCTCCGAAGACTATAGCGGGACCCACCGGCCCTGCCTGGTGGGCTCAAGAGCCTGTGGAATCCCTCCAGGAGACGGTAGCGGGGTCCACCAGCTTTACCTGGAGGATCCCCAGATACAGCAGCAGAGACCGCCATTTACCCAGGAGTTCCTCCCCAGAAATTCTATAAATAGCAGAACCTTTGAATGTAAAAGGATCAAAAATCTGATTTCCAGTTATGAGATATAAATTTCAGAACCCAGAGCTCTGGAATTTCTTAGTTTTTCCCTCTTCCACCTCTTTTGATCTTCTTCTCTCCTTTGAAGAGATCAGAGTGGTTTCAGTGATACTCGGCCTGTCGAGATCACTTCGATACAAGTGTTAGTGAATTCGGGTTGCTCCCTATAGCACAGAGACGTAGGCTTCGGCTGAACTTCGAGATCATATCTCTCGTGTCAAACTTTCTCTGTTTACATATTGAAAGCTCCAATTCCAATCGACAGATCGAGCAACGATCTTCAACTCAAAACTTCAATTGACTGGTGCGGAGACGTCTTCGGGTCGGCACGAAGATTTTCCCCCACAGTTTGGCGCCGTCTGTGGGATCCCGAACGAAAAGCCAAGCTCTCTCTGCAACTACTAGATCGGTTGAGCAGACAATCGATCTTGATAGTCAAACTTCCTCGCCCCCTCAGCTAATCAGACAACTGTTCGGGTATCAGCACTCTCGTTGTACCCTTCGCTCTCTACTAAATGGCGAGAACGAAACATCAGGGTTAACCAGAAGGAAGTAACACTCAACAACAAGTTCGTCCTGAGACTCGTTCAATGAGTCAAAGGCTCAACTTCGGACAGCCCCTTGCTGTCCCCGAGATGGGGGTTCGCTCAGGGAGTGGGAGATCTGTCGATCGACCGATCGCCTAGCCCGCACGACAGTCGATTGGGCAAACTGCCCCCGCTCCTGCTGAAGACCCTCCATCGACCTATCAAATCTCTGTGGTCGACTTCCAATTGCTTCAATTTGCAAAACAGAACGCCGCCCTCACCGCAGAGAGGGACGCCCTCAAGAAGGCAGCCTCCGAGGCTGGAATTGCTCTACCTATCCCCTCTACTAACGAGAGGGTCGAACTTCCACGACCATCAATCCACTCCGAGCAACGGAGGTCAATAGGCACTGCTGCCCTCGAGAGGATCCGATGCGACCCAACTCCCTCTGCTGCCCCATGGAAGCAGAGTGTTTGGGATCGCCTCGACGACGAGTCCTCCCAATCATCTTCTGGTCGCAACTGCGATAGGAAGGCTCCTTCAAAGCCCGATATACCACAAAGACACCAGATGAAGGGTGCTCCCTCAAAGAGTAGAGTCTCCCCTTCCATTCCACTCCAACGTGGACTCGGATCGGACCTTCGCCACCAACTCCAACCTGCTGATATTCAGAGGCCTGAACAAGACCTCTCGATTCTGCCTCTCGATTCTGCCTCTCGATTCTGCCTCTCGATCTACATCCAATTCGGGGGCATGGTCGTAGAGATGGGTACTCCTTTGCCGGACCTCTCCATCGGAGTTTGTTCGAGTCAACATTTCCAAGGGGATGGAGAACTCCTACTCTCCCCAAATTCAATTGCATCAGAGGAGATCCAACTCTCCATATACTTGCCTTCAAACATGCCTTGACACCGCACGAAGAAGAAAACAACGTGCTTTGTCGCACTTTCGCCGGAAGTCTCGATGAGCCATCACTCGATTGGTATCATAATCTTCGAGCTGGGTCCATCACCCAGTTTGGTGTTTTGGCTAACCTCTTCGTGTAGCATTATCAACTCAATCTGAAGCCAGAAAAGAAGCTCGACTCCCTCTATCGGCTAAGGATGGGTGCTGACAAAACTCTCCGCAGTTTCACAAGGAGATTTCACAACGAGCATGCTGCCCTCTCTGGAAGACATCTTGATAATGAAGCCATCATGTTGGCTTTCCAGAACGCCCTCCGCTTCGATCTACATATCTACAACGACTTCATTCGCAATCCCCCTCCTTCCCTGGGTTCAATGTTTGATCGAATTCAGAGGGAGATTGAGGTTGAAGATGATCAAGTGGCCCGAAAGGGGCGAGAGTCAAAGCGAAAGCCTGCGGAGAGAGAGGCTCCGAAGTATGCTGCCAAAGCTCACAACGCTGAGGCAACAGTCCCCCCTGCCAATAAACGATCAAAGAACGATGGAAGATGATCTCCGACGAAGACCACTTTCACCGAGTGGAATTTACCGGTCGAACAGATCCTCGACAGCATTCAGCACGAAGAATTCCTTCGAAGGCCCAATCCGTTTTAGCCAAACACTAAATTCACGATGGATAAAACAGTTTATTGCGACTTCCACCGAAGTCACGGTCATTCCACCGATCGGTGCTACCGGCTAAAATTTCATCTCGAAGATTTGTTGCGAGAGGGCCATCTACAAGCGTTCACCAAAGAAGGGCAAGATCAACGCTGATCCTCTGCAAAGGGGAAAGAAGCTTGCTGGGTCCATCAAATCTCTTCTAACCGATCTCCTCTTACTGTGAATGCCAACGTCTTCGGCATTCACGGATCGTTGCACAATCAAGCGATGACCGGGAAAGAAGTTGATCGACAAGTTCGACGTATCTTCCATGTTCGTGCTGCTGCGAACAAAGGGGACACATGGATCGAGAAGCCTATCGAGGGTTTAGCTTGGCCCTCCATCGTCTTCAACGACTCAGACCTTCAAGGAGTTCATACTCCGCATCGAGACCCCTTGGTCCTAAAGCTCCTGGTTGATGGAAGCACTGTCAATCGGATCCTCATCGACACTGGGAGCTCCATCGACATTATGTTCTCAGACTGCTTCAAACGTCTGGGACATAAATATTCAACCCTTGATGTCGTCCCAACGGTGATTACTGGTTTCAACGGTGAGCAAATCATCACTATGGGCGAGTCAAGGTTCACTCTCGATCTCAGCCGAGAGACTCGAGTCTCGGTAAGATTTGCTATCGTCGAAGGAACATCCAGCTACAACGCCATTCTCGGGCGACCATTCCTCCACCAGATAAATGCCATCTCCTCTTCTTATCATCAACTCCTCAAATTTGCAACGGGAGAAGGTTTTGTCTGTATACGAGGAGATCAACAAGCCGGGAGATCGTGTGAAGCCGCAGCTGCAAAAACAGATCGTAAGATCAATATTGCCCCTCCAAAGCGGCCACGAGACAAAGCTGGCCCCTCTTCCAAATAGCAATTTAAGGAGATTCCACTGATCGAGCCCCCACCAATCGAATGGGAAGCCTCACCTTCAATTGAAAAAATTATCCCAATCAATATCGGCAGTGGAGATCTCCATCGACAAACATTTATTGGTACCGGTCTTAGTGACGCAGAAGCGCAAGACATGGTATCCTTCCTTTAATCCAACATCGACGTCTTCGCCTGGTGCTTTGAAGACATGCCAGGAATCAATCCAGATGATGCCTGCCACCGGCTCGCTATCAAAGAAGAAGTAAAACCCGTCAAGCAAAAGCCACGTACAATACGACCAGAACTACAAATTGCAGTTTAAGAAGAGATCAGTAAACTACTCGCGGCAGGCTTCATCCGTGAAGTAGAGTATCCTACCTGGATCTCCAATATAGTTGCTGTTCCAAAGAAGAACGGGAAGGTCAGAGTGTGCATCGACTTCACCAACCTCAATAAGGCTTGCCCCAAAGATTCATTTCCCATGCCAAGGATAGATAGACTCGTCGATGCCACTGCTGGCCACGAGTTACTATCTTTCATGGATGGATACTCTGGGTACAATCAAATTCCGCTCCAGTCTGATGATCAAGAGAAGACATGCTTTGTGACTAGCCGGGGTCTTTACTGCTATAATGTAATGCCATTCGGCCTCAAAAATACTGGCTCTACCTATCAAAGGTTAGTCACAAAGATGTTCAAAGATCAGATCGGTCGCAATGTCAAAGTCTATGTCGACGATCTCCTCACAAAGAGCTTCACTCGAGGAAAACATCTATCCGATCTGGCGGAAACCTTTCAAGTCCTTCGGAAGTACCGTATGAAGCTCAATCCAACCAAGTGTGCTTTCGGAGTTCAATCGGGTAAATTCCTGGGTCATCTTGTGACCAGGAGGGGCATTGAAGCCAACCCCGACCAAATTCGAGCTATCCTTGATATGCCATCACCTACGAATCGAAAGGAAGTTCAACGCCTCACTGGAAGGTTGGCAGCCCTCAATCGGTTCATCTCGAAGTCTTCTGACAAATGCAAACCACTCTTCGACAAGCTACGAAAGGCTGATACATCTGGATGGGTCCAATTTGCGAAGAAGCTTTCCAAGACATCAAGAAATATCTGGTGCAAGCCCCTATCTTGACGGCTCTACTTCCAAAAGAAGATCTAGGGCTCTACCTCGCTGTCACCGATCAAGCAATCAGTGCGGTCCTAGTTAGCAGAAGAGAAGGCATCGAGCATCCAGTCTACTACATCAGCCATACTCTTCTTCCGGCTGAGTCTCGTTATTCAAAAACTGAGAAGGTCATTCTGGCCTTGCTCACTGTATCATGTCGCCTCCAACCCTACTTTGTCTCTCATCAGATCACTGTCATTTCAGAGCACCCACTCAAAGATATCGTTGACAAAGCTGGTCGAGTTGGTCGAATGACCAAATGGGTGATCGAAATGAGCGCTCTGGGGATTCAATTCGAATCTCGCACTTCCATCAAAGGTCAGGCCATTATTGATTTTCTAGCTGACTTTCCGGTTAAAGACCCCATCACTTGGGAAGAAGATGTCGATATGCGGTTAGAAGATAAAGCTGATCCTCCGATCAATCTTGCAACAAAAACAAAAATGATCCAAGCCTCAAGGCTATTGCCACAACTTCTCCATGGAAGCTTTATACTGATGGAGCTTCAAGTGCGATCGGTTCGGGAACTGGGATAGTCTTGGTATCCCCCGAACTTGATCATCTCCAGAAGGCCACTCTCCTCGGGTTCAATGCCACCAACAACGAAGCCGAATACGAAGCACTTATTTCCGGACTCGAAATGGCTGAATCCCTGGGGGTAGATCGAATCATCGTCTACAGCGATTCCCAGCTGATCATAAGGCAAATCAATGGAGAGTACACAGCTCGTGAAAAGAGAATGCAACTCTACTTAGCCTTAGTACGACGTCTTCAACAACGTTTTACTAATACTGAATTCGTTCAAATCCCAAGAGCAGAGAATCGAGAAGCAGATGCCTTAGCCAATGCTGCCTCAGTTCTTGGAGACTCACTCGGAGGAAGACAAATACAAATCAATTATCAAGAAGTGCCCAAGACTACCCCTGAACAACAGATCCTTTCTAGTACAAAGGGATCTGGGAGTGCAAATCAACTGGTGTTGAACCTTACCACTACAAGTGAGCCTGGGGATTGGAGACGGTCAATTTTTGACTTCTTCAAAAATGGCAAAATGCCAGAAGATCCAACTCAAGCCCGAAAACTTCAAAGAAAGCTTCCATGCTATACCATTCAAGAAGAAGATCTATACTTCAAATCTCACAATGGGGTGTTCCTCAAGTGTATTGGCCCTGAACAAGCAAAGACAATCATGATTGATATTCACTATGGAGCCTGCGGGAACCATTCGGGAGGAAGATCACTTGAAGCCAAGACAAAATTACAAGGTTACTACTGGCCAACAATGGTAAGGGATGCTCACCAACTCGTTCAAAGATGCGAGCCATGCCAACGACACGCTCGAGCTATCCATCTCCCTGCAGATGAGCTTCACCAATTGTCGAGTCCGTGGCCTTTCCATCAATGAGGGTTGGACTTCTTGGGTCCCTTTCCTCCAACCCCGAGCAAGAAGAAGTATCTACTGCTGGCAACTGATTACTTCACCAAATGGGTTGAAGTTGTGCCACTCTTTCGAGAGACCGATGATGAAGTGATCAAATTTATTCGGCACAACATCTTCTCAAGGTTTGGGACACCGCAAGTTCTAGTTGCTGACAATGGAGCTCAATTTGACTCCGACAAATTCCGAGAATTCTGCTTGAACAACGGAATCAAACTCTTTTATTCGACTCCAAGATATCCTCAATGCAATGGTCAAGCTGAAGCCTCCAATAGAGCTATTCTTGGTATACTCAAGAAGAAACTCCACAACAAGAAAGGATTGTGGGAATAAGTCCTACCTGAAGTTCTTTGGGGATATCGCACAACTCCGAAAAGATCAACAGGGTTTTCACCTTTCCGTCTGACATATGGATCGAAAGAAGTACTCCCGACAGAGAATATATCAAATACTTTGAAGACTAGGGCAGTTGAAGAAGGAATCAATGAAGAGCGTCGCGTCGATGATTTGGATTTCTCTGAAGAACTACGAGACCAAGCATCCCTTCGTATAGCCAAGTATCAACAAAAGATCAAGCAAGCCTACGATCTAAAGGTCTACAAACGATAATTCTCAATTGGCAGTCTAGTCCTCAGAGCAGTCTTCTACAACACAAAGGAGCAGAGCAGCGGGAAACTAGCTCCCAACTGGGAAGGACCCTATATCGTGGAATCAGTAGGAGGCAAAGGGTCTTACCGGCTGATTTCACCAGAAGGAGAAAGACTACCACGAGCTTGGAATGCTAGGCACCTTAAATTGTTCTATCCATGATGTAATTACCATGATGAATAAAGTTCTCTTTCAAATGTTCAAGTGTGCAAATGGTCAGCTTTTCAATTCAAATTCTGAAGCAGTTTCAAATCATCTACATTCAAATTACCAGGTCGTTTAACAAGTTTGGGTGTTTGAGTTGCGACTCAACCCCTTACAGGCAAATGTTAAACGGTTTCGGGTGTGCTACACCACAGCCTTCAAATTACTACGTCTATTTAACAGGTTTGGGAGCTTTGTGTTGCGACACAAACCCTTACTTACAACTGTTAAATGACTTTCAATTTCAAATTCCAATGACCTTCAATTTCAAATTCAGTATCATCTAACAGGTTTGGGTGCTTGAGTTGCGACTCAACCCCTCACATATAAATGTTAACGATTTCAAGTTGTGTTGCAACAATTTTCAATTTTCGAGTTACTTAACAAGTTCGGGTGATTAAGTTGCGACTCGACCCTTTATTTTCAAGTGTATGAATATTCAATCATTCCAATAATATTCCAGAACTCAACATTCAAAGGATTCAAATACCAGAGACATTCAATTTCGAACAACCAAAAAGATATCTTCATTATCAAAAAGGATCAAATACAAAGAGTGAGCTCTTGTGTGAAGAGTTTACAGGTATAACAAGCAAAAAAGAAGATAGAATACATCAAGGTTTAGCCACACTATGAGCACGCGACTTCTCTCCTTCAGATCCACCATGAGCTTTGCTCGCCACTGAAGCCTTGGAAGATCGGACGCTACTAGCATGGACCCTGAGGGCTTCCACCGCCTTCTCGGCCGTCTCCCTGTAACTCGTGCATTCAGCACGCATATGCTCCACCTTCTTTTTGAGGGCCTCCTCCTTGGCAGCTGAGACTGTCTCCTTAGCAACAAGAGCGGCATCTCTTGCAGCAAGTTCAGCCTCCAACTCCTTTATTCGAGTCACGCGATCGAAGGATAAGTTCTCGATCTTGAAAAATCGATTCTTCAACTCCTCGAGCTCGTGACCCCGGGCCTCGTAGCCGTTCTGCCAACCCTTGCTTTCGAGCTTCTCCTTGCGAAGAGCCTCGATCTTGGCTTTCAAAGCCTCCTTCTTGGAGAAGAGAAGTTCCCTCAGCTTATCTCTCTCTTCGTTTGCAGCCTCCAATTCAGCAGTCAAACGGGATACTTCAGATGAAGCTTCCCTTTCTCCTGCCTTCCTGAAGAGCTTGCTCGCAAATTTCAAAACTGCTGAGTTATGCAAAGAGACAAAAGAGTTAGAATTATTTTGAAGATACAACTCCAATGATCGATGAAGCAGAGGCACATACCACTACTTCAAGCCTATCGAAGGCTTCATCCAGAGTAGCCTCCGGAAGGTTGCAGAGCTTCCGGATCACAGTAGTTGGGTGGTTGATGTCAACCTCACCCAAGTTCTTTATTTTCTGAGTCGAGCCAGTAGGCGTACCTACAATCAACACAAAAGTTCAAAGAGTTAGAATAAATTCAAACTCCGAAGGCAAGGCAATCAAGGTAAAATTATTGCAGATACCTGAGACATCGACCCGATGAGCCTTTCCCTTCCCACGGTCGGAGCTCTTACCCCGAGGGGTCGACTTCTCCTTAGTGGGAGTTGGCTCTGGCTGGGGTTGGGGAGCCCCATCGCCCACACGGTTCTCCCTCTCTAAGTGAATAGGAGAAGGAGCACCCTGGGGAGGTGAGACCCCCCCTTCCTCTCGCTGCCCGCTCGGTTGATCGAGCCCCGCCATGAGCGCAGCCACTTCCTCAGCCAAAGAGCACGAGGGGGGTGGAGGTTGCTCAACCTCCAAACCCCCACTCGTAGTCGCTCCTTCAATACGAGGAGCTTCGGGAGGTAATTGATCGAGGGGCGTGGGGTTGCTTCCAACCCCACCACTCCCTGAGAATTTGATCTTTAAGTGCATCGGACGCTTCTTCAGCTCCTCAAAGTGGTAGGCGGGAACCACCTTGTGGCCGTCGCCCTCCGCATCCATCACCCCTTCCATACAACGGGCCTTAGCCTCGTCGATGGGGATAGGCAGAGAGTCTTCTTCTTCTGCTTCACCACCAGTGGGGGTTGGAGGAAGATCATCCCCACCACCCCCCTGTCCTTGGTCACCACCAGTGGGGGTGGGAGGAATTTCTTCCTCACCACCCCCATTTCCACCATCTCCACCAGTGGGGGTGGGAGGAAGATCATCCTCACCACCCCCATCTTCCTCATCATCGTCGTTGCCGCCGTTGCCATTGCTGCCATTTTCGGTCTCTTCTTCTTCTTCCTCCTCGTCTTCCTTCTTCTTTTCTTCTTCCTCTTCTTCTTCATCTTCCTCTTTCTTTTCTTGGTCCTCATCTTCCTTATGCTTGATGAGGATTTTCCTCTTCTTCTTCGCTGGGCCTCGTTGTATCACCAGCTTCTCCTCAGTAGTGGGCAATCGGCGCCTCGCACCATAGGCCTTCTTCTCGATTCGAATCTTTCTGATAATCTTGCCAGACTGAGGATCCTCCTCGTAGTCTGAGTACAAGACTTCGTTGTCTTCGTATCTGGCCTGTAATAGGTGGAGGAGGTTGGCATTGCCATACCTGACTGGGCAGTTCGAAAACTACTTCCATGATCTGGTACCGCAGGTCAACTCCAGGAAAAGGTTATCGATGGCCCCAACCCGCTCCGACGGCCAAGCCAGCTCGCCTCCTGCATAGTACATCTTGATCTCCTTGTTCACGTCAACGCGAGGAGTCTCTGGCACAGAGAGTGGAGTCCAAGCACCAGCAACTGAGAGCGGCCACTCAGTGTATAGTTTGTCGGAGGCAACCGTGTCAGTGAGGGGGTGTAGAGCAGAAACCCCTGTCAGGTTGAAGAAAGGGCTGTCTTTCCTCGAAGCCCATCGGTAATGATAGAAGAAGTAGCCCAATTCAATACGGGCCTCTTCGTCGTCTGGGATGCTGGAGTAGCACTCCCTCAGCTCCTTCTGGAAATCGGACTCTACACGGCAGAAGGCGTAGATTATCCTCCATGCATTGCCGGTGAGCTGTCCTGGGCAAAGGCCGGAGGTATTTAGCATCCTCGCGGCAAACGACAGCAGCGGAAGACGAAGTCCGCAGTTCAGCTGGCCCACGGAGACCACTGTCCCCATCACCTGCTCCATGCTGGCAACGTTCACAAACACTGTCTGTTTGTCGATGCCAAAACCAGATAGAACCCCTGACAGTGACGGCTGGTTCTTCCCCTCTGTGAAGCACGCTAGCAGCTTTTGCCACTTTGCCCTCTTCGAATCAGTGAGCTGGCCTCCTGTGTTGTAGACATAGGCAGGCTCCTCCGCCAGAGACATCAGAGGGCCCAAGACGAACTTCGCCTTCGGAACATGCTCCGGCCTTGATGGAGCAGAAGCGAATCCAACTCCAGTGTGTCTTTTGCCCAGTTGACCCAACTCCACAAGCATCGCTTTGCCCTTGCCGCGACCTTTGGGGGGGGATGATTCTTCAGCAATTTTCTTCCCCTTCCTCTTGGAAGGAACTGCGTTCTTCTTCAAACTGCCAGAAGACGCCATTTGACCGATCGAAAGGAAACAGAGAACGAGAGATTGGGAGCAAAAGTTCTGGACTTCGAAAAAATTCTGAAAGCGTGAGGCGAAAATGACAACCAGAGAAGCTTAAGTATCCTGAGGGAATTAGGCACACAAATCGAGAAAACACGTGTCATCACCATATCGAATCGTGTGTTTTTGCAGGTACACGTGGCATCTATCCATAGCAAGCGCAAAACCAGGCGAATCGTCGGACCAGACGAAGCGTCGGACCGCCGGTTCAAAAAACCCCATTCAGACAAACCAAAGATTCGAAATAGAAAAAATCAAACCCCTTCAATGTTCAAAACTCTGCCCGAAGATCACGAAGAAGAACAGGCTATACTGCCACCTCGAATGGGCAGGTTCGAAACTTAACCTCGACCTGTTGAATTTAACCGATCGGTCAAACTTGACCGATCGGTCAGATTCATCCGATCGGTCGATTTTCTACTGGATCAGGCAAAAATCTTGGCTTTTTGCTCGATCCCGCCAACCTTGACCGGTTGAATTTAACCGATCAGTCAAAATTGACCTATCGGTCAAATTCATCCGATCGGTCGATTTTCTACTGGATCAGGCAAAAAACATGGCTTTTTGCCCGATCCCGCCAACCTTGACCGGTTGAATTTAACCGATCGGTCAAAATTGACCGATCGGTCAAATTCATCCGATCGGTCGATTTTCTACTAGATCAGGCAAAAAAACTTAGCTTTTTGCCCGATCCCGCCAACCTTGACCGGTTGAATTTAACCGATCGGTCAAAATTGACCGATCGGTCGATTTTCTACTGGATCAGGCAAAAAACTTGGCTTTTTGCCCGATCCCGCCAACCTTGACCGGTTGAATTTAACCGATCGGTCAAACTTGACCGATCAGTCAGATTCATCCGATCGGTCGATTTTCTACTGGAGCAGGCAAAAAACTTGGCTTTTTGCCCGATCCCGCCAACCTTGACCGGTTGAATTTAACCGATCGGTCAAACTTGACCGATCGGTCAGATTCATCCGATCGGTCAATTTTCTACTGGATCAGGCAAAAAACTTGGCTTTTTGCCCGATCCCGCCAACCTCGACCGGTTGAATTTAACCGATCGGTCAAGGTTGATCGATCAGTCAGATTCATCCGATCGGTCGATTTTCTACTGGATCAGGCAAAAAACTTGGCTTTTTGCCCGATCCCGCCAACCTCGACCGGTTGAATTTAACCGATCGGTCATGCTTGACCGATCGGTCAAATTCATCCGATCGGTCGATTTTCTACTGGATCAGGCAAAAAACTTGATTTTTTGCCCGATCCCACCAAACTCGACCGGTTGAATTTAACCGATCGGTGAAACTTGACCGATCGGTCAAATTCAACCGATCGATCAAATTTCTACTGGATTGGTCAGAAAACTGTTTTATCTGACCGATCACACCAACCTCGACCGGTTGAATTTCTACTGGATCGGTCAGAAAACTGTGTTTCCTGACCGATCACTCCAAACTCGACCGGTTGAATTTAACCGATCGGTCAAACTTGACCGATCTGTCAAATTCAACCGATCGGTCGAATTTCTACTGGATCGGTCAGAAAACTGTGTTTCCTGACCGATCACTCCAAACTCGACCGATTGAATTTAACCGATCGGTCAAACTTGACCGATCGGTCAAAATTCAACCGATCGGTCAAATTTCTACTGGATCGGTCAAAAAACCATGTTTTCTGATCGATCACACCAACCTCGATCGGTTGAATTTAACCGATCGGTCAAACTTGACCGATCGGTCAAATTCAACCGATCGGTCGAATTTCTACTGGATCGGTCAGAAAACTATCACTCCAACCTCGACCGGTTGAATTTAACCGATCGATCAAACTTGACCGATCGGTCAAATTCAACCGATCGGTCAAACTTGACCGATCGGTCAATTTTGACCGATCAGTCAGAAGTTGACCGATAAAAATCTTATTTTCAAAAAACACTAACACTCGACAAAAACTCCTCTACATGTGTAACAGGGGTCATTAACTTTGCACTACGAATCCAAGCCAGCCAAAGTGACCTCTTAGCTAACTTGGAGGGGGTAACTGTGGGTGCAAATTTTGGCAAGAAAGCTGCAAATCAGCGGGACCCACCGGCCCTGCCTGGTGGGCCCCCGAAGACTATAGCGGGACCCACCAGCCCTGCCTGGTGGGCTCAAGAGCCTGTGGAATCCCTCCAGGAGACGGTAGCGGGGTCCACCAGCTTTACCTGGAGGATCCCCAGATACAGCAGAAAAGACCGCCATTTACCCAGGAGTTCCTCCCCAGAAATTCTATAAATAGCAGAACCTTTGAATGTAAAAGGATCCAAAATCTGATTTCCAGTTCTGAGATCTAAATTTCAGAACCCAGAGCTCTGGAATTTCTCAGCTTTCTCTCTTCCACCTCTTTTGATCTTCTTCTCTCCTTTGAAGAGATCAGAGTGGTTTCAGTGATACTCGGCCTGTCGAGATCACTTCGATACAAGTGTTAGTGAATTCGGGTTGCTCCCTATAGCACGGAGACGTAGGCTTCGGCTGAACTCCAAGATCATATCTCTCGTGTCCAACTTTCTCTGTTTGCATATTGAAAGCTCCAATTCCAATCGACAGATCGAGCAACGATCTTCAACTCAAAACTTCAATTGACTGGTGCGGAGACGTCTTCGGGTCGGCACGAAGATTTTCCCCCACAGATGTTACGGTCGAAGATTTGCCGCAGGTAGTGGGGCACCCTTCCCTCCTTGCTTGAAGAAAGGACAGCCTCGCGACCGCTTGTTGGGGCCTGAGGCGGAGGCGATGTGGGAGGCTGACACTGTGGTCGTTGGGGTTGGAGGAGGAATCCTTTCATCCTCCTGGCTGAGCTGGCTCGCTCCTTTGCCCTCAGGCTCTGACTCTGAGCTCGAGGACTCATACCCGAGCTCAACGACTCAAATCCGATTTCTACCATGGAGGGGGACTTGTATACCAAGTCCCCAAGGTCCCTCAGGGAATCAGCTTCGGCCGGGTCCGACTTGGCAGGCGGGCCAGGTGGAGTTGGACCGGGCAGGGCTGAGGGGTCGAGGGTTGCGGTATAGGCGGGAGCTTCCACCTTACTTCCCCCTAGGGCGTCCCCACCTGGGGTTGGCAACAGAACTCCACCCTGCGGGACCTCCGTCCCTACTGTGAGAGAAGAGGAAAGCAAGGCTTGGGGTTGCTCGCCCGTGCCCGCGGCGCCAGGGGTAGTTTGAGGAGGGACATGCGGGCTGCTGGGCTCCTCTTCGTCGGAAGTCGTCCAGTCAACCTCCGAGTCCAGCCCCGCATCCTGGAGGGCTTCATGCCACTGCTGCTAGGCCTGCGCGCTCCTGAAGGCCTCATGACCCAGGCGGACTGGGTCGGCATGCACGGCATTGATTTGGGGGCCGGGGGTAGGCAGTTGAGTGGGCTTTTTCTTCTTCTTTTGCCCCCGAGTATCCATCTTAAGAGTCATCACTACTACCCGGAGCGGAACTGAAAGATCACCAGGGAAATTACCCATCAGAACGCGAGCCATTCCGAACTTGACCTCCGCCATGGTCAGCAAGAGCTCAACGTCCGGGTCATCGGGCTCGAGAAAACACAACTTGCGTGTGATAATGGGTTGAGGAGCTTGTTGCTAACCTTGGGCAGAGTCCGTGCGAGGAGGCGGCAGAGGCACTGCAGCTTCGTCCTGGCTGAGCATCGCCGTAGTGTCGAGGTCGTCGAAGCGGATGGGAGAGAAGCACACTTCCTCCCTGCCTTCTTCTAGGGATTGTCACCTGAGGCCCCTGCTCCCTTTCCTGCCCCCGACTTGGGCAGAGCGGTGAACTTCTTCTTTCGGGCGATCTTCTACTTTAGCAGAATGGCGCCTGACTTCCCATCCTTTAGTTGGAAAGGGAAATCCGGAGCGATGATTTTTTCGAGAGTCCGCCTTCTCAAGTAGATCAAGACAGCCTCGTCAAGTGATCGTTCCCTTGCGGGATCGATGCACTTCTTCTTCTCAGCCCGGTAGAGGGTGATCTCCCGGAAGATCGCCTGGGTGGGCTGGCCTGAGTGGGAAGGGACCCCGCTGTATCGCCCTTGCCATCCTCCCACGGTGACGAAGGGTAGTCGTTCCGTTACCGATCTTTGTTCTCTATTGAGGAGAAGGGGAGAACCTCGCTTGGCCGCTCGGTGAAGTAGAAGACCTCGCACCCTGCGTTGCTATAGACTGGCCCTGGCTTCAGGAACCACTTCTTGAGCAGGTAGCTCAAGGGAATCTTCACGTTCAGGGCGGCCTCGAGCTAGGAGAGCCCGAACAGCACACCCCAGGAATTCCCGGTGAGTTGAGCGAGGCATAGCCCCATCATCTCTAGGAACTCCCTGGCGAGGTGGCTCAAGGGGAGCCTGAGCCCGGACCGCAGCAGTCCCATGGAGACCACTATGCCCCTCTGCGGCCTCCCCGAGAGCGGTATCTCGGTGACCATGATCTGGGCGGGGAAGTTGATGGTCGCCCGGATGCTCTCGCCAATCGGCAGACCGACGGGGTCCTTGAGCCAGACCACCGCCGTCACTCGGTCTGATTCCAAAACTTTGCCTCCTTGAGCGGGAACGATGGGGGCTGAAGCAGAAGCTGAGGTCGCCATTCGAAGAGTTGGAATGTGTGCTAAAGCTAGCTAGAAGGGAGAGCTGTTTGCAGTAAAAAACGGGTAGAAATCCTCACCCACCCCCTATTTATAGGCACATTGAAGGCAGACGAAGCTGTCGGCATTGAATAACAAGCATGGCATCCGAGGCAACACAGCGGCAGTCGATGCGACAGAACTCGTCTCCCAATCAGATCCCGCCACGTTTCCTCATACTTGAGAGAAAACTGAGACGACGCCAGTGGTGCCCCCCTCTGTCGGGTCCCCGACCAACCAATGAGTGACTCATGGCACGGCGGCATGCGAGATCTCATGATGAGATTCAGCTCCTCGGGTCCGGGTCCTGCGCCGTATTAATGCGATACGACGGGTAAAGATATCGATCTTCACGGAATCGACCTCACCCCCAGGGAACAGCTCGTGAGTCGGGACGACCTTGCTAGACTCCAGAGTGAGCAGGGCTATGCTTAGCCACTCCCTCAGGAGGGGGTAATGATGGTCCCAGAAAATGTCACTGAGTCGTTGGCCACGTGGCAACAGTAGGGGATGACAAGAAAAGGCCGCTTGCGGTTGATACTCACAGCTCGCCCGGGGATTACCCTGACCGTATGTGATTAGCTCGCACGTGGAAAGGGCCGCCCGTGGCTGATGCTCACAGCTCGCCCGGGGTTTACTCTGACCGTATGTGATTAGCTCGCACGCGAAAAAGGTTGCCCGCGGCTGGTGCTCACAGCCCGCCTGGAACTTATAGTAGCGGACTGTTGTATCCCTTAGACAGAGCAACATTTTCCTCGAGGCCTCATTCATGAGGTACTGCGAGTCAAAGCTCTACACGCAATCGGACGGCTGGAAAGAGTATCTCGATCGCTGCCCGTAGCCCGTCGAAAGTCCAGCTCTAGCTCGCACACAGGAAGATCGCCCCTTGCTAACATGAAACTTAGAAGGATATCCACAAACACCCACAGTTCGTCCTGACCGCACGCGATCGGCTCATGTGCAGAAGTGGTCACCCCTGGCATGGTTTAAAGAACACTTCGAAAGGCTCAGCGCCCACAGTTCAGTCAGGATCTCGCCCGATCATGCAACGGTCAAGGAGTCCGCCCTCTTTTCTGTAGAGTTTGCCCACAGTAAGACGATACCAAACCAAAAAATGTCACCACCCCCGTAGAACTACGTGGACAATTGCGAGCCACAATAGCCATCCAGAGTCGGTCTAGGACACTCTCGACTGGAGCCTTCCAGAATCTCCACCTGGCATGGACAAGACCGGCACGCCTCCCCTCGCCACTGCCTGACAGGCTAAACGACAAGGGCCATTAAGGGCCCATATGGGCTGGCACGTGAAGGTGTAGAAGGTGCGGAAAAGAACGGCCACGTGTCCCTCTCTGGTGGTCTACAAGAGTCTATAAAGGTACAACCCCCGGCTCCAAAGTACAGGTTCGAAACTGAGAAACCCTAACATTTTCTGACTACTTCAGCTCTCCCTTGTTCGAACCTTCACTGACTTGAGCGTTGGAGGGTCTGCACTCCTCACGGAGCCAGCCGTTCTCACGTCTTCTTTGCCTTGCAGGTCGAGCTCATGAGCCAGCGAATTTTTCCCCCAACAGTTACCGTCCGACACTATCTTCGAATGTAACCACCCTATATGGTTTGAAACTGTTTGGTTGATAGTCATCGAATAGTTCCACACCATATGGGCCAATTACGATTGCCATGTCTCAAGCGGGATAGAGATTCGAAAAGGAGGTAGAAGGAGGAGGAAACGGAGAGGATGGCAAATGCGGCAATGGCAAATCAGTATGAAGGGGATGTGGGGAGGGAGGAAGAGGGGATGGAGAATGGAATAGGATATGGGTGGACGAACCGGAGCAAGATGGAGTCAAGGATAAAAGGTGGGGGTGTCATCATCGAAATGGTGCCCCTATTAAATAACTGATTTGGGTATGGATACCCGTATCACAACAGATTCATTGGTACTCTAAACTTTACTTCAAAGAATCCATCAGATCAATCGACATGCTTCTCTGCCTTCCTTTTACAGGCGTTAGATTAGATATCGTAAGGTTGCTCTTATCCATCCCCATGGTAGTTGTCATTGCTATGTAACTCTTCGGTCGCAATGCCGATCGAGGTATTGTTATGGTCTATCCATTGAGAGCATTTTTTCAGGCCCACCTCATCAAGGCCAGAATGAAAAACCATGATAGTAGAACCATATCCGCTTTTGACTCAAAATCCTTACTGCTTACTGGATTGACAGGGCCTACCTAACATCTTTCCTATATCTACGACAATGTCCTCGTGGTGCAAACGTGAATCCCTGATGAAAGCCATAAATCAATGGCACCTAGTTAGAGACTGGAACACACGCAAAGGAGAGACGGAATTAGAGGATATCAGAGCAACAAGGGAGGCGTGTCGGACAAATCGTCAGCTCCCGAGGCTTGGACAACACAAGAGCCTGAGAACAAGTGTAGACCAACAAGGCTCCATGTGGAGTGTCAGATCGTTGGGGAGCGCATTGCAAGTTCGAAGGTGGGAAAGGTGGAGGCAACATCGGTAGTATTCGCGAAGACTGATAGAGCTATCGTTGGGGTGTGCATGGAGGCTGGCGGAAGCAGTGGTTGATGGCCTGGCACGGACATTGGATCAGGCGGTGGTTTGAGGTGCCTACTTGTGAGGCATCAAACACAGTTCCAAGATAATTATTGGATGATGAATCATGTTACTAGGTGCATAGCTCATGGAGAGTATGAATTCATCTTTTAAGATCATCATACCCGCATAATACTTTACTAGCAAACTCTTAATACTATCACCACGAGTTCAAGGTGAAATGTAAGAAGTTATAAGGTTATCTAGGTGAAGTTTTTATTTTGAGGCATGAATGTGTCAGTAGTATTTTTCATGTATGTAGGTATATTCACCCTAAGTGTATGGGTAATATTGTATAAGTTACAGATGTTGTTTATATATAGAGATGTACTTCTATGGTGTGAAACATACAAGTTCTCTCAGTTAACAAGAATATTAAGTGATGAAAGTGGCTCAACAATGTTCACTCTACAAATTTGTCGTTTTCACAAGGAGAAATATCATAAACAAACTGCACAATCTACACTCGCATTCAATACAAATCAAATGAAAAATATAATAACATTATTATCCTTTTAAGATAAGTGGGTACAATGGTTTGAAGACACAAATTATGGGGTGTCGGATCATGATAAATAACAGAGGTCATAATTTGGTATTATTTTTGATAGTCAGGTAGAACATTAATTGTTGTCATTTGGAGCATTAAATGATCGATATCTCATTGGCTCAAGCAAAGCCAAAGTGGGAAGTATGGCCAAGTGGTTGTATCTTTTAACAGGTAGTACCTTTTGGCCACTCGATTGTATCTTTTTGTTGGTCGTATATTTTTGTCACTTGGTTGTACATTTTGGATACTTGGTCATATCTCTTAATCAAAAGGGACGACCAAGCGACCAAAACAATATGAAAATTTTAAAATAATTTTTTTTTGCGTGAATTGTATCATAATTACATCTTAAGTTTGTCAAATCCATCTACCTTTTGTTAAAATTGGTACATTATTTGCACATCGACTCCTTCATATTTATCTTATAAAATATACCAAGTAATGAAAATATTATCATTTGGAGCAATAATAACATAAAAACATTAAGTGATTTATTATAAGAAACAAGTTGTACGAGAGCCGATTACACGTATTTTAAAGAGCACATAAATTTTTACAAACTAATTAGATAAGGAAGGATTGTTTTTTAAATAATTATTATGGTGGTGAGTTGCTAAAATTACTCTAGTTGTAGGTGTCGCTATAAGAAAAAAAAAATCACAAAAAACACTCACCGTACCATTATTACCATGACTAGTTACTAACTCGTACTATGTACAGATTCCTATGATATCGTTCGAGTCACACACGTGGCACATACCAAATCACAAAAGATATTTTGTTGTAGAGGAGTCGTGCTCCCATTTCATTTTTTTTTCTCCTTTTTTTTAGTAGGGCCACATGGGGCAAAAGGCTTCAGTTATTGTACAAAGTTAGTTATCAACAATTGTGATGCCCAAACAACTACGTAGATTTTGAGTCGCACCCTCAGTGTGCCTACCATACTGCAAACATTGATCCACTGCAGTAAGAGTCGTGCCTCATCGTAGGGTGTTCATTTTTTTTTCTTCCTTTAAGTAATCCACGTGATATAATTTCAAGGTGAGGCTTTTGTTTTAGTGTATATACTAGTGTGATCTCCCGGGCAAGACCAGGATTTGCTTAGCCCTCTAATGAGATACACGTACATGGCCCCCAACAGCAGCATATGAGTCGCTTTCTAGAGAAAAACAAATAAATATAAATAAATATCTTGGCTGCACTCAACTGTTCGATGATAAACATATGACCCCCAACAGCCACATGTGAGTCGCCCTCTAGAGAAAACCAAATAAAAAACAAATGAATGCTACCAATGAATGTGACGTTTAATGAGATCATAATTTCTACGCATTCACATTGAAGGGTAGAGGTTTCATCTTTTCCGCCACGTGTCTCAACCTCCTTGTGAGCTTCTATTTTAGTATTATACTATTAGATTAGATATATAGGGTACCAATTTAGTGAGAATCTCTTACGTAAAAAATCTTGTGAGAAACCTACCTAGAGGTTTCAGAATTTGATGAAACTTGGTGGGTGGGCTATATATGGCAAGTTGATCATCCTCACAAAAAATCATCAAATTCTAAAACCTCCAGGAGTAACAAATGTGCTATTCAAATTAATGATTTTATGGACGGTCAAAAATTTTTGTAACATTTGATGCCCCTAGAAGTTTTAGAATTTGTTGAAATTTTTATGAGGATGATCAACTTGCCATACATATATAGCACACCTATCAAGTTTCATCAAATTCTGAAAGCTCTACGTAGGTTTCTCAAAAATAAATAATGCATTCTAAAACAACAAAATATTTTGATTAAGAAATAAAAATTTAAAATCTGCAAAACCCTTGTTGTGATGATTCTTAGGTTGTGTTTGGAATGTTACCAATTTTGTTAATGTGGTTTGTTGGTCTGTCTCTAGTGGTAGTTGATTTTTTATTTTGAGAAACCCAACAGCGTTACATCTAAGGTGGGTTAAGGCCTGGAGCCCTACCAATTAATTTTTTGATGAAGTCGGGATTCAATCCCAGGTATCTGATTTTCTTTTGAAAATATATTCTATGAAAGTAAAAAAATTATTCTTTTGTCTAGGGCCGATAATAACAGTCCACAAGGGTATATAGCTCATGACCATCAATACGCGATTAGCTAGTAAGCGTTACAACTACAGTTGTATCCTACTAGTTAACCCCATTGTTTTCCTCCCGAGTGGCCACATGATAGAATCACGGGCTCGTCTTACACCGTGCGCCGTATAAATAAAGTGGTGCTTGTGGCTAGAAACATGGTTTGGTCTTCGGCGAGAAAAAAAATACTTTGTGCTCCTGCAGTTGACAAGCTATCAACCGTGGTCTATCTAGTGCAATGGTACTTACATGCGTCGCTCTAACCACTAAAACAAAATTCACGTATCGACTTAATAGCTCAATTGGTAAGGCATATGCAGCCCATAGCCCTGGTCAGGGTTCGAATAAATGCTACGGCATATTTTCTCCCTCTCTAGTAGTGGGCCTCCCTCTCGTCTTAGTGGCGAGCCTTCCAACCTGTGATGTTATAAAAATTAAAAATTAAAAGATTTCTCTCGCGCACTCTTGTGACGAGTTTCGAACCTTGGTCTATTAATTTTGTGCCAGCGCACTAGTAGGTGATGTATTGACCACTTGGACCCTACACAAAAAAAATCACTAAACATGAGACAAACTAGCTAGTCTTCAAAAACCTTTACAATTCGTCCTTAAAAATGATTTTACGAATATCATTAGTAGGAAAAAGGTAAAGCAAGTGATAATTTGTGGTCCTAACCATTAGTTGTACTAAAAAAAAACTTGGGCATGCATGTATCATTCTGGTCGGTGGCAATGTTCTCAGCTTTTCCATGTACACTTTAACGCATGTGGTGGGTCCATTTGTGATGCAAAGATGAGGTGCCATGTCAGCCTCGCTAAAGAAACTAACATGCTGGCGGCGGTGCATCGAATCATGACCCTCCATAAAAATGGAAAATGCTTTGTCAACTTTCCATGGCCGACTTGACGCGGAGCGGTCGTAGCCGTCCGTCGCACCGATTTTGGTTGGTGAATCACACTCAACTCTTACTGGCAGATAAACAGACCGTTGTGATCAGGTGCCACGTAAAATTGGCAACCAAAAGTTGGCAAAGCATTGCTACGAAAAATAGGTGGAGTTCGAGGTTGGTCTAAGCCATGTAAGAGAGAGAGAGAGAGAGAGAGAGAGAGAGAGAGAGAGAGAGAGAGAGAGAGAGAGAGAGAGAGAGAGAGAGAGAGAGAGAGAGAGAGAGAGAGAGAGAGAGAGAGAGAGAGAGGTGTTGTAGTTAGTATAACAAGTGATGATTAGATTCGGTATCGAAGAACTCTTGGGATGGATGATTGCTGGCTGCATTCTCTTTCGACGAAGTTGCATGTGTGGAGATCCTCCCCGTTCCTCTATCCTAATAAACAACGTGACAAAGATGTTAACTTTTCCATGAATAATGAATCTAAAGGTTAGCTAGCCTTTTTTTTGTTTGAGAAATCCCTCTAGATGTAGGGGGGGTGTTCGGTCTTGATCCCTACCAGTTTATTAGAGATGGGATCTATTACATACTAAGGAAGAAAAAGAGCAAAAAGAAATAAAAGAAACTATACAGATGATTGCTTTTGGTTGCACCTTAGCATCTCCCTACAGGGCAATCTTTCATGTCTGCAAAAGGGCAACTGCCTTGCGAAGTAGCCCATCCGTAGCGTCGGCCTTGCCGTTGAAGATCTATCGATTACGCTCTATTCAGATGGCCCAGCTTACTGACACGACCACGATATCCCATGTCTTCCGTAGCTTCCACAAGACTCTTTTCCGTCTCCATTTGGTTCATAAGGATCCGAGCATAGTTGGCTTGCCTCTGAGCGATAATCGATCCCTAATCCTGCTCGACACAGAGTTGGAGAAATGGCAATTAAGGAAGAGATGCTTGGCCGGTCGTTTCCTTCGGATTATCACAGAGATCGCACAAAACATCTAGAAGATTGGGGTGCCGCCACTTCTTCAAATTCCACAAAGTGATAACTTTGTTATGCAACACCAACCACATGAAGATTCTGAAGCAGAGGTCTTACACAACTCCGAGGTAGCTAAAGGGCACACCATAGCACCGAAATTATAAATATATAAAACGATTAATTCACTGTCAATTTTCAAGATGTCGTCCACCTCCAACTTGCCATATTCTCTCCGAAGTGACCAAAGGGTAGTTAGCCTTTGCTTTAACATTAATTCATGTTTAAGGGGTCTCTGAGTTAACTAGGCATTTTTCATCATGGGGAACCACTTAAATTTGTCATTTTCTTTGTCGCATGAGGGAATAATGGCCTGGACCCATACCGATTAATTATTAGTCAAAGGCATGATTCAATATCTTGTTTATGGTAAAACCACCAAGAGATTTTACTAGCTAAGCTAGCTGACACCCTCTCACATTTGAAGGGCCAAATCATTTTAGCATGGAGGGTGTCAGCACAAATTTTTGTTTTTACCGATTGGTCTCAACAAGATCTTGTCCACTTGTTGCAATCGTTGGAGTACCGAGATGGCTCAAATGATCACTCAAAATGTTATATATGCACCAGATAAATTATCAAGTTATAGGTAACAAATTAAGTTTCGATCAAGCATCCAGTCAAACAATTGTGAGTAGTGCAGCGGGGTTGGAAATCAACAATGGTGGTTGCCAGAGAGCATAGAGGCCTGACTGAGGTCCTGGTACCAAACTATAGATCCTTAAGGACATTTGAAGTACCTATAGGTCTTAGAATGAGTTGATTTTTGACATGTGGCTCATCAAGGGACAAGTGATCACCCTCGAAAAAAAAATATACATGTGGCCACCATGGAGGTGGCCGCACGTTAGTCTCATGATAATCCGCCGCACCATAGTATGACTCATATATATATTGGAGTCGATTCGTCTTACTATGCTTCCACATTTAACTTTGGCCTTCACCAACTTAGAGTAGTTCCTCATGTGTGAAGTGATAGGTGTTGCGGAAAAACTTGATAGGGGAGAGACATAACATAGCCAATACATTTCTTTTAACATGATTCACCTACAAACTGGGCTACATCCACGGATGCGAACTTTTTTTCATTGTGACTGTTCACCATGCCCAACCCTACAATGGTCTGTCTGACCATATTCCATGCTCTAACGCTCCAGTCCATCCCCCATTGATGATCCACTGCAACATCGCAGTCCATGCTCTGCGTTCAACGCCTCCTGCGTCTATCGCTCTGGAACCACCACTGTATATCAGCATCCTCCAGTATCCATCAGATGCTTCATCAGGCCACCCATCGGTGGCTAGACAAGCCGCCAGTTGGTGACTCCGCATGCTATGATGGATTATTTTGTCGTATAAAGTCTCTTGCCAACAATCAATAGAATCTGAGTGTGGTGCCCTGTAGCTTAGACAATGTAGAGCATAGAGAGTCTTGAGTATAATTGACATAATAATGTGGTGACAAAGTTCGATCGAATCCTATGTTTTCGTGCAATAAGACACAACCTTGAATCCACTAACTATGAGAAAAGTAAAGTAACTCTTGACAGATCGAGGAGTACTTGTACAAGTAGATAAAGAGCAAATTAGGAGGGGTAGAGAATGGATTCCAGAACCCTATCGAATCTTGAAGAGTGGTTTCCAAAACCTATAGGTTCTTCGTCCGAGCACTGCAACTCTGGGTTTTTAGAAGAATGAACTCTAGAGAAAAAAAATCAGTCAAGAATATATATCGATCGGTTTAGCTATTTATAGTGCTCTTGGGACTATCAGGCCCTCGAGCTGTTGTCGTAGGTCCCAAACAGGGCTGGTAGGTCCCACTACTATCCTCGTGGGCCCCAGGCATGATTGGTGAATCCCGAGGTGTCGTTGTGGACCCCAAGCAGGCTCGCGGGTCCCATTATAGTTTGTTGGGCCCCAAGCTATCCTTGTTGGCTGCACTTGATTTACATTACGGGTCCTTGAGCGATTTAGCCAAATTTTGCACCCACACATGCTACTACTAGCAATAGTGACTGCGGCCTCTCCTGGGCCACTACTCACGATCACGGAGCATCCATCGTCCATCGACAATCTCGAAACATCTGTCGTTCTGCAGGTATGCCTGTGATTGAGTTTGTCACGCTATTGCACACCCATTGACGCCGGTCTGGTGCCCGTTGGTACCTCCATGTTGGCACTCGTCGGTGCCTCCTCTGTTGTTTGTCAATAGCCCATCACCTTGCTGTACTGCAGGAGTGTCTGTGGCTATGCTTGCCATCATTGCGACCATCGTCACCTTCGTCATTCGTCGACTCGCACCGGTTCCCGTAAGCACTCGGAAACCCTGTCAGTTTGTTCGTCAACGGCTGGAATAGTTGTCCGTCGGTGACTCTGTGCCATTGTGGTGCTCCCCCTCGATCCAGTACCTGCTCGTGTCCATGCCTTCGAGGTAATTTCCTACGATCCATCTGGGCCATTGCTCGTCATTCGAGCCGGCCAGATCCTTCAGTAGAACAGATCATTCGCACGTTTCAGACCATCGTGCACACGATGTTTCCAATCGTGCATGCATACGATTCATCCGTCGTGCGCACGATCTCCCATGATCGCTGGTTGTCGACCTACTCAAGCCCAGGGTTGATTCCCTGCAGCTTCCTCCTTGCTCACTAGTTGTCCCCGAGGGAGTGATCCCCCCCAGCTTTGATGTCGTTGTGCCGGGGAGGAAGTGCCTTGGTTTGATCCTCCTCCCATTCGTCGTTTCTCCCCGAGGGGAGGTGATACGCGTGCATCTTCCCCTCAGGCTCTCAAGGTCCATCGATCGTCCATTCCAGCTCCACCTTGACGGGGTGGAGGTGCACCTACACCTCCTACCGGGCTCTCGGGATCCTCAGCGTCGGCTCCGCTAGGGTTTCACCTTCGTCAGACTAGCCGTCCTACTCGATGTCTCCAGATTTGAGGACACCTGTGGGTGCAAATTTTGGCATAAATCTACCACGGGACCCACCGGCCCTGCCTGGTGAGCCCACGAGGGTTACAGCGGGACCCACCGGCCCTGCCTGGTGGGCCCACGAGGACTACAGCGGGACCCACCGGCCCTACCTGGTGGGCCCACGAGGACTACAACGGGACCCATCGGCCTTGCCTGGTGGGCCCCCGAAGACAACCGCAGGGCTCGCAACTTTACCTGGAGGATCCCCAGATACTGCAGTAGAAACCGCCATTCGCTATCCGAAATGCCTATAAATAGCAGTGCCTTCGAATGTAAAAGGATCGAGATCCGAATCCACAAATCTGATTTCCACTCTGAGATCTGACTTTCAGAACCAGAGCTCTGGGATTCCAAACTTCCGATCTACCATCTCCCTTTGATCTTCTTTCAGAAAGATCAGTGTTTACAGTGATACTCGGCCTATCGAGATCACTTCAACATAAGTGTTAGTGAATTCGGGTTGCACCCTATAGCACGGAGACGTAGGCTTCGGCTGAACTCCGAGATCACTTCTCGTGTCAAACTCTCTCTCTGATTGCATCTCTCTGTTTACAAATCAAAAGCTTCAACTTCGATCAACAGATCGACCAACGATCTTCGACATTAACTTCGACTCCAATTGACTGGTGCTGCGAAGGTCTTCGGGTCGGCACGAAGATTTTCCCCCACAGTTTGGCGCCGTCTGTGGGATCCGAACGAGAAGCCGTGTCCTCTCTACTTCGACTACCAGATCAATAGCCAAACTTCCTCGCCCCCTCGGTTGATCAGACAACTGATCGGACGTCGGCAATCTCGTTGTACCTTTCGCACTCTGAATGGCGAGAACCAAACATCAGGGTCAACCAGAAGGAAGTAACACTCAACATCAACCTCGCCCTGAGACTCGTTCAATGAGTCAAAGGCTCAATTTCGGGCAGCCCCTTGCTGTCCCCGAGATGGGGGTTCATTCAGGAAGCGGGAGATCAGTCGATCGACCAATCGCCCCTCATCCTCATCAATCAATTGGGCAGACTGTCCCTGCTCCTGCTGAAGATCCTCCATCGACTTACCAGATCTCTGCAATCGATTTCCAACTACTCCAATTGGCGAAGCAAAACGCCACCCTCACTGCTGAGAGGGATGCTCTGAAGAAGGCAGCTTCCGAAGCTGGAATTGCTATTCCGATCCTCTCCGCAAGTGAGAGGGTTGATCCTCCTCGACATTCAATTTACTCCGAACAACGGAGGTCAATGGGCACTGATGCTCCCGAGAGGATTCGACACGACCCAACTCCCTCTGCTGCTCCTTGGAAGCAGAGTGTCTGGGATCGTCTTGAAGACGAGTCCTCCCAATCCTCATCTGGTCGTAACTGCGACAAAAGAGCACCATCGAAGCTCAACATGCCAAGTAGGCACCTAATGAAAGGCGCTCCTTCAAAGAGCAGAGTCTCCCCTTCCATTCCACTCCAACGTGGACTTGGATCGGACCTTCGACATCAACTCCAACCGGCAAATACTTCAATGCCTGAGCAAGACCTTGCGATCTTGCCTCTTGACCCACCTCTAGGTCGAGGACATGGTCGCAGGGATGGCTATTCTTCTGCCGGGCCTCTACATCGAAGTCTCTTTGAGAGAACATTTCCAAGGGGATGGAGAACTCCTGTCCTCCCCAAATTCAACTGCGTCCGAGGAGATCCAACTCTCCATATACTCTCTTTCAAACAATCCCTGACACCGCATGAAGAAGAAAACAATGTGCTCTGCCGCACCTTTGCCGGGAGCCTCGACGAACCATCTCTCGATTGGTACCATAATATCCGTGCTGGGTCCATCACCCAGTTCAGTGTTTTGGCCAACTTCTTCGTGCAACATTACCAGCTGAACTTGAAGCCAGAGAAGAAGCTCGACTCTCTCTACCGACTGAGGATGGGTGCCGACGAGAGTCTCCGCAGTTTCACCCGGAGATTCCGCAACGAGCATGCTGCCCTCTCTGGACGACATCTGGATGATGAGGCAATCATGCTAGCTTTCCAGAATGCTCTCCGCTTCGACCTACATATCTACAACGACTTCATTCGCAATCCTCCTCCTTCCCTAGGTTCAATGTTTGATCGAATCCAACGGGAAATTGAGGTTGAGGATGATCAAGTTGCCCGAAAGGGACGAGAGACGAAGAGGCGACCCGCCGAAAGGGAAACCACAAAATATGCTACCAGAGCCTACAACGCAGAAACAGAAGTTCCTCCCGCACCCAAGCGATTAAGAAACGATGAACGCCGATCTCCTCCCAAGAAGACTACTTTTACCAAATGGAATCTACCAATCGAACAGATCCTCGATCGAATTCAGCATGAAGAGTTCCTCCGATGGCCTAATCCACTGCAGCCCGACACTAAAGCCACTGCAGATAAAACAGTCTACTGTGATTTCCATCGCAGTCATGGACATTCTACCGATCAATGCCACCGGCTAAAGTATCATTTGGAAGATCTGCTAGGACATCTCCATGAATTTGTCAAAGGCAGGCAAGATCATTCCGACAAGCATCGACAATGAAGATCTCCCACAAGACTGGCAGATATGGGGGTTAGAGATGGTCAACTTCTAAGCAACCATTCGTATTGCCAGAGAACACAGCAGCAGGAAACTAGCTCCCAACTGGGAAAGGCCGTACATAGTCAAATCAGGAGGAAGCAAAGGATTCTATCGACTGCCACGAGCCTGGAATGCTTGAGATCTTAAATTGTTCTATCAATGATGTAAATTCTATGCTGAATAAAGATTGCTCTCAGATGTCTACTTGCCCGTTCGAATTCTGAGTTATGAGACAATGAAACATTCAGTTTCAAACCTTCAAGCAAATTCAAGAGCCAGCTCAACCTTCAAGCTACCAGGTCGTTTAACGAGTTTAGGGCATCGTGTTGCGACACTACCCTTTACGTACAAATGTTAAACGATTTCGGGTTGTGAAACAGCACAACTCTCAATTTCAAGTTACCAGGTCGTTTAACAAGTTTAGGGCCTCGTGTTGCGACACGACCCTTTACATACAACTGTTAAACGGTTTCGGGTTGTGAAACAGCACAACTCTCAATTTCAAGTTACCAGGTCTTAACATGTTTGGGTGTTAGAGTTGCGACTCGACCCCTTACTAGCAAATGTTAAACTGACCTTCGAATTTCAATATTCTATTTCAATCAATTTCAATATCGTCTAACAGGTTTGGGTGCTTGAGTTGCGACTCTACCCCTCACATACAAATGTTAACGATTTCAAAGTTATGCTACAACAGAGTTCAATTTTCAAGTTACTCAGCAGTTTGGGTGATCGAGTTACGACTCATCCCTTTACATTCAAGTGTGCATATGTATTCAAATATTTCAATACCATCCAGAACGCAGCATTCAAAGAGTTCAAACACAAGGCATGCAACTCAAGAAGACATTCAATTTTCAAACACCAAGAAGATCTTTTATTATCAAAATATGCCAGATACAAAAGTGAGCTGTTACATCTCAAAAGTTTACAGAGCACAACAACAAAGAAGGGGAAAAATCTCAAGGCTTGGCCACACTCTTCGCATGCGATTTCTCTCCCTCAGATCCAGCACGAGCTTTGCTCGCCACCGAGGCCTTGGAAGATCGGACGTTAGCTACGTGAGTCCGTAATGCTTCAGCCGCCTTCTCAGCTGTTTCCTTGTAAACTTTGCATTCAGACAACGCATGCTCCAGTGCCTTCTTCGAAGTCTCTTCTCTGGCAGTGAAGGCAGCGTGCTGAGTAGCAAGTTGTTGCTTCAGCTCTGTGATCTCGATAGTGCGACCGCAGGACACGTCCTCAACCTTGGAGAGTCTAGTCTTCAAGGATTCGAGCTCGTGACTCTGTGCCTCACAACGATCCTGTAGCGTTTTGAGAGAGGCTTTCTTCGAAGTCAGTTGCTCACTCAGCTCATCTCTCTCCGTGCTCACAGCCTCCAGTTCAGCCGTCAAACGAGACACCTCAGCAGCGGCCTCTCGTTCTCCTGCCTTCCTGGAAAGCTTGCTTGCAATTCTCAAACAGGCTCCAGTCTGCAAATGAACAAATAGTTAGAATCATCTCAAAGACAACTCGAATAGTTGATCAAGCATATGCACATACCACAACTTCAAGCCGATCGAAGGCTTCTTCAAAAGGAGCTCCCGGAAGATTGCAGAGCTTACGGATCGCGTTGGTGGGATGGTTGATGTCCACATCACCCAAACTCCTCATCTTCGGAGTCGAGCCAGCAGGCGTACCTACAATCGACAAAAATTCAAAGTGTTAGAATATTTTCGAGTTTTCAATGACAAGACAGTCAAGCAGAACAAGTTAGTACAAATACCTGAAGCCTCGACTTGAGGAGCTTTTCCCTTCCTGCGGTCGGAGCTCTTACCCTTGGGGGTTGATTTCTCCTTGCTGGGGGTTGGCTCTGGCAAGGGTTGCGGAGTAGCTTCACCAACCCGGCTTCCTCTCTCCAAATGAGCAGGAGAGTGAATGTCTCGAGGAGGTGAAGCTCCCCCTTCGTCCTCGTGCCCGCTCGAATGGTCGAGCCCTGCCACCATGGCAGCTACCTCTTCGAACAGAGAATGTGAGGGGGGTGGGGGTTGTTCAACCTCCACACCCCCACTCGTTGTCCCGCCTTCGAGACGAGGGACCTCGGGAGGTATCTGATCGAGGGGTGTGGGGTTGCTTCCAACCCCACCACTCCCCGATAGCTTGATCTTAAAGCGCAGAGTGTTCCTTTTCAGCTCCCCGAAGTCGTAAGTTGGAATCACCCTGGAACCATCTCCTGTGGCGTCCATAACTCCTTCCATCCTTCGAGCCTTACCCTCGTCTATGAGGATAGGCTGCGATCCCTCGTCAGCACCACCAGTGGGGGTGGGAGGAATTTCTTCCTCACCACCCCCATGTCCATAACCACCATCAGTGGGGGTGGGAGGAATCTCTTCCTCACCACCCCCATCTTCATCATCCTCATTTTCTTCATCCTCTCCCCCGTCGCTATCAGTGCCATCATCATCTTCATCATCATCATCCTCACCACCCTCACCTTCTTCGCCTCCACCTTCCTCCTCTCTATCTTGTTCCTCTTCTTCCACTTTCTTTTTCTCCTCATCATCCTCCTGCTGGATAAAGATTTTCCTTTTCTTCTTCGCTGGTCCCTTCGGAACCACCAGCTTCTCTGAGGGGAGGGCGCGCCTGGCAGCATAAGCCTTCTTTTCGAATCGACGCTTTCTAACAATTTTTCCAGACTGAGGGTCCTCCTCATAATCAGAGTAGATTACCTCGTTGTCTTCATATCGCAGCTTCGATCGATGGAGAAGGTTGGCCTTGCCGTGTCGGACTGGGCAATTCGAAAACTGCCTCCACGACCTGGTCCCGCACGTCAACTCTAGGAAGAGATTGTCCAGGGCCCCTACTCGTTCCGGAGGCCAAGAGAGAGCTCCTCCCGTGCAGTACATGTCGATCTCCTTGTGCACTTTGTACCGAGGGACCTCTGGAACGGACATAGGGGTCCATGCACCAGATATCGACAACGGCCAATCGGTATAGAGCTTGTCGGAGCCGATGGTGTCAGAGAGCGGGCGGAGAGCACTAACACCTGTCAAGTAGTAGAACGGGCTGTCCTTCCTCCAAGCCCATCTGTAGTGGTAGAAGAAGTACCCCAGCTCGACTCGGGCCTCTTCACCTTCAGGGATGCTGGAGTAGCATTCCCTCAGCTCCTCCTGGAAGTCTGACTCTACGCGACAGAAAGCGTAGATGATCCTCCAGGAGTTTCCAGTCACCTGCCCGGGACAGAGACCGGAGACATTCAGCAACCTCGCAGCAAAAGGAGGTAGTGGAAGGCGCAGACCACAGTTGAGCTGGCCGATCGTGACGATAGTTCCCATCACTTGTTCCTTGCTAGCCCATGAGACAAAGACTGTCCTTCTATCGACACCGAAAGCAGATAACACACCTGGCAGTGCTGGTCGAGACTTTCCCTCTGTGAAGAATGACAGCAACTCATGCAGATTCTCCCTTTTTGCATCTGTAAGCTTGCTGCCGATGTTGTACCCAAACTCAGGCTCCGCCTCCAAAGGTATCTGCGGGCAGAGAACAAATTTGGCCTTGGGGATCTGCTCTGGCCTAGACGGTGCAGAAGCAAATCCAACTCCCTGGTGCCTCTTACCAAGTTGACCAAGTTCGATCAATTCGGCCCTGCCTTTGCCTCGGCCCTTCGGAGCAGAAGAAACCTCGACAACTTCCTTGCCCTTCCTCTTGGATGGAGCAGCACCCTTCTTCGAGCTGCCCGGAGATGCCATTTGACCGATCGAAAGGAAATGGAGAACGGAAGATCAAAAGCAGAAGCTCTGGACTTCAAGAAAATTTTGGAAGCGTGAGCCGAAAATGACAGCGAGAAAAACTTATATACCCGGGATGAAACAGGTGCGCAAATCGAGAAGAACACGTGTCTTCACCCTATCAAATCGCGTGTTTTTGTAGGTACACGTGGCACCCATCCATAGCAGGCGCAAAATCAGGCGAACAGTCGCGACCAGGCGAAACGTCAGACCGCCGGTCCAAGCAAACCACTGGTCCAAGCAAATCACCGGTTCGAGTGAACCAGACCGCCGGTTCAAATCCGCGTTCAAGCCAACCAAAGAGTCAAAAACAGGAAAGATCAAACTCCAATCAAAACTCTTCCAGAAGATCGAAGAAAGAAACAGTTATGAAACCTCTCTGAGGACAGGTTCAAAACTTTCAACTCATCTTTACAAATTTCTACTGGATCTGGCAAAAAACCAAGGGTTTTTACCGATCGCTCGAACCTTGACCGGATATTTTTTTCACCGATCGGACAAACCTGTCCGATCGGCGAAAGTTATCTGATCGGTCAAATTTCTACTGGATCTGGCAAAAAACCAAGGGTTTTTACCGATCGCTCGAACCTTGACCGGATATTTTTTCACCGATCGGACAAACCTGTCCATCGGCGAAAGTTATCTGATCGGTCAAATTTCTACTGTATCTGGCAAAAAACCAAGGGTTTTTACCGATCACTCGAACCTTGACCGGATATTTTTTCACCGATCGGACAAACCTGTCCGATCGGCGAAAGTTATCTGATCGGTCAAATTTCTACTGGATCTGGCAAAAAACCAAGGGTTTTTACCGATCGCTCGAACCTTGACCGGATATTTTTTCACCGATCGGACAAACCTGTCCATCGGCGAAAGTTATCTGATCGGTCAAATTTCTACTGTATCTGGCAAAAAACCAAGGGTTTTTACCGATCACTCGAACCTTGACCGGATATTTTTCACCGATCGGACAAACATGTCCGATCGGCGAAAGTTATCTGATCGGTCAAATTTACTACTGGATCGGTCAAAAAACCCTGTTTTTTGACCGATCACCCGATTCTTGACCGGTTGAATTCGACCGATCGGTCAAAATTGACCGATCGGTCGAAATCAACCGATCGGTCAATTTTGTACTAGATCGGTCAAAAAACCAAGTTTTTTGACCGGTCACTCAAAACGTGACCGGTTGAATTCGACCGATCGGTCAAAATTGACCGATCGGTCGAAATCAACCGATCGGTCGATTTTGTACTAGATCGGTCAAAAAACCAAGTTTTTTGACCGATCACTCAAAACGTGACCGGTTGAATTCGACCGATCGGTCAAAATTGACCGATCGGTCGAAATCAACCGATCGGTCGATTTTGTACTAGATCGGTCAAAAAACCAAGTTTTTTGACCGATCACTCAAAACGTGACCGGTTGATTTCGACCGATCGGTCGAAATTGACCGATCGGTCAAATTCGACCGTTCGGTCAAATTTGACCGATCGGTCAAAATTGACCGATCGGTCCTTTTTCTCTAACATACAACAAGTTTCTTCGTGTCCGTTTTTCAAAACAGGAAGTTGCTATTTTTTGCACCAAGTCCAAGCCAGCTAGAATGCACTCTAGCTAACTTGGAGGGGGTAACTGTGGGTGCAAATTTTGGCATAAATCTACCACGGGACCCACCGGCCCTGCCTGGTGAGCCCACGAGGGTTACAGCGGGACCCACCGGCCCTGCCTGGTGGGCCCACGAGGACTACAGCGGGACCCACCGGCCCTACCTGGTGGGCCCACGAGGACTACAACGGGACCCATCGGCCTTGCCTGGTGGGCCCCCGAAGACAACCGCAGGGCTCGCAACTTTACCTGGAGGATCCCCAGATACTGCAGTAGAAACCGCCATTCGCCATCCGAAATGCCTATAAATAGCAGTGCCTTCGAATGTAAAAGGATCGAGATCCGAATCCACAAATCTGATTTCCACTCTGAGATCTGACTTTCAGAACCAGAGCTCTGGGATTCCAAACTTCCGATCTACCATCTCCCTTTGATCTTCTTTCAGAAAGATCAGTGTTTACAGTGATACTCGGCCTATCGAGATCACTTCAACATAAGTGTTAGTGAATTCGGGTTGCACCCTATAGCACGGAGACGTAGGCTTCGGCTGAACTCCGAGATCACTTCTCGTGTCAAACTCTCTCTCTGATTGCATCTCTCTGTTTACAAATCAAAAGCTTCAACTTCGATCAACAGATCGACCAACGATCTTCGACATTAACTTCGACTCCAATTGACTGGTGCTGCGAAGGTCTTCGGGTCGGCACGAAGATTTTCCCCCACAACACCCTCCTCTTTTATAGATCTCCAACAATCTCCCCCTCCAGACTATGAGGAAGGCCTTCTGAAATAGAATTTTGCACTAAAGTTCGAACCAACCAGCTCTGTAAGTAGCAGCATACGCCAATTCTGATCCGCTCCCCTTGGCCTTGGATTTGCTCAAACCGCTACCCTTAGCTTGGATTAGATACCACTTGTTAGATGCCATTACACCCCAGAACCCGAGTCGTAAGGGGAGATCCACAGAGGGTATATGAAGACACCACTGCTTCAGGCCCTAGCCGATCATAGGACAAAATCCCCTCTCACGAGACTTGGGTTGAACACTCGCCAGCTCCCCTCTAGTGCACCTAGAGAAGAAGAGGAGGCATTCCTCGATCAGGCAAAACATCCCAAAGGTGTTGCTACTCCTCTCGCCAGCCCTACCGAACACAATAGCGAAAGTTCATATAGGGAAATACCTATTGAGCCCGTTGGAGCATCATTAACGTAGGATGACAAATAATACTTTAATTTCAATAGAAATTGGTATTCTACTATTTAAGCAATAAATATATTGCCAAATTATAATAATAATTTTACTTAAAAAAAAGTGAATCATAGCTAAATGGAGCTCAATCATACAATTTTGGGAATTAGTGAGATACGGCTAATTAAAAAAAAAAACTAATATGATTGCAAGCTAATCATTTGGTAGCATAGGTTCCAATAGTAGGTGATCTAGAAGAAAGGAAACCCGGGAATCAACGGTCACGTGTCACCCCCCAAAGCTTGTTCATGCGGTCAATCTGGTTCAGCCTGGTTTGAAGGCTTCAACAGTGCTAGTGGACGCCAGAAAGGAGGGCTGCAGGCTAAAGACTGCTCAACTGAAGAGGGGAGGGAGTTTCAGTGAAAGGAGAGTGATTGGAGCCCAAGTGGCTCATTGTACAAACTCAAGACTATGTGGTTTAACATAAAATTTTTTTTTTCCACATGGAAAAAATCGTTAATCTCAAGAGCAAATCCATGTGTATTTAAACTAAATAATAATCTAGTGGAATACAACCATGGAGTAGGGGGGTAGTCAGATACAAAGGTATATACCCTAAATATTTCAAGAAGCATATATCGTTTTCCTTAATATAGACGGCCTTGCCCTAAATGGGACCCACTCCTTGATCTACTCTAGCTTGCCATCGTGTATGGTAATCTACTATGGCAGTGTTGCGAGCGGAAGCCCGATGAACCAATGCAAATGATATGGATTCGATGTAAACACTATGTCAAAAAGAATCAACAAGCAATTAAATTAATTCGACACATAGAGAAGATAAAAAAAACGAATAAAAAAGGAGACATAGAGATTGTAATTCGGGCGCTGATTTACATCCATCGGTGGCAGCACAGAGATATCCACTGTATATCAATCGGAAAGAGTACATAGTAGAGTTCTTCAAACTCTCAAGCAAACCTCAAACGACGGTTCTACCAACGATCCTCTCCAAAAGATGTTAAAGATCTTTCTAAAAGATCCTCTCCAAAAATAAACCCTAGACTTTTCCCTTTATATAAGATGAAAAAAGTCTAACACAAGTTCTACACAAAAACCAAACCATTCGGCCAAAATGCACCGAAGTCATGCAGTGGAAGATTGATCTTCCCGTGGGGGAAGATCAATTTTCTTATATGTTGTACTGGCCGGAGTCAGGAAGATCGATCTTCCATCCATGAAGCCGAGTGTAACCGAAAGCGTCATGCTACGGATCAAGATTTGGAGCTCTCTAGAAATTAATTAAAGAAATTGATACACCACACAATGGAACGAATTATAGAATATCAATGACGCACAATCAAGGATTGGATTCATGATCAATAGATTACACAAGCGTTGGGTCTTCGTTTGTCGGAACCCCGCAAAACACTCTGTGGTCCTTCTCAGAACATCACAATCACGGAGTTGAGAAAACACCAACCCATGAGAGATCTAGATCGAGAATACTGGAAGGTCTCGAGAGATAAGAATGCCCGCCGCAATATCGAAGTCGAGGTAGATGTGCTGAGAATCTGTATACGAACCCCCAACTTCTTCCTCCTCCTCCTCCTTCTCTTCTCTCTCTCCTCTCTTCCTTCCCTTCTTCTCTATGATCGCAAGAAACCTTGGATTGGGCTTTGCTTTGCTCTCTCTTCGTTTTGCTCTCAATGATTTCGGATACTACCCTAGGTCACCCATGCTCCCCTTAAATTGGGAAGCACGCGTAAATGCACGGAAGACCAAAAGCCAAATTAAATCTCGACCAAATACAACTTAACACGCTGCCCAACCATTCAAACCTGTCGCCCAGATTTCCAGGCGCCGGTGACCTGGAGTCTGACCCAATCATTTCCATGAGGTTCGCTCGAGCGCCGGTCAACTCCAGCTAGCTCCTCTGCTAGTAGTTTCTCCCGTGCGCCCACAAGGCCTGCTCGGACCCTCGATGTACATTTTCCTGCACATGCACGCGGATCCAATTTGGAATGCGAGCCTTAAACCCAACAAACACAACCTCCTAAGAACCTTAGTTCTTTGAGTTACATATAATGCCCATATTCTCCATTACATTAACTAATATTTTCAGAAAATATTTATTCAAGCTAGGTCTTGCATCGAAAAGTAGACTCACACGAGATGCTTGTGTTGGCCTTATGGTTTTTTGCAGACGTCGTCTGGAGTTTGCTATCCAAATGATTCGTCGGAGGTTGCAGATAACCCCATGATTTGCGTTTCTCCTTACCGTGGAATATTTGTCGGAACTGTCGAGAATTGCGTTGGAGATGTAACGTACAAATATACATATTTCACTAAGGAAGAAGACGAAAGTACTTGTACAAAGGTATTTTTGTCAAAAAAAATTATAAATTGTCAGATAAGTAATGCTAAAACCTCCCTTGTAAATTGATGGTTGTCTAAAATTAAGCAAGCGCAGACATTAGAAAGATAGCTTAGTTGCCCAAAAAAGAATTTAGTTGCTGTAGCATCAGTTGTAGAATACCAATAGTAGATAGAGAGATATATATAGAGAGAGAGAGAGAGGGGTCACGTGTACTGGGTTCATTAGGGCATGCAAATTACTGTTGGCTGGAGTGATGAAATTATGAGGGCTTTTGTTTCTTTGTGAGGATGTCTTTGCTCTGTCCTCATGCCCCCACCCCCCACCCATTGTGGTGGGCTCAAGCCACCTGATTGGATCAGTCCCCTCTCTCTCTCTCTCTCTCTAGTCTCTCTCCTCTCTCTCTCTCTCTAAAAGACTGGATTATAATATTGGTAATTAGTTTTGTTAGTATTAAAAAAGAGGGGGGCTTTTTATAGAAGAGCAACTGCAAGGGCAATAGCTCCAAAGCCTCCAACACCACCACCCCTCAGCTTTGCCATCGCAGCAGCAGCCGCATCCATGAAATCCCACAGAAAGCTGCTGAGTTTAAAGCTGTTAGAAAGCTGCCCCCCTATGTGGGTGTGAGTGAGTGAGTCCCAAAAACATACATAAAACAAAGAGCGGGCGATAGTGAAAGAGAGACCTTTTCTTCCCCCTCCCCCCTTAGCTGTATTCCCCCCCTCCTTTCTATTTTTAATTTTTAATTTTTTAATTTTTAATTTTAATTACCCACCCATCAACCCTCCTATATCAACCCAATGAAGGGCAGCGCTAGCCAGGATCGATCCATCCATCCATGTCTAGTGATATATACATCGTAGCTAGCTAGCTAGCTAGAGATACACCATCACAAGAGATCGAGAAGAACACCCATGTTTAGCTCCCCCTCTCCGGCCACCCTCGGCGGCGGCGGCGGCGGCGGCAGCGGCAACCTCCCGTCTCCACCATCCTCCACCCCCCTTCACCCCTTCCCTTCTTCGGACAATGCCAATAAGCGGAAGCGGCGGCCGGCCGGGACTCCAGGTACATACTAATTGAAATCTGTTTCTCTTTGCAAGTTGCAAAGATCGTCGATCAGTATGGCCATCTTTAACATAGTATTGTTGGTGGCGGCGGTGGCAGACCCGGACGCGGAGGTGGTGTCGCTGTCGCCGCGGACGCTGATGGAGTCGGACCGGTACGTGTGCGAGATCTGCAACCAGGGGTTCCAGCGGGACCAGAATCTGCAGATGCACCGGCGGCGGCACAAGGTGCCGTGGAAGCTGCTGAAGCGGGAGGGCGGGGAGGTGCGGAAGCGGGTGTTCGTGTGCCCGGAGCCGAGCTGCCTCCACCACGACCCCTGCCACGCCCTCGGCGACCTCGTCGGCATCAAGAAGCACTTCCGGCGCAAGCACAGCGCGCACAAGCAGTGGGCCTGCGCCAGGTGCACCAAGGCCTACGCCGTCCAGTCCGACTACAAGGCCCACCTCAAGACCTGCGGCACCCGCGGCCACTCCTGCGACTGCGGCCGCGTCTTCTCCAGGTCCTCCACCACCACCGCCTCCTCCTCCTCCTCTCACCACAGCACTGCTGACTCGGTCCTATAGCACCATTGCTGAATCCCGCGACACACACAATTCCCGACACTATTGCCCACTGGTTGCTTTCGTGTTTTTTTTTTTTTTTTTTGAGATCTCAATCGCACTTGATGTCCGTCCATGATCCCAATAACCTAGAATCTCGATCAGTATCATATATATAAATCTTTTTTCTTTAAACAAAAACATTATTAATCTTGGAATTTTTTTTCTTTCTTTTTTATTTTGTTTAAGAGAATGCCAATTCACACGACGGTTTGGTTTTGGTTTTTTTTTTTTTTTTTTTTGGGTTTTCTCGTAATGAGCACAGGGTGGAGAGTTTCATCGAGCACCAAGACGCGTGCAATGCTGGCCGAGCACGGGCGGAGCTACAGGCGCCGCAGCCCGCCTGCCTATCCCGGACAGCGTCGAGCCCGAGCCCATCGAGCGACACCAACTTCAGCAGCGCCGCAGTGCGGCCCGGTCTGAGGGCCCCGAATCCGGCCACCGTCTTCCTCCACCCCGAACTAACCCCGGCGCCGTCGGTCGATCACCACAAACCGAATCCCTGCATCGAGCTCCAGCTCCTACCCACATCAGGGATCCGCACACCAACCTTCCCCTCCTCCTCCACCGCCCTTTCCCCCACCTCCGACGAGGCCCACGTCACCAAGCTACAGCTGTCGATCGGAGGCGGGACGGGAGGAGCACCCGCCGGCGAGCTGGCGCTGGCAACGGCACGGCTGAAGGAGGAGGCGCGGGAGCAGCTCCGGCTGGCGGCGGCGGAGAAGGCCGCGGCGGAGGAGGCGAGGCAGCAGGCTAAGCGGCAGATTGAGCTGGCCGAGCAGGAATTCGCCAATGCGAAGCGGATTCGGATGCAGGCGCAGGCTGATCTCAACCGGACGCACGCCATGAGAGACCAGGCGACCAAGAAGATCAACTCGACGCTGCTGGAGATCACCTGCCAGGCATGCAAGCAGCTCTACCGGGCGAAGCCGGTGATGCTGTCGGAGGTGAACTCCATCGCCGCTGCGAGCTACATGTCTTCAGTGGTGACGGAAGGCGACGGCGAGGATGAGGCACAAAGGACCTGCAACACCTGAAGCCTCGATCACCACCACCCAAATGGCCTTGATTTCCAGCTTTATTATATACCGAGTGATGTAATGTAATTACCTAAGATGGTATAATTACAATTAATGTTCTATTAAGAGTCAAGGTGTTATTGTGAGTTGTATGTATCCTGCAATCTGATGTTGGCTTGTCTCCATTTTGTCCATTTATTCATTTATTTATTTATTTTGGTTGAAGGAAGAGCGCGTGTGATGATGGCAACGATGGATGCCGATGATGATGACGATGGTGGTGATGATGAGTTGCCCTAATTTTGTTTTTGGATCCTCTTTAGGGTTTGGTTGTAATAGGCAAAGAATACAAAGAAACTAAGATGTCTCATGCAAATTAACCTATCTCTATCTCTAGCTCTCTTTCTGCATGAGGTGTATATTGCATACCGATCTACTATATTAATGGGGTCATGGGAGGATGTCAAAGCAAAGTATATACTAATAATATGTTTTAAACGTTAAACTTGTTAACGTCGCTATGATTAGGGTTAAAATTTTTCTTTTTGGCTGGACCGATCAGGCGATCAGAGGACATGGCGCTAGAGCAAGAGATCCGAGATCAGACCGAGATTGAAACAGGCCAGGGGAGACAGCAACTACTATTTATTAATTTCATAATCTCATGAGCATGATGTCAATGGCCACGATTCGCACGCGCAAACAAGGCACAACTACCTTGGCCATTAAGGTAGTCGCCTAAGCTTCCATGTGAACAAAAGACTTTCAAGGTCTAAAATCATTTACATAACCTAAACTCAATATGAAAAGAAGGCTCTAAACCCATCTAAGTAATAGTCTAAAATCCTATATAAAATAAAGACCTAAAACCATAATAAATAATACAATTTTATAATTAATTAATAATTAATAGCATTTGTATTTATTTAAAGTTTTCGCTTTCGGCCTCAACTTGTATCAAGACGGTCATGATGAAAGTTAGCTCCTTGGTGTTCATATATACCGGGGAGTTGAACAGGACAACTCGATCTCCAACACGGGAAAGAGGAAATATCATCTTAAAAATTGTTTTATGAGGAAAAGAAAAAGTAGATTAGAATACGCACGATAACATAAGATTGATGGGTGTTTTTCTTTTATTTTTTTTATTAATTAATTCCCGTGAATAAAAATGGATCGATCAAACCTTTCTCTCTCTCCATCTTGTCAATACTAATATATACGTGAAATCCTGTCGTGGCTTAATTGCTTTGTGAATTCAGGTCAAGAGGACTAGTTGGGGATGGAGAGAGAATAGAAACGAGTGTGTGGTCGAGAACGAATAGAAAATGGGTCGTTACTGACCCAAATCCACTAGAGATTGTTGAAACCCCCAGTACTCAGTAACAGGAGCAGTGATACCACTACTAGTCATTCACACGTGTGCAAGCGCGCGCTCGTCCACATAGAGGGGGGAGAGAAAGAAAGATTGAGAGAGAGAGGTGATGTGTTTAGGGGTCAGAACTAGCTTCTGTGGTCTTGGTACTTTTCATGGCTCTTGGTCTCTTCTCATTCAAATGAGAAGTCTCTCTCTCTCTAACTCTCTCTATCTCTCGCTCTCTCCCTCTCTCTCTACTACTACGGTGAAATCAATCTGATGCAAACACAGGTATCATGTACTCTTCTCTATCAGATGCCATGGTTTTCAGTGCCAAGTTGCAAAAGACAGCACCTCCATTTCTCTCTCTTAAAGAGACAGACCATTTATCGCTCTCTCTCTTTCTCTCTGTTGTATCTGAAACAATAGCAGGGGTGTAGTCTCTCTCTCTCTCTTTCTCTCTCTCTCTCTTGATGTGTCTGAAACAAGAGCAGGGCTAAAGGGCGAGAGGTAAATGGAGCTCAGGATTTTTTTTGATGGAGTAGCAGGGTCAGAGGACGGGGCGATAGAGTTAAGGGTCTAAGGGTCCGGAGATCGAAAGCCGGGAAGATAAGCATAGTTTCTGTTTTTATTAAGATTATGATCTCGAGGGCATGCTATCAACGGCCAGGATTACAGCCACACCCTTACCAACAAGCAGGCATCAGAGGGTGTGATCCGGTGCCACGTCAGGATGTTTCGGATGTTGAAATGAGCAATGAAACTCCGCCAATCCGCCTTGCCAACCTGACCTGGCACCAGATCACAGCGATCGTTTGTCTGCCAGATGGGACCGAGTACGACTTATACCCGTCGGAGATGGATGCAACGGCCGGCCGGCTGTGATCACGCCACGTCAAGTAGTCAGGATGTGCTGAAAGTTTTCACCCTCTTTACAAAAGCAAAATGCTACTCCCACATCGATCAGTAGTAACTGACCTGGATCACAGCCACCCACGGTTGACCGTCAGCATCGGACGGCTGTGATCGGGCACGTGAGGATGTTCCTGATCGATGTTTAGTCGACCAAGTGAGTAGAAGCAGCAGGGTGACGGGCCTTTTAGTTGGGAAAATCCTATTCTGCCAACCCTCCATTGCCAACCCCCCATTGCCAATTTGGCATGGCATGATCACAGCCGTCAGTCACACCCAGTTCCGGACAGGTGAATCGCGCTCAGTTCGAACTGGCTGGCAAACGGACCGCCATGATCGGGTGCCACGTCAAGTTGGCAAAGGAGAATTATCCAAGCGATAGGGCGATAGCATTGGCCGTGGTGGCAGAGTAGGTAGCTGCTTGTGGGGTCTGCAGCACCAAAACCAAGGGCTAATGGGGTCCGGATAAACAGGATTTTCCCTGGAGCTACAGGAAGAAAACCAGGCAATCTACTGCCATCTCTTGGTTTTATTACTTGAAGCTTACATTGGCTACCGTGCTCCCTCCCCCCCTCTCTCTCTCTCTCTCTCTAACCCCCTCTCTCTTTCTCTCTCTCTCTCATCGTGTAAATGCCGACCTTTTACCCCTCTCTCTCTCTCTCTCTCTCTCTCTCTCTCTCTCTCTCTCTCTCTCTCTCTCTCTCTCTCTCTCTCTCTCTCTCTCTCTCTCTCTCTCTCTCAATGCCCAGCTCCGCTCGTGTGGGTTTGCACTCAATCGCTTCATTGTCTTGGGAAGGAACCCTAGTTTTCTGTTTTTTTTCGTTCTTATGGAAATATTGTCTAAGGAAATAGAATGTCTTTTAGCTTAAAAATATCCAAAGAGCTCCTAAGGAGGCTCCTATCGAGTCTTAGAAGCTCGCAGCGAGAAATCCACCTCCAACCGACTCCCATTATATGACATGGTTCCGATACTAGGAGCTCCTAGGATCTATTCAGCACTGGGAGCTCCAAACGAGTGATCCCCATGTTATTTTCTTTCAATTTAACAGTTTTAGAACTTTTAAAACCTATTATAAAATCCAAAAATATTCTAGGAGTTTCTTATTGGGAGTCGGCTGGAGACCACCATCCCACCCACCTGCTTCTATCTTACGTGGCCGCTTTTATGAGCCTTAAAGCTCCCAGCACAAGGAGCCCATGCATTACAGGTGCTATAAGAAAGAAAACAATTCTCTTGGAGGATCTGTATAAAAAAAAATACATATTGATGGTCCCGGAAAATATCACCAAGTCAATGGCTGGCAGAAGTAGGGGATGACAGGAAGAGGCCGCCCGTGACTGACGCCCATAGCTCGCCTGGGAGTTCGCCCTGACCATCGCAATTAGCTCACATAGGAAGAGGCCACCTGTGGCTGACGCTCACAGCTCGCCCGGGGATAACCCTGACCGTCGCGATTAGCTCGCACGCGAAAGAGGCTGCCCGTGGCTGACGCTCACAGTTTGTCCGGGGCTAACCCTGACCGCCGCGATTAGCTTGCACGCGGAAGATGCTGCCTGTGGTTGACGCTCATAGCTCGCCTGGAGCTCATAGTAGCGAATCGTTGCGTTCCTTGGACAGAGCAGCATCGTCCATGAGGTCTCATTCATGAGATACTGCGAGTCAAAGCTCTCCACGCATCCCGCCGGCTGAAAAGATCGAGTATCTCGATCGCTGCCCGTAGCCCGCCGAAAGCCTAGCTCTAGCTCGCACGCGGAGAGATCGCCCCTTCCTAACATGAAACTTAAAAGGATATCCACGAACACCCATAGTTCGCCCTGACCACACGCGATCGGCTCGCGTGCGGAAGAGGTCGCCCCTGGCATGGTTTAAAGAACACTTCAAAAAGCTCAATGCCCACAGCTTGGTCAGGAGCTCGCCCGATCATGCAGTGACCAAGTAGTCCGCCCTTTTTGTCCCAGAGGTCGCCCCTAGTAATGCGTTACCAGATCGATAGATGTCGCCACCTCCGTGGAACTACGTGGACAACTGCGAGCCGCAGGAGCCATCCAGAATCGGTCTAGGACACTCTCGACTAGAGCCTTCCAGAATCTCCACCTGGCATGGACAAGACTGGCGCCTCCTTCGCCACCGCTTGGCAAGCTAAACGACAAAAGTCATTAAGGGCCCATGTGTGCTAGCACGCAAAGGTGTAGGAGGTGTGAAAAAGAGTGACCACGTGTCCATCTTTGGCGGTCTGCAAGAGTCTATAAAGGTACGATCCCCGGCTCCAAAGTATAGGTTCGAAACTGATACACCCCAATATTTTTTGACTACTATAGCTCTCCCTTGTTTGAACCTTCATTGACTTGAGTGTCGGAGGATCTGCGCTCCTGACGAAGCCAATTGTTCTCACGTTTTCTTTGCCTTGTAGGCCGAGCACTCGAGCCAGCGAAATTTCTCCCCAACACATTATAAAAAGACATAATATTACTGAGAAAGAAAAGATTATAAGAAATGACATCATGGAGCTAGCATTATCAACTAAGTCATATATATGAATAGAAATTGGATTATTGCCAGTATCTATGTTCGTAATAACTTAGATGATATTTGAATACTCTAAATTGAGTTTCTCTATCTTTTTATTTTTAGTTTTGCTAGACCGGCCAGGTTATTAGCGAACAGAGCGAGGGGGCAAGGGCTCAAAGAGGTTTGGATATCGAAACGGGGGAGGCAACTTCTACTATTTATTAATTCCATAATCTAATGAACATGACATCAACAACCAGGATTCGCATGTGCAACCAAGGGACATCGATCTTGAGGTAATGTTCACTCCACATTGTCCATATCAGGAGTCAAACAAGTAACCTCTCCAACATGGGAAAGAGGAAGTACAACGAGGCCAAGAGTCCATTTGTGAGTACATATCTCTATTTTATACTACAGGGTTTTAATGTCATTCTCAAACTTGAGGATAAGAAATGGTGTAGGGAATTCCAAACCAAACTTTCTATTGACGAGCACCTAATCTGTGTGGCGGTCAATTGATTGAATGATTTGGGGTTCCATGGACCCAAATTTACGTGAAATTTTATAATTTTAGGTCATGTTTGGATATGATTCCTATTTTGGGATTTTTGGAGCCCATAATCCTAAAAAGGGCTCCGAAGGTCGGAGTCTCAATTTTGGGCTACAAGAAAATGGCTCACAAGAACATATTTGGGGCTCTCCAAAGAAACACGTGGCTTTTTAGAACCCGGTTGTATCCAAACAAGCTCTCTATCTCTTTTAAGGTTCTAGACTGCTAGAATCCCAAATCCGGAGCGTATCCAAACATGCCCTTATTGGTCATATGATTGTTTCTGGCCAACTCCTTGGTGGAACCGATACCATCTATAGATAGGCAATATATAACATTTATTTCTGGGGTTGTTGATATGGTTTAGGACATCTTGAACAATAGTTGTGATTGAAATTTGAGCTTGATCGACATTATTGAGAGAATAGTCATTCCCACAATCCCATGCTGGTTTTTCCTCCGAGAGCTAAATTCTTACGGGGACCTAATAATTTACCTTCATATAACATCAAGGTGGAATATAATCTTATTTGTAAATTCGATAGAAATCAATGGCCCTATCGTGAGGATTCAAAAATAAAGGCCACACCTAGAATCCTTGAATTTGGTTGGAAGGTTTTTCGTACTAAGAGCAACTCCAACGGCCTTCTCATCCTCATAGTACAAATGAGGAGGTCAAGGACTTTCACAACAACATTTGAGGAAGAGGAATATTGGGCAACTCCAGTGGCCTTCTCTTCGGCCTCCACATCAACTTGACTAGTTAAATTGGGAGTGTTGGATCTAATAGTACATCGGTTTGGACCACTCGCAGGCTGCCAAGATGGGAAGAGGAAGAGTTTGGCTTCCTAAAATTTGAGGGAGAAGAAGAGAAGGGTTTGTGTTCCCCACCTGATTTTTAAAGTTTGAGGAAGCCGCTGGAGCACCGTTTTTGGGGTTTTCTTCCCATTCTCATTCCGTACAAATGAGGAGGCCGTTAGAGTTGTTCTAAGGTTCTAACAGTCTGCTATCTTCAGTAGATAGGTCTTAATATTATTCCAAAGAGTTTCCAAACAATACACGAATACTTGGACACTCATACTTGGGATTCACTCCTTCATATGTTTGAAAGAGCCATTCTCCATCCTCCCAATATTAAATCTTACAATCCAAAATTTTTTAGGTGCATCTCCACAATAGTGCTTGGAAAATTTGGATGTAAACCCTTAACAATCCAAAACTTTTTGAAGCCCATCTCCTCAATAGTGCTTGGAAAGTTCGGATGTAACCTCTAATGATCCAATATATTTTGAGGCCCATCCCCACAATATTGCTTGGAAAGTTTGGATGTAAACTCTAATAATCCAAAATTTTCCGAGGCATGCCTTCTCAATAGTACTTGGAAAGTTCGAATGTAAACTCTTATAATCCAAACTTTTCAAGGCCTATCTTCTCGATAGTGTAGTCGTCGATGCTCGTGGGTAGTGACGGTGATAATAGGAGAGAGAGAGAGAGAGAGAGAGAGAGAGAGAGAGAGAGAGAGAGAGAGAGAGAGGGGCGAAATAGTCATTTTAATCAAGTTAAGTCTCTACTATGGTTTTTTTTTTTTGATGAACAGGATTTGAGAGTCAATACAGTTATGAGTTACAGTTGATGCTTGTTGATATCAAGACTAAATCCATCCCTCCAAATGCTAATGGGTGTTTCTACACTCTATGATCGTGTGACGTAGTAAAGAAATGCCCATTAGAGATGCTCTAAGAAAGAAAGCCAAACTCTTGGAGGATTTGTATAAAAAAATATACATATCATAAAGACATAATATTATTGAGAAAGAAAAGATTATAAGAAATGATAGTATGGAGCTAGCCTTATCGACTCAGTCATAGGCCGGGTCAATAAGGATATGAATAGAAATTGGATTATCGTAAGTATCTATGTTCGTAACAACTTAGATGATAATTGAACACTCTAAATTGAGTATCTCTATATTTTTATTTTTAGTTTTGCTAGACCGGTCAGGCGATCAGAGGACAGAGCAAGATAGCAAGGGCTCAAAGAGGTCTGCAGATTGAAATGGGGGAGGCAACATCTGTTATTTATTAATTCCATAATTTAGCTAGTGAACATGACATCAACAACCAGGATTCGCACGCGCAAACAAGGCACATCGATCTTGAGGTAATGTTCGCTCCACGATGTTCATATCGGGAGTCGAACAAGTAGTCTCTCCAACATGGGAAAGAGGAAGTGCCACCGGGCCAAGAGTCTGTTGGTGAGTATATATGTCTATTTTATGCTGCAGGGTTTTAATGTCATTCTCAAACTTGAGGATAAGAAATGGTGTAGGGAATTCCAAACCTAACTTTTTATTGACGAGCACCTAAATTGTGTGGCGGTTAATCGATTGAATGATTTGGGGTTCCATGGACCCAAGTTTACGTGGAGTTTCATAATTTTAGGCCATGTTTGGATATGATTCTAATTTTGGGATTCTTGGAGTCTGAAATCCTGAAAAAGGGCTCCGAAGGCCGGAGCCTCAATTTTGGGCTATGGAAAAATGGCTCACAACAGCATATTTGGGGCTCTCCGAAGAAACTTTTAGCCTTTTAGGATCTGGTTGTATCCAAACAAACTCTTTGTCTCTTTTAGGGTTCTGGACTCCTAGAATTCCAAATCCGGAGCGTATCTAAACATGACCTTATTGGTCATATGATTGTTTCTAGTCAACTCCTTGGTGAAACCTTGATCCCATCTATAGATAGGCTAACATTTATTTTCGGGGTTGTTGATATGATTTAGGACTCTTGAACAATAGTTGTGATTGGAATTTGAACTTGATGTTATTGAGAATAGTCCTTACCACAATCCCATGCTGGCTTTTCTTCCGAAAGCTAAATTCTTACGGGGACCTAATAACTTACCTTCGTATAACATCAAGGTGGAATATAATCTTATTTGTAAATTCAATAGAAATCAATGTCCCTATCATGAGATTTCAAAAATAAAAGCCACACTTGGAATCCTTGGTTTTGATTGGAAGTTTTTCTTACTAAGAGTAACTTCAGCGGCCTCCTCATCCTCATAGTACAAATGAGGAGGTCATGGACATTCACATCGGCATTTGAGGAAGAGAAATATTGGGCAACTCCAGCGGCCTTCTCTTCGGCCTCCACATCAGCTTGACTAGTTAAATTGTGAGTATTCGATCTAATAGTACACTGATTTGGACCACCCGCAGGTTGCCAAGATGGGAAGAGGAAGAGTTATGCTTCCTCAAATTTGAGGGAGAAGAAGAGAAGGATTTGTGATCCCCACTTGATTTTTAATGTTTGAGGAAGCCGCTGGAGCACCGATTTTGGGGCTTTCTTCCCATTACCATTCCATACAAATGAGGAGGCCACTAGAGTTGCTCTAAAGTTCCAACCACCTGCTATCTTCGGTAGATGGTCTTAATATTATTCTAGAGAGTTTCCAAACAAAACAAAAATTATTCCAGAGACTTGAACACTCATACTTGGGATTCACTCCTTCATATGTTTGAAAGAGCCATTCTCCATGCTCCCAATGTTAACTCTTACAATCCAAAAATTTTGAGGCCAATCTCCACAATAGTGCTTGAAAAATTTGGATGTAAACCCTTAACAATCCAAAACTTTTCGAGGCCCATCTCCTCAATAGTGCTTGGAAAAGTTCGGATGTAAACTCTAATGATCCATTATATTTTGAGGCCCATCTCCACAATATTACTTGAAAAGTTTGGATGTAACTCTAATAATCCAAAATTTCCTGAGGCCCGTCTCCTCAATAGTGCTTGGAAAGTTCAAATTCAAACTCTTATAATCCAAAGATTTTCGAGGACCATCTTCTCGATAGTGTAGTTATATATATATATATATATATATATATATATATATATATAGAGAGAGAGAGAGAGAGAGAGAGAGGAGAGAGAGAGAGAGAGAGAGAGAGAGAGAGAGAGAGAGAGAGAGAGAGATTATAGAGGGGGCAAAATAGTCATCTTAATAAGTCTCTACCATGATTTTTTTTTTTGATTAACATGATCTTAGAGTCAATACAGTTATGAGTAACAATTGAAGCTTGTTGATATCAAGACTAAATCCATCCCTCAGAGTGCTAATTGATGCTTCTACACTCTAAGATCGTGTGACGCAGTCTTCAAGGAGGTTCCCTCTCCTTATGCAACAAAAGGTGGACGACAATGAAACATGCACAACTTAATACGTTTGTAGGGATTTGATACACAAATAGCCTTATTTAAGAGATTTTTATGCAGTTAAGTCTAATATGAGGGGTTGGTTTTTAATTAATGGTAGTCAAAATGCACTAAGTTTTCAAATATCCATTAGAACTTCTTATATGTTCTCAATTCGCAGTCCCTATCATGCCTAAAATTCAATCATATCGATGGTCTACATGAATATGAAATTAAAACCAGATTATGTAAATTTGCATTTATTCGTTCTTAATAAAAAATAAAATAATAATTGCTTAAAATCTTGCCATCCAATCATCGAGTTGTATAATATGAGGTTGCATCTTCTAATGTTGTGATATAGATAGACTTTCATATATTTTTAGTTTAACAACATTTTATGTTTGTCCGAGTGGTAATTCCTCTCTCCCCTGTTGGAGAGGTTCCATGTTTGACTCCCAATATGGACATCGTGGAGCAAACTCTCCCTCAAGGCCGTGTTGTTGTAACTCGTGTGTCCTGAGCGTGGATTTTCTATATTAACATTAATAAAGATGACTTTAGTTATTGCTTTAATTAGAATACTATTTTGGTATATGTTAATACACATATAATAAAGGACCCTAGGGAACACAGTAGGCCACTGAGGTGCATGGTGGATACATGCTTGGGAGACCCAGTAGACCAGTTGTGTGTAGACCTAGAACTAGTTCACAGCTTAGGTGATACCGGTCGCTTCACCGAGAATAAGCTGTTGGCAGGTAGAGGATGTGGTGAAGTCTCCACCACGGGAACGTGGGATTCCCATTCACCTGACCAAGAACGATGATCGTATTGAACAGAAACCAAGACGGTGCATAGTTCAGTGATTCAGACACTGGTGCATAAACCGTCTTACTACTATAGATAATATGTCCTTAACCCTGAGGGACCATACACACTAGGCTAACCAGTTGTGTGTTGCTTTAATGTGCCAACGTGTGCGGACCTTCCATAGTCCAATACCACGGTATAATGGGTTACCCGACTGGCGCTTGAGTGATATGTAATCCCTACAGGTTATCTGACATCCAGTGTTAGATGGGTGCGTTTTGATGAGTCAATCTGTCCACACAGTTAACCCAGACCTGGTGGTTGTCAGTATGACTGACGATGTTCCGGATACTAGGCATAGCACCGGAAGGTGTGTGGTATTATAGATGACAAATCATCAATTACTAGTCAGATGATCGATCGGGATCTGACGATGCTCCCTACCACCCGAGTCGTATCATGGCACAAGTAATATGAGAGACTAAGGATTATCAAAGTATAGTAGAGAATATGGTTACGAGGGAGTAACATAAGTTTAGGATTACTAGAGTTCAACTCGTGTCGCACTCTGGGTGGCTACGCGGGTTAATCGGATTAGGGCTGATTAACAGAACTTTCGGTGTGTCACCAGAATAGTTAATCAGGGATTCGGTTGGAGCTAGAGATCCCGAACCCTGAAGGTTCCACCCTGTCGTTGCATATAGGAATTGTTCCCCGACCTGGTTGGATACGTTGGATGCGAAGTAGCGCGATGGAGCGCAAGCCTGGAGCCTAAGAACCTAATTCACATATGTTAGGGGCCGTAGGGGTATTTTGGTAAATACTAAAATATGACTCAGAATATATTAAATATGGATCTTAGAATGAGCAAAATAATTTCAGGAGCTCATAGGCGCTGACGGAACTCGATTCCGAGTAGCGCACCTCACTCAATCTCTCATTCAGTTTTTCACTTTTTGTAAAGGGCGTTTTCGTCAAGGCTTCACGATAGGCTTGTGGAAACCCTAAAAACCGCCCCCTCTCATCCCTATCTACTAGGGGCCGGCCCTAGCTTGCTTATAGCACTAGGAGGCCGGCCCTATAAGAGGAATAGAGAGGGAGGGTCCGGCCCTAGCCTCTCCCCTCTCTAAAATCCGAACCCCCTCTCCCTCTCTGAGATTTTGGCCATGGAAGAAAGAGGAAGAAGAAGGAAGAAGAAGGAGGAAGGAAGTAGAAGGAAGAAGAGAGAAAGAGAAGGAGGAGATCTCGCGGCTCGCCATCGTCTTCGCAACGAATTCCTCCGTCGGCTCGTAGTCCTTGCACTCAGAGATAGGACTTCGAGGATTCCTCAATTCGCAAAGAACAATGTGCCATCCGACAGCTTCCCTTGCGATTCACGTGCGGTTCATCATCATTTCATTCTCTCCGGATTATAGATCCACAAGGTATGATGATTCTAAACACCAAACTAGATGCATGCATGTCTTCCGTAGATCGTAGTATGCCTCTAGGGTGTCCGCACATATGCTAAGATCATAGATTTGCATGTAGATTGGTTTGTAGAATTAATTGTAATGAAACATACATCATATGATCTTCGGATCTATCTTTTGCTTCCACTGCGACTCTGATTAGCCAATCCAATTCCAATAATTGGTATCAGAGCATGCTTTGGTGTATGTTTCATGCATAAACTCTTGAAAATATCATGTGAATATATGATGGCATATGTTTTCGTCGGGGTTCGGCATAGATCATGCATATGGATTGTGCTATGTATCGTTTTTTACAGGTGCCGTGCTGAATTGTAATCTGTGATTGCATGCCTTCGGGGGTCGGACAATGGATTTAATTTTGTATTGATTATTATTGTACTTGTGGATTTTAAGGCTCTAGATGGGCGGGGGTGGAGGGTGACCACCCTCGGTTCCCTGGCCATGTTTTCTAGGATTGTTTTCTTTTCTTTCTAGCGAAATTGTACATGAACGAGTACTTGCTCGGAGCGTGTTAGTTTTTCGGTCACAAGAAGAAGGAGATGATGCTACATCCACAGTTCGGGCAAGCGGTACCATGGAGTGCAAAGACCCGACAAAAGCGTGCACGTTGGCGATGATCGGGATCGTCGTCAGAGATCGTATAGAACGGAAGAGCAGGATATCTTGGCTGTGCTATTCAGGTTCAGGGGTCGGACCCTGGATTTGATTCAGTTTGGATGTTATTTCTGTTGATTCTCTTTACTTAGTATTTAAAGAACCCTGATGATAATTTAATTATCTATCTTACTTGTGAGTTAGTCTCTAGATCAGGCTTAGGGCTAGTACTAAGCTTATGGATTCATTGGTGTCTCTATATGGTTCTAACACATGCGAATCCGGTGGCTAGCTAAAAGGAAAGGTGGTAACCACCCTCGTGGTAGTTCAGGTAGCCAAGTACTGTGCACCAAGATAGACGCAATGTTAGATTTGTTTAGAGATAACTAATGTCTCCATAAGAAGTATGATAACCCTAGTGGGATGTCTTTTCCCTACATGGTCCTAGTGACCAAGTTAGATTATGATTCTACTAAGTGATATCCGTTTCTAGTTGACGTTTGATGGTAGTGTGAACTCATCACGATTTGGTTATGCCACCATTAGGTTGAGATCCGACGGAGGTTGTCGGATGTTCCTATTTGGCCAGCATCGAAACCTATAATGAGATGAGGTCTACTATGACATCAGGCATCAAATTTTGAACGAGGCGTCATTCTAGTGGGAGTCATTTCCACGTTGACCTTAGACTAAGCTCCAGATCGTAGGATTATGGGCAAACTAGTGAGGTATCGGGATCCTTGGAATCTATGTAATGTGATCCTTGCAATAAAGGCGAAAACTGAGTATTCGAGGTAGGGACTATGATATTTTCCAAGGATACTAATGCTTTGCGGGAAGGTTTGTAATCCTAGTGGGAGCGCGGTAGTCAAGGGTCTAAGTCTAGGAGGTCGTGACCTTCCTAGATATATATAAAACCTCATAAAGAAGGGATGTGTAAGAGGTTCCCTCCGAAGGGGAGCCCCTGGCCTCCACAATCAACCGACTAAGGGTCTCAGTGGGAGGTATGTAATTCGATATTCCCACCGGGTGAGAGCTGTGTTTTCTTCCATGCTGGTTTGCCTAGTGGTTTCCTTCGGGACATGGAGGATGTCGGTGGAAGTGGGTGACAATTTTTTCCTGCACCGTAGAAGCCTATGAACTCCCCTGTCGACACCAACTAGATTAGTGGAAACCATCCGAAAGCTTGTATGAAGCCGCCATTGCTGCGCACGCGGGTCACATAAAGCTAGCCAAAAGGAGACTGGAAGGTCTTTCAGTTTGTCATAGGTAATTCTGATGAAGACTGGGTTGTAAAAACCCCGTTGGCAGAAGCGGTTGCATGCTTTCACTGAGATGATGTCTCCAATTCAAGGCCGATAGTCTCAGTGCTCGAGCCTAGGGAATTTAGATTCCTAGATGTCTCCACTTGAGGTAGTGAAGACATAGCGGCTGGAGTAAACAATATCTATTTTTAAATTCCATAAAATAGATTATGGTAGATCCTGATTTTTGCTTTAAACCATTGTTTACAGAAATCATGACCAAGCTCGACCCCCTTGCCTCCATCCTTAATGATAACAAACTTACGGGACCAAACTACGAGGACTGGAAGCGTAACCTGATGCTCGTCCTAAGGGTTAGCAAACACATAATTGCCCTAAGTACCCCTCAACCGGCCATGCCGGGACCAAGTGCTACTGAGGCTCAGTTGAAGGAATGGAAAGACTGGCTAGATGTTGATGAGATGTGCAAGTGCTACATAGTGGCATACTTGCAGACCGTCCTTCAGAAGCAAGTCAAAGACATGGCCTTCGCTTCAGACATGATGCTCTACTTAAAGGAAATGTTCGAGGGTCATAGTCGGGTAACTCGTTACTTGACCATCAAGAAATTAGTGTCCACGAAGATCGCAGAGGGGACTTTAGTTCAGGATCATATGCTAAAATTGTTTAGCTATGTGAATGAGCTTGGTTCCTTCGATGCCATCTTGGATGCAGAGATCCAGACCGACATTTTTCTCGCGTCTCTGTCAGGAGCGTTTGAGGGCTTCGTTACCAACTTTAACCTTAACCGGTTGGAGATGTCTAACGCAGAGCTCCTAGCGACACTCCAGGCGGCAGAGGATGGGATGAAGGCAGGAGCCCAATCCCTGATCGTAGAGCGGAAGTCTTCTCTGAAAGCCAAAGGCAAGTTTCAGAAAAGAAAGTCTAAGAAGCCTGTGAAGATGGGCCAGGTGCAGTCGCAGGTTCCTAAGCAGGATGGTCTGACAAAGCCCAAAGAAAAATGTTTCCGATGTGGTAAGAAGGGGCACTGGAAGGGTGACTGTCGCGCAACTCTCAAGAAGGCTGAGATAGGTATATCTCAAATCCACATAGTGGAATCCCTTGTAGCATCCAGTTGTTCTCCAGTTTAATGGATTGTGGATTCTGGTTCCACTAACCATGCTTGTAATAATTTACAGGGGTTCAAGGAGACAAGAAAACTGGGTGATGGGGAGATAATCCTAAGCATAGGAACTGAGGCCGTGGCAGAGGCTGAAGCAGTTGGAGATGTCGTCTTGCAGTTTCTTGATGGAAGAAGTTTATTACTTAGAGACATACTTTATGTAACATTCTTGAGACCAAATTTAATTTCTGTTTTCTTATTGAATAATGAAGGTTTTTCAGTTTTATTTGATGCTTCTGGTGTGTCAATTAAATTGAATGATTCCTTTGTTTGTAAGGAAAAGATACAGAATGGTCTCTATGTAATTAACTCCAATCAGAAGCAGGATAACATAACTGAAACATGTGTGGTTAATTCATCTAAAAGAAAAAATCTCTCAGATAATCTAACACTCCTTTGGCATCTAAGGCTTAGACACATAGCCTCGGACAGGATTCACAGGTTGGTTAAGGTAGGACTTTTAAGTCCAGATATTTCAAAAAGCCTACCAATGTGTGAGTCTTGCCTGGAAGGCAAGATGACTAAAAGATCTTTCCGAGCCAAAGGTAGCAGATCTTAGGAGGTATTAGAGTTGGTACACACTGATGTATATGGGCCCATAAGTATCCATGCTATATGAGGTTTTGAGTATTTTATTACCTTCACGGATGATCACTCGAGGTTTGGATACATATACCTAATGCGGCGGAAGTCTGAATCCTTTGATAAGTTTAAGGAGTTCAGAGCTGAAGTAGAAAAGCAGACGGGTAAGAGTATCAAGTCTCTTCGATCTGATCGAGGAGTCGAATACCTATCGGATGAATTTATTGGGTACCTGTGTAAGCATGGGTTGTATCCCAGTTGACTGCACCAGGGACACCATAACAAAATGGCATATCTGAGAAGAGAAACTGAACTTTGTTAGATATGGTTCGGACTATGATGAGTTATGCAACATTGCTACCTAGTTTTTGGGGAAATGCCCTAGAGATGGCAGCATATACTTTGAACTTTGTTCCATCAAAGTCGGTACCTCTAACTCCTTGGGAGCTGTGGCTGAAGCGAAAGCCAAGCTTGCAGCAGTTTAGTATTTGGGGTTGTCCAGCACATGTGTGGAAGGACAAGCGAGATAAGATGGAGTCAAAGACTAAGGTATGTCTATTCGTTGGGTATCCAAAAGGAATAAAGGGTGGTTTATTTTATGATCCTGAGGATAGAAAGGTTATCGTCTTGATGAACGCTGTATTTCTGGAACATGATTATTTAATAGACCATAAGCCCACCAGTAAAGTAGTTCTTGAAGAATTGCTTGGTAATGATGGGAGTACGCAGATAGAAAACGTAGTAGGAGCCGATACATGTGGGGGAAAAATCTTCGTGCCGATCCGAAGACTTCACTCCACCAGTCAATTGAAGTTGATGTTAGAATTGGTGAGGTCTATAGCTCGTAAAAACCTATAGTTTAGCTATGTATGGTTGATAGTATAGGATTGCATATTGGTACGTACATTAGTACGTGTTCTGATTACAGAACAGAGAGCCATGGCTACATGGTAATCCTCTTGAGTGGGAGACTCAAGGGACTGGTCCCATGTAACCTAAATACGTTCGCAGCTCTGATCAGGGTTGGTCGTCCTATCAGGTTAAGCTGTTGGGATGACAGAGCGTGGGTGTCTCCACCACGGTCATTACCAGGCACAGTGTCTGTGGCCGAACGGAACCAACACGGTGCACAGATAGGTGAGCAGACACTGGTGCACTAAACCGTGTTTCTGCTTAGGGTAAAACGGTCCTAAACCCTGAGGAGCCATGTCTGGTGGACTAACCAGTTGTGTGGTGCTTTGGCACACCAATGTGTGAGGATCCGGATGCAGTGATCCAAAACCACGGTGTACTGGGTTACCCGGCTGGCGTTGCATCAGTGTGTCACTCCTGCAGGCTATCCACACCCCTAACGGGAGGTGCGTTCCTTGGTCTGACCTACGTCGTATTAAACCCTGGCCAGGTGGTCATCAGTTGGACTGATGACAGATTCGGTTGCTCGTTAGAGTAATCGAAGGTACGATGTATATGGTCAACCTGGAAGGAACCGAGTCATATGAGCACTCGAGTCTGACGGTATTCTCCACCGCTCGAGTTGCATCATGGCACCAGTGGAGGGACATCGGGTTTACCATATTAAGCGGAGAGCAGGGGTATGAGGGAGAACATAGTAAGTCCGGGGGGATTGGAGTGCAGCCTGTGTCGCACTCTGGGTGGCTACGCAGGTTAACTCGGACTCAAGGATCGATGGTACACTCGGGTAGTGTGTCGATCGAGTCTGAGTTGGAAGCCATGAACCCTGGTCCCTGAAGGTTCCACCTTATCGACATTATGTATGGTTCTTATACCATCTCCTCGAAACACAGAACGTAGTTGGAGGAAGCGAGAAATCTAAGCATACGCTCCGTGAGTGCTTCGCACTAGTGCATGGTAGATGCGTAGCTACGTGTGTGCACTAAGGAAAAACCCTAGGTTAGTGCAGAGACGCATGGGCAATTCCTTGTCATAAGTGGACTTTGCCACATGGGTGCGATGCACCGGGACATGTTGCGAGTTGACTAGTTGACTTCACTAGGGGCACCCTACGGGAACCTCAGAGAATAGTGAAATCACTGGTGCACTTCACTTATGTGTGCCTTGCAAAGTCTCGTACACGAGGAACGACCAACTATTGACATAAGGGCGTTTTGGTCATACCATGCGTCACTATGCACTAAGGGGGCCGGCCCTAAGTGTTGAGAGACTGGTCAAGGCCGGCCCTGTTAGTTTCAGGAGATTGTTGCCTCCGATGAAAGGGTCGGTCAAGAGGCGCAGAAAACGGGCTGGTTTTGACCGTTTTCGAAAACTAGGAAAAGATAGAGATAAAAGAAGAGATATATAGGGAGAGGTTTGAATCAGTCAATCCTATCCGCTAGGCTTATCCGTAAGGATAAGGCCGGCCCTATATAAGGCATAGGGATAGAGGGGGGGACGAAATTAATGAGCCATGCAAGCCCTAGGGCCGGCCCAAGCCATGGGGGAAACCCTAGCCGCCCCCCTCTCCTCTCTTCGCATCTCCTCTCTCGTCTCTCTCTCCCTCGCTTGCGCCATTGGATGGCGACTCGTCTTCCTCGCGTGGTGTTTCGTAGAAGGAGAAGGCTCGTCGTATGGAGGCACTCAGAGATCCATCGACGAGGTGCCGTGCATCGTGTGAGATCGGGTGAACTAGAAGGCGTCTCCCGCAACCTTTTGCTGTCCAGAATCTGCACAGAAAAACAGCGTTGTTTCTGTGATTCCGGGAGCTACAGAAGTCCAAACGACGTGAAACTTGTTTTAAAAGTTGCGTCTCGAAGTTGGCTACCTTCAGTCCAAATTTCAGTCCAATAGGAGTTTGGAGCAGAACGTTATGGCCGTTGCACCGAAGCTATATCGAGCAGATCCGTAGCCCGTCTCCATCGACAAAGAAGAAATTTGTCGCGGTGAAAGATTCCGCACGCAGGTATGATCTCTAACAAGTAGATCTAACATAATTAGAATATGCATACATGCTAGATTGTTCTTTTGCGTTAGATCGTCGTTAGGGGTTCGCGTAGTTGCCATGCTAGTTTCATACACGCATATGTAGATCGTTTCGATGAAAATTTTGATATGTAACGCACACCGCCTACGGTCCTCGGACCTTCCCATTGCTTCCGCTGCGGGCCTCTGCCAAGGATTTACATCCAACAATTGGTATCAGAGCACGCTAGTGGTGTGCGTTTCATGTTTTTTTATGAAACCGTCATGTGCGCGCATGAATAGTATGTGCCGCCATCGGGGTTCTACGAGTAGATCATGCATAGTATATTTTGTGTGTTCTATGAATCGTTCTTACAGGGTGTTGCTTCTAAAATTATTCTGGATATTTGATTGCTTGCTACCGGGGGTCAGACCCCGTGTTAGCGATTTTGTATGGATGTTTTTTCTTCTGTGTGTGGATAGATTTTAGAGCCATAGTCGGGCAAGAGGTGAAGATTTACCACCCTTGATTTCCAGGCTTTTGCTAGGTTTGTTTTCCTTTTCTTTCTAGAAAATTATGTACGAGCGAGCACTTGCTCGAAGCGTACTAGATCTTTTTCGGTTACAGATTGAAGAGGAGGACTTGCCGTGGAGATCCACCACCGGGAAGATGAGCGAAACCTTGGAGGACGATGGCGATCCGGCGAAGCGTACACGATGACGGCAAAGGGCAGAAAGCATCAGGAGATCGTATACAGAGGCTTGCACCGGATCGAGGAACCTTGCGAAGGAGACAGAGAGCCTGCACTGTGCCAATCAGGTTCAGGGGTCGGACCCTGAACTTGATTCAGTTGTGTGCTTGTTTCTTTCAGTAGTTCTTTATATTTCTATAGAGAACCCCGATGCGATAAGTTAATTATCTGTGTTAGAGGGATGCCCTTTCCCCTCGGGTCCTAGCGACTTTATTAGGATAGGATTCCACTAGTGATGCATATTATTTAATTGACCCAAGATGATAGCATGAATTCCTCACATTTGGTTATGCCCCCATTAGGTCAACACCCGATTAGTCGGGTGTGCCTATTTGGCAAGCATCGAAACCTAGAATGAGTTGGAATTCTACTATGACATCATTCGTCAAATTTATAAGCGAGGCGCCATGGTAGTGGAAGACCTTTCCTGTCAGTCTGACCTTAGGCTAGGCTCCAGGGCATTAGCGTGATAGCTAGGTTTGCGGAGCATCGATGTTCTTGGGATATGTAATGTGACCCTTGAGTGGAGAAATCCACTCGAGGCAGGGACTATGATATTTCGAGATCGATTAATGCTTCACGAAAGGCTTGAAACGCTAGTGGGAGCACGGTATGACCAGGGTCTAGTGTATAGGTTGTCGTGACCTTAGAGTACACTCATACTTGCATTAAATAACCCTCAACTATAATAAGGGGTGTGTAAGAGGACTCGTCGAGATCCTCTGGCCTCCACAACCAACTGCTCTGTGTCTGGGTGGAAGGGCGTAGCTCGACACCCCCTAGGGTGAGGGTTATGTTTTTCTATGCCAGATAACTTAGCGGTCTCCTCAGGATATGGCAGTTACGGGGCCAGGAGAGAAGGGCTTTTTATCCCACCCTAGTGGGGGCCGCATGAACTCCTATGCCGTAATTGCTTAGGCTTGTGGGTAAGCATCCGAAGTGGACGTGAGGCATCTGTTGCTTGCACAATGGGGATCACGTGGCACTGGCCAAAAGATAACCATGGTCCATCAAAGCCCTTAGTTGGTAGATTTGGACTGGGTCAAGGAAAGGCCCATGTAAGCGGATTGACGCTGCATGATGCCCCCTAGGGCAGGTGTAGTCGATTCCGAGATCTTACATACATGGTTAATTAATCCATAGATGTGTCTTCGCTGTGAGGGTAGCGTTGGCATTTGGATATAATTAGCTTATTTTTAAAATCCATAAAATAAGTTATTTTGCATTCGTTTTTTCATTCAACCATATAGATCCCCTATCCGTTATCCCATAAGAGAACCAATTATCGGGTCTCTAACTACGTAGAGCGGAAGCGCTATCTTTAGCTTATGCTTAGGATAGTAAACGTACATTGGCTTCCGATCTAAATATCCCTGTACTAGACCTAATGGGTCCAGATATTACTAGGGCACTAACTAGGGCATATGACGACTAGCAAGAGTCTAAGGAGATGTGCAAGTGCTATGTTATAGCAGACTTGCGGACAACTCTTTAGAAGCGAGTCAGAGATATGCCGGGTCTTCTCTAATAAAGTTTTACTTGCATAAGATATCTGCTAGGCGAAGTCAGTAGACTCATCGCTTATCCACCAAGATACTTGTCGGTACCAAGATGTCAGAGGGAATGCTTGTTCGGGAACACATCCTTGAGTTCCAGATCGAACTAGATACCAAAGACATAGTACCAGATGACGAGGTGGTGGAAGACGTCTATCTTGCATCCTTGTCTGGAACCTTCGAAGGCGTTATCAGAGACTTTAGCTTTAACAAGTTAGAGATGATAAACGCAGAACTTCTAAGGAGATTTCCAAGTGACAAAGGATGAGATCAAGATTAAAGGCAATGCCTTTAGTGCTTAACCTAGGTCTTCTTTAGAAGAACCTAAGGGAATAACTTATAAGAGATCGAAAACTATTCTAGTGCAGAAACTAGTGTGGACTCCTAAGTATGGTAACGCTAAGGACGGAAGAGTTTCTGTTTTAGCAAGTATAGGTGGTATTTGAAGATTGAGTATGGCCTCAGGATGTTAGGAGTTGAGTCGCTATCTAGTAGCAGTTCTTATGCTTCTTGGAATGTAGACTTCGGGTCTACAGAGATTCAAGGAAAGCAGAAGACTACTTTATAGTGAAGGAATCCTAACATAGGTACTGATGCCATAAGCCGCTGTAGAAGCTGTTAGATATGATTGTCTTAGTTTTTTCGAAACACGGATTTTGATCTTTAGAGATATAGTTCTGTTTCCTCCTTGGTAAATGAAGTTTTTAGTTTTAGACAGCACCGTTGGTGTGTATCTTAAACTGAATAGATAGCTTCATTACTAGAGGAATAGATCAGAATAATCTCTTTGTATTTAATCCTAATTCGGAAATAGATTTCATGACAGCTGTAGCGTCTAATTGAAATTCATCTAAATCCTTCGGAGAATCTATCCCATTTGTGATCCCTCTGATTTAGATATTTTGCCTCAGATAAATTCAGAGGTGACAGAAGGCTGAGTTTCTGTTCACAGAATCATCGGAGATCCTTCTAACCTATGAGTGTAATCTGGAAGGCAGAATAGCTAAAAGGGCCATGAAGGTATGGGAGTTAATTAATTTTGACGTCTATGGTTCTAAGAGCGTCCAGACGATAGGAGTCTCTTCGATTTAATCGAGGGAATGAGAACCTATCGGATGGGTTCCATAGGATTCTAAAGGAGCATGGGATTATCTCCCAGTTAAATGCTCCTAGGATAAAACGTCAGAATGAAGTCTCCGAGAGAAAGAATCGGACCCTGTTTGACATGGTCCGTAGTATGATGAATATTGCCAAATGTACTACCCACCCTTTGGTGGGGTTGTACCTTAAAACAGTAGCTTATATCTGAAACTCTCTCTCATCTAGATCAGTGCCTCAGACCTATAGAGAGCTATGGTCTAAGCGAAAGCTGACACTATAGAGTCTCGAGATATAGGATTGTCCTGCACTTGTGCAAAAGGACAAGAGGGATGAGATGGAGATATAGTTCCAGGTATATCTGTTTGTAGATTACCCTTAGGAGGCATAAGGTGGACTGTTCTATGATCTTGAGGTTTAGAAGGTAATCGTTTCTACGAATACCATCTACCTAGACCAGGATTATATTATAGACCATAAGTTTACCGGTAAGGTAGTTCTGGGTGAACTACTGGGTACTGGTAGAGAGTGCGCATCTGAAAACGTAGTAGGAGTAGATGATACAAGAAACTAGTATACCAGACACTGTAGAAACAATTCTCCTTTGTACCACCACCACCTCGTCGTTGTGGGACCATCAGAGCTCCTGAAAGATACTATGGAGAAACTTTGATAGTTAATCCAGAGTTTCAGGAGGATGATCCCTAGAGCTACGAAGAAGTAGTGGGAGCTTCCTTTGTACCACCATCACCTCGTCGTTGTGGGACCATCAGAGCTCCTGAAAGATACTATGGAGAAACTTTGATAGTTAATCCAGAGTTTCAGGAGGATGATCCCTAGAGCTACGAAGAAGTAGTGGGAGCTTCCGACAGCTCTGACTGACAAAAGACCATGAAGGCAAGCTTGCATCAATGTCCCTTGGAACAGTCTTGACACTTATAGCACTATCACCCTTCAGGGTGTAGGAGGTGTATAAGAAGAGCACCCGGTTAAGACTTAAGTAGCTAGATTAGTTACCAAAGGAGAAGGGATTGACTATGTCAAAACCATCTCACTGGTAGCTATGCCTAAGTCTATAACGGATCCTCTTAATCCATCACAGCCCATTATAGTTGGGAGATCTGGTTGATGGATGTCAAGACAGTTATTCCCTAACGGGAATTTGGAAAGGACATATGGATGATGTAGCCCCAGGCTTTGTGTCAGTAGGTTAGGAAGATTTGGAATGCAAGTTGCAACAGTCCATTTATGGACTGATGCAAGCATCCAGGTTGGAATATCTATTTTGATCAAGGGAATCCGCTCACACGGATTTGATCAGAATGAGGATAAACCAAGTTGGTACAAGAAAGGTGAAATAGCTACAAGGGTGTATTTAGTACTTTACGTTAACGATATTCTACTGATTGAAAATGATGTAAGAATATTGTTTACGGTAAAGGTTTGTAGTCATCACAATTCGATGTGAAAGACCCTAGTGAGGCGAGTTATGCTCTGGGAATCAAGGTAACTCGAGACAACCAGAGCAAGATTCTCTTGCTGTCACAGGCTACGCATGAAGATAAGATTCTAGCCATATTCGTTTTACGAGGCTAGATATCTATTGCGCAGCAGGAAGATGGGTCGGTTTCAGTTGAACCCGGGTCCAGATCTCTGGACCGATGTGAAGGGTATACTCAGAAATCCTCATTAAGTAAGGATTGTGAGTTAGCTTGCACTTCACAGGTCCTGATATCGATTGGACACACAGGATCTGACTTTGGTGTCAGATGTGCGTTCCAAAAAATCGATTTCAGGGATTATTTTTATCTTGGGATTAGAAGCGGTAGTTGGTAGATTGTGAAGCAAGTGCATCACAGACTCTACCATAGAGGCTTAGCACGTTGTTGCGTGCTAGGTAATATATCAGGTGGTAAGGCTTAGGAAGTTCTAAGAGAACTTGGGACGCGTACCAGAAGCTCAGTTATCTGTTGTTGCAACAGAAGAGCGGTAAGCAAGGTCCAAGGAGACTAGGCACCACCGTGAGGGGGAAACCCATCAAGTACAAACTTCACTTGATCTGACAGTTATAGGAGAAAATGCAAGTAGCGGTACTGAGGTGGAATCTACAGACAATATTGCCAATTCCATTAGGGAATTCCTGCAAAGGATTTTGGGCAGCATGTAGAAGCTACAGAGCTCAACACTGCTATTCCTCGTTAGACCTAGTGGGAGATTGTTAGAATTGGTGAGGTCTATAGCTCGTAAAAACCTATAGTTTAGCTATGTATGGTTGATAGTATAGGATTGCATATTGGTACGTACCTTAGTACGTGTTCTGATTACAGAACAGAGAGCCATGGCTACATGGTAATCCTCTTGAGTAGGAGATTCAAGGGACTGGTCCCATGTAACCTAAATACGTTCGCAGCTCTGATCAGGGTTGGTCGTCCTATCAGGTTAAGCTGTTGGGATGACAAAGCGTGGGTGTCTCCACCACGGTCATTACCAGGCACAGTGTCTGTGGCCGAACGAAACCAACACGGTGCACAGATAGGTGAGCAGACACTGGTGCACTAAACCGTGTTTCTGCTTAGGGTAAAACGGTCCTAAACCCTAAGGAGCCATGTCTGGTGGACTAACCAGTTGTGTGGTGCTTTGGCGCACCAATGTGTGAGGATCCGGATGCAGTGATCCAAAACCACGGTGTACTGGGTTACCCGGCTGGCGTTGCATCAGCGTGTCACTCCTGCAGGCTATCCACACCCCTAACGGGAGGTGCGTTCCTTGGTCTGACCTACATCGTATTAAACCCTAGCCAGGTGGTCATCAGTTGGACTAATGACGGATTCGGTTGCTCGTCAAAGTAATCGGAGGTACGATGTATATGGTCAACCTGGAAGGAACCGAGTCATATGAGCACTCGAGTCTGACGGTATTCTCCACCGCTCGAGTTGCATCATGGCACCAGTGGAGGGACATCGGGTTTACCATACTAAGCGGAGAGCAGGGGTATGAGGGAGAACATAGTAAGTCCAGGGGGATTGGAGTGCAGCCTATGTCGCACTCTGGGTGGCTACGTAGGTTAACTCGGACTCAAGGATCGATGGTACACTCGGGTAGTGTGTCGATCGAGTCTGAGTTGGAAGCCATGAACCATGGTCCCTGAAGGTTCCACCTTATCGACATTATGTATGGTTCTTATACCATCTCCTCGAAACACAGAACGTAGTTAGAGGAAGCGAGAAATCTAAGCATACGCTCCGTGAGTGCTTCGCACTAGTGCACGGTAGATGCGTAGCTACGTGTGTGCACTAAGGGGAAACCCTAGGTTAGTGCAGAGACGCATGTAGCAATTCCTTGTCATAAGTGGACTTTGCCACATGGGTGCGATGCACCGGGACATGTTGCGAGTTGACTAGTTGACTTCACTAGGGGCACCCTACGGGAACCTCAGAGAATAGTGAAATCACTGGTGCACTTCACTTATGTGTGCCTTGCAAAGTCTCGTACACGAGGAACGGCCAACTATTGACATAAGGGCGTTTTGGTCATACCATGCATCACTATGCACTAAGGGGGTCGGCCCTAAGTGTTGAGAGATTGGTCAAGGTCGGCCCTGTTAGTTTCAGGAGGTTGTTGCCTCCGATGAAAGGGTCGGTCAAGAGGCGCAGAAAACGGGCTGGTTTTGACCGTTTTCGAAAACAAGAAAAAGATAGAGATTAAAGAAGAGATATATAGGGAGAGGTTTGAATCAGTCAATCCTATCCGCTAGGCTTTTCCGTAAGGATAAGGCCGGCCCTATATAAGGCATAGGGATAGAGGGGGGGACGAAATTAATGAGCCATGCAAGCCCTAGGGCCGGCCCAAGCCATGGGGGAAACCCTAGCCGCCCCCCTCTCCTCTCTTCGCATCTCCTCTCTCGTCTCTCTCTCCCTCGCTTGCGCCATTGGATGGCGACTCGTCTTCCTCGCGTGGTGTTTCGTAGAAGGAGAAGGCTCATCGTATGGAGGCACTCAGAGATCCATCGATGAGGTGCCGTGCATCGTGTGAGATCGGGTGAACTAGAAGGCGTCTCCCGCAACCTTTTGCTGTCCAGAATCTACACAGAAAAATAGAGTTGTTTCTGTGATTCCGGAAGCTACAAAAGTCCAAACGACGTGAAACTTTTTTTAAAAGTTGCGTCTCGAAGTTGTCTACCTTCAGTCCAAATTTCAGCCCAATCGGAGTTCGGAGCAGAAAGTTATGGCCGTTGCACCGAAGCTATGTCGAGCAGATCCGTAGCCCGTCTCCATCGACAAAGAAGAAATTTGTCGCGGTGAAAGATTCCGCACGCAGGTATGATATCTAACAAGTAGATCTAACATAATTAGAACATGCATACATGCTAGATTGTTCTTTTGCGTTAGATCGTCGTTAGGGGTTCGCGTAGTTGCCATGCTAGTTTCATACACGCATATGTAGATCGTTTCGATGAAAATTTTGATATGTAACGCACACCGCCTACGGTCCTCGGACCTTCCCATTGCTTCCGCTGCGGGCCTCTGCCAAGGATTTACATCCAACAGTTGAATGGTAGATCTTCGGGTGATCTATTGATTGAAAGGTGGCTTCGAAGGTTGATGCCTTGGTGACTTTGAGTTAACACTTTCGATATGCAAACATAGAGAAGATTGACACAAGATGTGGTGTCGGAGTTCAGCCGAAGCCTACGTCTCCGTGCTATAGGGAGCAACCCGAGTTCACTGACTCTTTGTTCGTCGTGACCTCGATAGGCCGAGTGTCACTGAAGTGTCTCCGAACTCTTCAGAGACAAGAAGAAGATCGAGGAAGATCGAAAGTTGGGATTCCAAAGCTCTAGGATTTCTGGATTCTGGTCTCTGGTTTTTGAAATCAGATCTCAGATCCTTTTACACTTGAAGGCTCTGCTATTTATAGGATTTCCTGGGAGGAAAACTGGGGCAAATGGTGATTTCTGCTGTCGTATCTGGGGATCCTCCAGGCAGGGCAGGTGGGTCCCGCTGTCGTCTCTTGGGACTCCACAAGCAGGACTGGTGGGTCCCGATGTAGTCTCTGTGGGCCCACCAGGCAGGGCTGGTGGGTCCCACTGTAGTCTCTATGGGCCCACCAGGCAGGGCTGGTAGGTCCCACTGTAGTCTCTGTGGGCCCACCAGGTAGGGCTAGTGGGTCTCGCTGTAGTCGCTGTGGGCTTCTTGCTAAAATTTGCACCCATAATACCACTAAGATAAACGATACTGTAGAATCGACTCCTATGGAACCACCACATGCTCGTCGTAGTGGGAGGACCACAAGTGCTCTTGATAGATACATTGGAGAAACCTTCTTGGTAGATCCAGAGTTTCAAGAGGATGATCCTCTGAACTATGACGAAGCGATGGCATCCTCTGACCATGCAGCATGATAGAATGCCATGGAGGTAGAACTGACATCGATGTCCCAAAACTCGGTCTGGACACTTGTAACACCGCCTCACAATATTAAACCTGTTGGGTGTAAGTGGGTGTACAAAAAAAAAAAGAGTTCCGGATGGTACCGTTGAGACTTATAAAGCTAGACTAGTCGCTAAGGGTTATACCCAGCAAGAAGGGATCGACTATGACGAAACCTTTTCGCCAGTGGCTATGCTTAAGTCAATCCGGATCCGCTTGTCTATTGCAGCCCATTATGATTGGGAGATCTAGCAAATGGACATCAAGACCGCATTCCTCAACGGGGATTTGGAAGAAGACATCTATATGTCCCAGCCTCCAGGCTTTGTCACAAAAGGGCAAGAAAGTCTGGTGTACAAGTTGCAAAGGTCCATTTATGGACTGAAGTAAGCATCCAGAAGTTGGAACATGCGTTTTGATCAGGCTATCCAGTCTTATGGATTTAAACAGAACGTGGATGAAACATATGTTTATAAAAGGAGTGATAAGACTACAATAGTTTTTTTGGTACTTTACGTGGACGATATCCTGCTCATTGGAAACGATGTTGGAATGTTGTCTACAGTGAAGGTGTGGTTATCCGCTCAATTTGACATGAAAGACCTGTGTGAAGTGAGTTATGTTCTCGGGATCAAGGTAACTTGAGATCGCCAGAACAAGACTCTCTCGATGTCACAATCAACCTACATAGATACTATCTTGGTCAGATTTAGTATGCACAACTCCAAGAAGGGACTGGTTCCATTCAGACATGAAATGAAATTATCCAAAGATCAGGGTCCTAAGACTCCTGAGGAGAGGGCAGAGATGCAGAAGATACCCTATGCTTCGGCTGTAGGGAGTCTGATGTATGCTATGCAGTGGACAAGACTATATATATGTTATGCAGTGTTAGAATTGGTGAGGTCTACAGCTCGTAAAAACCTATAGTTTAGCTATGTATGGTTGATAGTATAAGATTGCATATTGGTACGTATCTTAGTATGTGTTCTGACTACAGAACAGATAGCCATGGCTATATGGTAATCCACTTGAATAGGAGATTCAAGGGACTGGTCCCATGTAACCTAAATACGTTCGCAGCTCTGATTAGGGTTGGTCGCCCTATCAGGATAAGCTGTTGGGATGACAGAGCGTGGGTGTATCCACCACGGTCATTACCAGGCATAGTATTTGTGGTCGAACAGAACCAACACGGTGCACAGATCGATGAGCAGACATCGGTGCACTAAGCTGTGTTTCTGCTTAGGGTAAAATGGTCCTAAACCCTGAGGAGCCATGTCTGGTGGACTAACCAGTTATGTGGTGCTTTGGCGCACCAATGTGTGAGGATCCGGATACAGTGATCCAAAACCACGGTGTACTGGGTTACCTGGCTGGCGTTGCATCAGCGTGTCACTCCTACAGGCCATCCATACCCCTAACGGGAGGTGCGTTCCTTGGTCTGACCTACGTCATTTTAAACCCTGGCCAGGTGGTCATCAGTTGGACTGGTGGCGGATCCGGTTACTCGGTAGAGTAATCGGAGGTACGATGTACGTAGTCAACCTGGAAGGAACTGAGTCATATGAGTACTCGAGTCTGACGGTATTATCCACCGCTCGAGTTGCATCATGGCACCAGTGGAGGGACAGCGGGTTTATCATACTAAGCGAAGAGCAGGGGTATGAGGGATAACATAGTAAGTCCGGAGGAATTGGAGTACAGCCTGCGTCGCACTCTGGGTGGTCACGCAGGTTAACTCGGACTCAGAGGATCGATGGTATACTCGGGTAGTGTATCGATCGAGTCTGAGTTGGAAGCCATGAACCCTGGTCCCTGAATGTTCAACCTTATCAATATTATGTACGGTCCTAGTACCATCTCCTCAAAACACAGGACGCAGTAAGAGGAAGCGTGTAGTTCAAACCTACGCTCTGTGAGTGCTTCGCACTAGTGCATGGTAGATGCGTAGCTACGTTTGTGCACTAAGGGGAAACCCTAGGTTAGTGCAGAGACGCATGTAGTTATCCCTCGCCATAAGTGAACTTTGCTACATGGGTGCGATGTACCGGGATATATTGCGAGTTAACTGGTTGACTTTACTAGGGTCACCCTCCGGTGACCTCAGTTAATAGTAAAGTAACTTGTTAATATCACTTAAGGAAGAGTCGCTAAGTCTCGCATACTAGAAATGATCAATTTGAGGCATAAGGGCATTTTGGTAAAAATGCGCATTGCCAAGCCTCACTAGTGGCCAACCCTAGCTGTGGGAGACCCATGCAAGGCCGGCCCCTATATTCTAGGGATGAGAATCTGCAGTAATAGGGCCGGCCATAGGGGATAAGATAGTGGTTTTGAATTGGTCAAAACAAGCCCTAAAAGTGGGGAAAACGGATAAAGAGATGGAGAGATAGAGGGAGATTTTTTGGGGAGATTTTTGTGGGATGAACCTATCCCCTTGGAGCCTTATCCAAGGGGATAGGCTGAACTTATAATAGGGACTAAGGGGGGCCGGCCATAGAGGATGCCAGATGGAAAAAACCGACCCCCCCTCCCTAGATCTCTCCCTAGCTCTCTTCTCCTCTCATTTCTCGTCTCTCCCCTCGCTTGCACCATTGGATGGCGACTCGTTTTCCTCGCGTAGGGTTTCATAGAAGGAGAAGGCTCATCGGATAGAGGCACTCAGAGATCCATCGACGAGGTGCCGTGCATCGTGTGAGATCGGGTGAACTAGAAGGCATCTCCCGCAACCTTTTGCTGTCCAGAATCTACACAGAAAAATCAGCATTATTTCTATGATTTCAGAAGTTATAGAAGTCCAAACAAGGTGAAACTGATTACAAAAGTTGCATCTCGAAGTTGGCTACCAGCAGTCCAAATTTTAGCCCAATCCGAGTTTGGAACAGAAAGTTATGGCCGTTGCACCAAAGCTATATCGAGCAGATCCGAGCCCGTCTCCATCGACAAAGAAGAAACTTGTCGCGGTGAAAGAATCTGTATGAAGGTATGATCTCTAACATGCAGATCTAACATAGATAGAACATGCATGCATGCTAGATTATTTTTTTGCATTAGATCGACATTAGGGGTTCGCGTAGTTGCCATGCTAGTTTCATACATGCACGTGTAGATCGTTTCGATAAAAATTGTGATATGTAACACACACCGCTCACGGTCTTCGGACCTTCACTTTGCTTCCGCTGCGGGCCTCTACCATGGATTTATTTCTAACAATTGCTATCAGAGCACGCTAGTGGTGTGCGTTTCATGTTTTTCATGAAACCGTCATGTGCGCGCATGAATAATATGTGCCGCCATCGGGGTTCTACGAGTAGATCATTTATAGTATATTTTGTGTGTTCTATGAATTGTTCTTGCAGGGCGCCGCTTCTAAAATTAATCTAGATTTGTGATTGCTTGCTACCGGGGGTCGGACCCCGTGTTAGCGAATATGTCTGGATGTGTTTTCTTCTGTGTGTGGATAGGTTTTAAAGCCATAGTCGGGCAACTGGCGGTGGTTGACCACCCTTGATTCCCAGGTTTTTGTTAGGTTTGTTTTCTTTTTTGTTCTAGGAAATTGTGTACGAATGAGCACTTGCTCAAAGCATACTAGAGCTTTTTTGGTTACAGATTGAAGACGAGGACTTGCCGTGGAGATCCACCACCGGGAGGATGAGCAGAACCTTGGAGGATGATGGTGATCCGGCGAAGCGTACACGATGACGGCAAAGGGCAGAAAGAGTCAGGAGATCATATACAGAGGCTTGCACCAGATCGAGGAGCCTTGCGAAGGAGACAGAGAGCCTATGCTGTGCCAGTCAGGTTCAGGGGTCGGACCCTGAACTTGATTCAGTTGTGTGGTTGTTTCTTTCTACTGTTCTTTATATTTCTGTAGAGTACCCCGATGCGATAATTTAATTATCTGTGTTAGAGGGATGCCCTTTCCCCTCAGGTCCTAGCGACCTTATTAAGATAGGATTCCACTAGTGACGCCTATTATTTAATTGACCATTGATGATAGCATGAATTTCTCGCATTTGGTTATGCCACCATTAGGTCAACACCCGATTAGTCGGCTGTGCCTATTTGGCCAGCATCGAAACCTAGAATGAGTTAGAATTCTACTATGACATCATTCGTCAAATTTATAAGCGAGGTGTCATGGTAGTGGGAGACCTTTCTTGTCTATCAGACCTTAGGCTAGGCTCTAGGGCATTAGTGTGATAGCTAGGTTTACGGAGCATCAATGTTCTTGGGATATGTAATGTGACCCTTGAGTGGAGAAATCCACTTGAGGCAGGGACTATGATATTTCAAGGTCGATTAATGCTTTGCGAAAGGCTTGAAACACTAGTGGGAGTATGGTATGACCAAGGTCTAGTGTATAGGTTCTCGTGACCTTAGTGTACACTCATACTTGCATTAAATAACCCTCAACTATAATAAGGGATGTGTAAGAGGACTCGTCGAGATCCTCTGGCCTCCACAACCAACTGCTCTATGTCTGGGTGGAAGGGCATAGCTCGACACCCCCTAGGGTGAGGGTTATGTATTTCCATGCCAGATAACTTAGCGGTCTCTTATAAGATATGACAATTACGGGGCCAGGAGAGAAGGGCTTTTTTCCCACCCTAGTGGGGGCCGCATGAACTCCCGTGCCATAATTGCTTAGGCTTGTGGGTAAGCATCCGAGTGGACATGAGACATTCGTTGCTCAGACAATGGGGATCATATGGTACTGACCAAAAGGACAACCATGGTCCATCAAAGCCCTTAGTTGGCAGATTTGGATAGGGTCAAGGAAATGCCTGTGTAAGTGGATTGACGCTGCATGATGCCCCCTAGGGCAGGTGTAGTCGATTCCGAGATCTTACATACATGGTTAATTAATCCATAGAGGTGTCTTCGCTGTGAGGGTAGCGCTGACATTTGGATATAATTAGCTTGTTTTAAAAAATCTATAAAATAAGTTTCCTGCATTCGTTTTCATTCAACCATATAGTTTCCTTATCCGTTATCCCATAAGAGAACTAGTTATCGGGTCTCTAAATACATAGAGCGAAAGTGCTATCTTTAACTTATTCTTAGGGTAGTAAACGTATATTGGCTTGCAATCTAAATATCCCTATACTAGACCTAACGGGTCCAGATATCACTAGGGCACTAACTAGGGCATATGATGACTAGCGAGAGTCTGAGGAGATGTGCAAGTTCTGTGTCATAGCAGACTTACGGACAACTCCTTAGAAGCAAGTCAGAGATATGCCGGGTCTTCTCAATAAAGTTTTACTTGCATTAGATGTCTGGAAAACGAAGTCAGTAGACTTATTGCTTTTCCACTAAGATACTTGTCGGTACCGAGATGTCTGAGGGTATGCTTGTTCGGGAACACATACTTGAGTTCCAGATCGAACTAGATTCCAAAGATATGGTGCCAGATGACGAGGTAGTGGAAGACGTCTGTCTTGCATCCTTGTCTGGAACCTTCGAAGGCGTTATCAGAGACTTTAGCTTTAATAAGTTAGAGATGATAAACACAGAACTTCTAAGCAGATTTCCAAGAGACAAAGGATGTGATCAAGATTAAAGGTAATGCCTTTAGTTCTTAACCTAGGTTTTCTTTAGAAGAACCTAAAGGAATAACTTATCAGAGATTGAGAACTATTCTAGTACAGAAACTGGTGTCTACTCTTAAGTGTAGTAACGACAAGGACGGAAGTGTTTCCGCTTTGGCAAGTATAGGGGATATTTGAAGATAGTGTATGGCCTCAGGATATTAGGAGTTGAGTCGCTATCTAGTAGCAGTTCTTATACTTCTTAGAATGTAGACTTCAGGTCTACAGAGATTTAAGAAAAGCAGAAGGCTACTTTATAGTGAAGTAATCCTAACATAGGTACTGATGCCATAAGCCGCTGCGAAAGCTGTTAGATATGATTGTCTTAGTTTTTCTGAAACATGAATTTTGATCTTTAGAGATTTTATTCTGTTTTCTCTTCTGTAAATAAAGTTTTTAGTTTTAGACAGCACCATAGGTGTGTATCTTAAACTAAATAGATAGCTTCATTACTAAAGAAATAGATCAGAATAATCTCTTTGTATTTAATCTTAATTCGAAAATAGATTTCATAACAGCTGCAGCGTCTAATTTAAATTCATCTAAATCCTTCGGAGACGCTATTCCATTTGTGACCCCTTTGATTTAGATATTTTGTCTCAGATAAATTTAGAGATAACAGAAGGCCGAGTTTCTATTCACAGATTCATCGGAGATCCTTCTAACATATGAGTATAATCTGGACGGCAGAATAACTAAAATGACCACTAAGGTATTGGAGTTATTTAATTTTGACGTCTATGGTTTCAAGAGCGTCTAGACAATAGAAGACTCTTCGATTTAATCGAAGGAATAAGTCACTATCGGACGAGTTCCATAGGATCCTGAGGGAGCATGAGATTATCTCCTAGTTAAATGCTCCAAGGATGACACGTCAGAATGAAGTCTCCGAGAGAAGGAATCGGACTCTGTTTGACATGGTCCGTAGTATGATGAATATTATCAAGTATACTACCCACCTTTTGGTGGGGTTGTACCTTAAAATAATAGATTATATCTAAAATTATCTCTCATCTAGATCAGTATCTCAGATCTATAGAGAGCTATGGTCTAAGCGAAAGCTGACACTATAGTGTCTCGAGATATAGGGTTGTCCTGCACTTGTGCAAAAGGACAAAAGGGATGAGATGGAGATATAGTTCCACGTATATCTATTTATAGTTTACCCTAGGGAGGCATAAGGTGGATTATTCTATGATCTTGAGGTTTGGAAGATAATCATTTCTACGAATACCATCTACCTAGACCAGGATTATATTATAGACCATAAGTTTACTGGTAAGGTAGTTCTGGGTGAACTACTAGGTACTGGTAGAGAGTGTGCATCTGAAAACATAGTGAGAGTAGATGATACAAAAACTAGTATACCAGACACTGTAAAAACGATTCACTTTTGTACCACCATCACCTCGTCGTTGTGGGACCATCAGAGCTCCTGAAAGATACTATGGAGAAACTTCGATAGTTAATCCAGAGTTTCAGGAGGATGATCCCTAGAGCTACGAAGAAGTAATGGGAGCTTCCGACAGCTCTGACTGTCAAAAGACCCTGGAGGCAAATTTGCATCAATGTCCCTTGGAACAGTCTTGACACTTATAGCACTATCACCCTTCAGGGTGTAGGAGGTGTATAAGAAGAGCACCCGGTTAAGACTTAAGTAGCTATATTAGTTGCAAAAGGAGAAGGGATTGACTATGTCAAAATCATCTCACTGGTAGCTATGCCTAAGTCTATTTCGGATCCTCTTAATCCATCACAGCCCATTCTAAATGGAAGATCTGGTTGATGGATGTTAAGACAGTTATTTCCTAACAGGAATTTGGAAAGGACATATGGATGAGTAGCCCCAGGCTTTGTGTCAGTAGGTTAGGAAGATATGGAATGCAAGTTGCAATGGTCCATTTATGGACTGATGCAAGTATCCAGGATGGAATGTTTATTTTGATCATAGGAATCCACTCACACGGATTTGATCAGAATGAGGATAAACCAAGTTGGTACAAGAAAGGTGAAATAGCTACAATGGTGTATTTAGTACTTTACGTTAACGATATTCTACTGATTGAAAATGACGTAAGAATATTGTTTACGGTAAAGGTTTGTAGTCATCATGATTCGATGTGAAAGACCCTAGTGAGGTGAGTTATGCTCTGGGAATCAAGGTAACTCGAGATAACTAGAGCAAGGTTTTCTTGCTGTCACAGGCTACTCATGAAGATAAGATTCTAACCAGATTCGTTTTACGAGGCTAGATATCTATTGCGCAGCAGGATTCATGGATCAGTTTCAGTCGAACCCGGGTCCAAATCACTGGACTAATGTGAAGGGTATACTCAGAAATCCTCATTAAGTAAGGATTATGAGTTAGGTTGCACTTCACAGGTCCTGATATTGATTGGACACACAGGATCTGACTTTGGTGTCAGATGTGTGTTCCTGAGAATCGATTTCAGGGATTATTTTTATCTTGGAATTAGAAACGGTAATTGGTTTAGAGTGTGAAGCAAGAGTGCATCACAGACTCTACCACAGAGGCTTAGCACGTTGTTGCGTGCGAGGTAGTATATTAGGTGGTAAGGCTTAGGAAGTTCTTAGAGAACTTGGGACGCGTACCAGAGGCTCAGTTATCTGTTGTTGTAACAGAAGAGCGGTAAGCAAGATCCAAGGAGACTAGGCACCACAATGAGGGGAAACCCATCAAGTACAAACTCCACTTGATCTGATAGTTATAGGAGAAAATGCAAGTAGCGATACTGAGGTGGAATCTACAGACAATGTTGCCAATTCCTTTAGGGAATTCCTGCAAAGGCTTTTGGGCAGCATGTAGAAGCTATAGAGCTCAACACCGTTATTCCTCGTTAGACCTAGTGGGAGATTATTAGAATTGGTAAGGTTTACAGCTCGTAAAAACCTATAGTTTAGCTATGTATGGTTGATATTATAAGATTGCATATTGGTACGTACCTTAGTATGTGTCCTGACTACAGAACAGAGAGCCATGGCTATATGGTAATCCACTTGAGTAGGAGAATCAAGGGACTGGTCCCATGTAACCTAAATACGTTCACAGCTCTGATTAGGGTTGGTCGCCCTATCAGGATAAGTTGTCGGGATGACAGAGCGTGGGTGTCTCCACCACAGTCATTACCAGGCACATTGTCTGTCGCCGAACAGAACCAACACGGTGCACAGATCGATGAGCAAACATCGGTGTACTAAGTCGTGTTTCTTCTTAGGGTAAAACGGTCATAAACGCTGAGGAGCCATGTCTGGTGGACTAACCAGTTGTGTGGTGCTTTGGCGCACCAATGTGTGAGGATCCGGATACAGTGATCCGAAACCACGGTGTACTGGGTTACCCGGCTGGCCTTGCATCAGTGTGTCACTCCTGTAGGAAATTAACACCCCTAACGGGAGGTGCGTTCCTTTATCTGACCTACGTCGTATTAAACCCTGGCCAGGTGGTCATCAGTTGGACTGGTGACGGATCTGGTTACTCAGTATAGTAATCGGAGGTACGATGTACGTGGTCAACCTAGAAGGAACCGAGTCATATGAGCACTCGAGTCTGATGGTATTCTCCATCGCTCGAGTTATATCATGGCACCAGTGGATGGACAGCGGGTTTACCATACTAAGCGGAGAGCAGGGGTGTAAGGGAGAACATAGTAAGTCTGGGGGAATTGGAGTGCAGTCTGCGTCGCACTCTGGGTGGCCACGCAGGTTAACTCAGACTCAGAGGATCGATGGTATACTCGGGTAGTGTGTCGATCGAGTCTGAGTTGGAAGCCATGAACCCTGGTCCCTGAAGGTTCCACCTTATCGACATTATGTACGGTCCTAGTACCATCTCCTCGAAACACAGGACGTAGTAAGAGGAAGCGAGTAGTTCAAACCTATGCTCCGTGAGTGCTTTGCACTAGTGCACGGTAGATGCGTAGCTACGTTTGTGCACTAAGGGGAAACCCTAGGTTAGTACAGAGACGCATGTAGTTATCCCTCGCCATAAGTAAACTTTGCTACATGAGTGCGATGCACCGGGACATGTTGTGAGTTAACTGGTTGACTTTACTAGGGGCACCCTCCGGTGACCTCAGTTAATAGTAAAGTAACTTGTCAAGATCACTTAAGGAAGAGTCGCTAAGTCTTGCATACTAGAAATGGTCAATTTGAGGCATAAGGGCGTTTTGGTAAAAATGTGCACTGCCAAGCCTCACTAGTGGCCAACCCTAGCTGTGGGAGACCCATGAAAGGCCGGCCCCTATATTCTGGGGATGAGAATCTCCAGTAATAGGGCCGGCCATAGGAGATAAGATAGGGGTTTTGAATTGGTCAAAACAAGCCCTAAAAGTGGGAAAACGGATAAAGAATTTGAGAGATAAAGGGAGATTTTTTAGGGAGATTTTTGTGGGATGAACCTATCCCCTTGGAGCCTTATCCAAGGGGATAGGCCGGCCTTATAATAGGGACTAAGGCGGGCCAGCCATAGAGGATGCCAGATGGAAAAAACTGACCCCCCTCCCTAGATCTCTCCCTAGCTCTCTTCTCCTCTCCTCTCTTGTCTCTCCCCTCGCTTGCGCTATTGGATGGAGACTCGTCTTCCTCGCATAGGGTTTCGTAGAAGGAGAAGGCTCGTTGGATGGAGGCAATCATAGATCCATCGACGAGGTGGCGTGCATCGTGTGAGATCGGGTGAACTAGAAGGCATCTCCCGCAACCTTTTGCTGTCCAGAATCTGCACAGAAAATCAGTGTTATTTCTATAATTCCGGGCGCTATAGAAGTCCAAACGAGGTAACACTTGTTGTAAAAGTTGTGTCTCGAAGTTGGCTACCTACAGTCCAAATTTCAGCCCAATCCGAGTTCAAAGCAAAATGTTACAGCCGTTTTACCAAAGCTATATCGAGCAGATCCGAGCCCATCTCCATCGACAAAGAAGAAACTTGTCACGGTGAAAGAATCCGCACGCAGGTATGATCTCTAACATATAGATCTAACATAGATAGAATGTGCATGCATGCTAGATTATTCTTTTGCATTAGATCGACGTTAGGGGTTCGGGTAGTTGCCATGCTAGTTTTATACACGCACGTGTAGATCGTTTCGATGAAAATTATGATATGTAACACACGCCGCTCACGGTCTTCGGACCTTCACTTTGCTTCCGCTGTGGACCTCTATCATGGATTTATTTCCAACATGCAGTAGGTATGATGGCCAGGTATCAGTCAAATCCGGGTCCAGGGCACTGGACTGCTGTGAAAATTATACTCAAGTATCTCCGTAGGACGAGAGATTATGAGTTAGTTTACTCTTCACAGGAACTGATACCGATTGGGTATACGGATTCTGATTTTGCATCAGATCCAGAATCCAGGAGATCGACGTCAAGGTTTGTGTTTTCATTGGAAGGAGGAGCTGTCAGTTGGAGGAGCATGAAGCAGGGATGCATCGTGCGATAGAGGCTGAATACGTTGCGGCGTGCGAACCAGCCAAGGAGGCGGTGTGGCTCAAGAAGTTTCTCACGGACTTAGGATGTGTACCAGGAGCTCAAGATCCTATTATCCTTTACTGTGACAATAGTAGAGCAGTAGCACAATCCAAGGAGCCAAGATATCACCAGAAGAGTAAGCATATCGAGCGAAAATACTACATTATCTGGGACTTACAGAAGCGAGGGGAAGTTGCAGTGACTCAAGTGGCGTCTGCAGATAACATGGCAGACCATTTTACAAAGGCGTTACCGACCAAGGCTTTTGAGAAGCACGTGGATGCCATAGGAGTTAAGACTGTTGTTCCCCGCTAGGCCAAGTGGGAGATTGTTGTAGCTCGTGTGTCTTAAGTGTGGATTTTCTGTATTAACATTAATAAAGATGACTTTGGTTATTGCTTTAATTAGAATACTACTTTGGTATATCTTAATACACATATAATAAAGGACCCTAGGGAACACAGTAGGCCACTGAGGCGCATGGTGGATCCATGCTTGGGAGACCCAGTGGACCAGTTGTGTGTAGACCTAGAACTAGTTCACAGCTTAGGTGATGCCGGTCGCTTCACCGAGAATAAGTTGTTGGCAAGTAAAGGATGTGGTGAAGTCTCCACCACGGGAACGTGGGATTCCCATTCACCTGACCAAGCACAATGATCGTGTTGAACAGGAACCAAGACGGTGCACAGTTCAGTGATTCAGACACTGGTGCATAAACCGTATTACTACTATAGATAATCTGTCATTAACCCTGAGGGACCATGTACACTGGGCCAACTAGTTGTGTGGTGCTTTGATGTGCCAATGTGTGCGGACCTTCCATAGTCCAATACCACGGTACGTTGGGTTACTCGACTGACACTTGAGTGACATGTAATCCCTACAGGTTATCCGACGTCCAGTATTGGATGGGTGTGTTTTGATGAGTCAATCTGTCCACACAGTTAACCCAGACCTGGTGGTTGTCAGTATAACTGACGATGTTCCGGATGATAGGCATAGCACCGGAAGGTGTGTGGTGTTATAGATGACAAGTCATCAATTCCTAGTCAGATGATCGATCGGGATCTGACGGTGCTCCCCACCGCTCGAGTCGTATCATGGCACTAGTAATAGGAGGGACTAAGGATTATCATAGTATAGTAGAGAACAGGGCTACGAGGGAGTAATATAAGTTTAGGATCACTAGAGTTCAACTCGCGTCGCACTCTAGGTGGCTATGCGGGTTAATCGGATTAGGGCCGATTAACGAAACTTTCGGTGTGTCACCGGAACAGTTAATCAGGGATCCGATTGGAGCTAGAGATCCCGAACCCTGAAGGTTCCACCCTATCGTTGCGTATAGAAATTGTTCCCCAACCTGGTTGGATACGTTGGATGCGAAGTAGCGTGATGGAGCGCAAGCCCGGAGCTTAAAAACCTAATTCACATGTGTTAGGGGCCGTAGGGGTATTTTGGTAAATACTGAAATATGGCTCAGAACATATTGAATATGGATCTTAGAATGAGCGAAATAATTCCAGAAGCTCATAGGCACTGACGGAACTCGATTCCGAGTAGCGCACCTCACTCAATCTCTCTTTCAGTTTTTCATTTTTCGTGAAGGGCGTTTTCGTCCAGGCTTCACGATAGGCTTGTGGAAACCCTAAAAACCGCCCCCTCCATCCCTATCTACTCGGGGCCGGCCCTAGCTTGCTTATAGCACTAGAAGGCCGGCCCTATAAGAGGAATAGAGAGGGAGGGGCCGGCCCTAGCCTCTCCCCTCTCCAAAATCCGAACCCCCTCTCCTTTTCTCCCTCTCTGTGGTTTCGGCCAAGGAAGAAAGAGGAAGAAGAAGGAAGAAGAAGGAGGAAGGAAGGAGAAGGAAGAAGAGAGAAAAAGAAGGAGGAGATCTCGCGGCTCGCCATCGTCTTCGCAACGAATTCCTCCGTCGGCTCGTAGTCCTTGGACTCAGAGATAGGACTTCGAGGATTCCTCAATTCGCAAAGGACAAGGTGCCATCCGACAGCTTCCCTTGCGATTCACGTGCGGTTCATCATCGTTCCCTTCTCTCCGGATCATAGATCCACAAGGTATGATGATTTTAAACACCTAACTAGATGCATGCATGTCTTCCGTAGACCGTAGTATGCCTCTAGGGTGTCCGCACATATGCTAAGATCATAGATTTGCATGTAGATTGTTTTGTAGAATTAATTGTAATGAAACATACACCATATGATCTTCGGATCTATCTTTTGCTTCCGCTGCGACTCTGATTAGCGGATCCAATTCCAACACGTGTGCCATGTTTGTGCCCGCAAATCTTAGCCGTTGATGTCGTGCTTCATGGGAATATGAAATTAATAAATAGCAGTTGTTGCCTTCCTTGTATCGATCTCCGAACCTCTTTGAGTCTTTGCTCTAGCGCGCTGTCCTCTGATCGTTTGGCCGGTCCATCAAAAAAAAATTCTAGGCTTTGCTTGCAATTCCTTAATAAAATATGATCCCTTATGATTTAACAAAGCGTCCTTGGATTCAAAACATCATGAAGAATTTTTTTCATGTTTTATCTTGCCTAGGTCTGTAATATAGCCAAGAGTCTGTAAGTACAAGCATAGCCTTGCTCCTTTGCATGCCAAAGGATTTTTTTCAATCCAAAACAATAAGGATCAATTAAAAAAGAATGAGATAAAGTTTAAATCATGAAAATTTTCTTTTCTACTCCTCGCCAAGAGACCTCTTATTATGGTGGATACTTTTTTTCTTTTAAGAGGACATACATATCCTGGTTAAAGCAAACACAAAATATTTTTTTTCCTGCCATCCACTGAATCTTGTTTCTACCCACAGATGCACCACTTTATTTATATGCCACAAGGCGTGAAACACGCCCAGGATTTGATCCTGCAACAACCTTGGAGGGAAACAGTGGGGTTAGCCACTGGAATACAACCATAGTTGTTGTGGATACTCTGTTAGAGCATCTCCAACCGACTCCTACCCATCTTCGGCTCCCATCCTCCTCCCATGTGCCACATAAGATAGGATAGTGGGAAAAAAAACCCTCCTCCAATGGACTCCTACCCATCCTACATGGCTAAAAGAAATCAAAACAAAACATCCTATCATATGGTGGGCCCCACGAATGGGAGGCAACTTCCAGCTCCCAACTGGTCCGAGCCTGTATTGATTTTAACCAAGATAATCAGGCCTGGATTGATTTTATTTCTGGGTTTGGGGCGCCATGAATAGAAACCCCCTTGGTTAATTGCAAAAAAAAAAAAAAAAAACTGGTCCGAGCGGTGCCCGGCTCCTACCGCCGCGTAGGATGGGTAGGAGCCGGTTGGAGCTGAATTCTTCACTACAAGACAAAGCCGCATGGGGTGGGAGTTGAAATAGGAGTCTGTTGGAGATGCTCTTAAATAGTTTCATATAGTGTGCTCCGGAGTAATTCAGCAAAGAGGCAAAATTCATTGCAAAAGAAAAAAAAGAAAAAAAAAAATAAGCACAAGTTCCACAAAGCAAGCTACACAAAGCATGAAAATTTTATTTTCTACTCCTCTCCTAGATACCTCTTCTTGTGGTGGATACTCAATTTTTTTTTTACGAGGACATACCTGTCTTGAGTAGAGCGAGCGCAAAGTATCTTTTCCTTACCAACCACTGAATCTTGTTTCTACCCATAGGTGCATCACTTTATTTATATGCCACACGGTATAAAACAAGCCCAGGATTCGATCCTGTGATACTGGGAGGGAAACAGTGGAGTTAGCCACTAGGATACAACTGTAGTTGTCGTGGATACTCAGTTAAAAACTTTTATATAGTGTGTTTCAGAATAATTCAGTAATGAGGCAAAATTCATTGCAAAAGAAAAAACAAAAAATTGAGCACAAGTTCCACAAAGTTCGGTGAATTTTATTAATCATACAGCTTATGGAACTTTTTATCAACTAATTGGCGATGTTTTTATTTTTATTTTGAGAATCCCTCGGTATGACGTGGGGGGGGTGGGGGGGGGGGGGAGAGAGGGATAAGACATTTATACCCCTACACGGGAAGTTAAACAGCATAATGGATGTACAAAGATCCGACACAAGGGTCAGTGAAAGAAAAGAAGAGAAGAAGCGACAGATGGACACAACTTCCCTGGCCGGAACAAGCAAAAACACTGCTCAATTATCTTGTTTGCCCGTGAAGGTTCTCATTTTCCTCTCACGCCAAATTGACCAGATGGTTGCAATAGCCAAGAGGTCCCATCCTCTCCTTCCCCCCTTGGTGATTTGTTTGGACTTGTGTTTGCAAATATTCATGAAATCATGAAAACAATGCGTATACAACTACCGTTGTGTCCAAGTGGTTAAGCCCACTGTTTCCTTCCTGAGCAGTCGTAGGACCAAATCAGGGGTTTGTCTTACACCGTGTGACGTATAAACAAAGCGGTGAACCTGTGGGTAGAAACAAGACTTGGCAGTTGGTGAGAAAAAAAAAACTCTGAACTCCTGCAGTTGGCAAGCGTTGGATCTTGCTCTCTCGTGCTAATGGCACTAATAGACGTCGCTCTAACCAGGACAGGTATACCCTCCTCAAAGAAAAAAACACACATTATTTCACTGAACTATGTTGGCCATCAATGGACATGCCTCAAAGCAATGGCCCGAAGCCCAACCAGCTTTTAGGAGGTGACCAACCCTTATGCCAGGTAAGTGAGTTCGGATCATCTCCAGTTGGTCGGCCCGGTCGGTGGGCCTGTCGTGCATCACAGCCGCATGCACGGTTCAATTAGGGTTGCTAACCATCGTACGGCTGTAATGCACGCGGGCCCACCGACCAGGGTTGACCCACTGGAGGAGATCTGAACTCAAGGAAAGTGGGCTGGCCCGGGCCCACTTACAGCCCTACCCCAACCATATATAACTACGCCCTTACTTTCCTAGTATTTTCTTCAGAGTACATTAAAACGTTTGCCATTCTCCTATGCAAAACGTATTAGCAACTGAAAGCATGCCGTGAACGCCAGCTGTGGGCTGTGGGCCGTGGTGAGCGCCATTGCATTGCCAGCCCATCTTTCACCCCCTCAACACCGTACCGCCATCAAAGAGGTCTCCTCAAACCCTCCACGCGGCGCTCACCCAACGGAAACCACCCAGAAAAACACTCAAATCCGTTCAATAGAGTAACTACCCTGACCCCGCCCTCCCAATCTACCCGGTCCCACATGCTCCCACCAATCACATGCCTCACCCGCTTCTCCACCGCCGGCCGTCGTGCCCCCACATTTGCCCTCAAGGAGAAACCATGGTGAGCCCGGGAAAGAAGAAGCTCAACCCATAATTAAAACTAAGAGAGAAAGAGAGAGAGGGGCGAATCTTGGGCACCCAGAAGATAAGGAATGCCGTCGCCGAAGCAGTGGTGGAGGCGGGCGGCGGCGGCCGCCAAGGACAAGCGGAGCCTCTGCCTGACAAGGATGGCCGGAGGGCTGAGGAACTCGGACATGGAGGCAGCCGTCATCCGGGCGACGAGCCACGACGAGCGTTCGATGGACTACAAGAACGCCGGCCACGTCTTCGCCTGGGCGCGCACCTCCCCCTCCTTCCTCCAACCCCTCATGTGGGCCCTCGCCCGCCGCGCCTCCCGCACCCGCTCCTGGGCCGTCGCCCTCAAGTCCCTCCTCCTCGCCCACGGCCTCCTCCTCTGCTCCGACGGGGCCGCCGCCCTCGGCGGCCGCCTCCCCTTCGACCTCTCCGACTTCCGCTGCCGCTCCGCACGATACTGGGGCTTCTCCGCCTTCGTCCGGGCCTACTTCAACTTCCTTGACCACCGCTCCCTCTTCTTGAACCACCACCGCAGAGACGACGACGAGGATCGGGAGCAAGAAGAAAAAGGGGATCGCGGCGGGCTGGAGAGGGTCGATGGGCAGCAGGCGCTGCTGGGCCTGCTGATGCAGATCAGGCCGTACGCGGACGGGATGGAGGTGGGCCTGATCCTGGAGGCTATGGACTGCGCCATGATCGAGATCTTCGAGGTGTACAGCGGGATCTGCAACGGGATCGCGTGCTTCCTCGTCGGATACATGGGCGCTGACCCGGCGGCGCCCTCGTTGAAGGGGGGAGAAGAGGAGAGGAGGAGACGAGGGTTATTGGGGATCCGGGTGCTGGTGAGGGCGGCGGAGCAAAGCTCCCAGCTTTCGTCCTACTTTGACCTTTGCCGGGGGATGGGGGTTCTGAACGCGGCGGAGCTACCGCCGGTGGAGAGGATCCCCGAAGAGGACATCATGGACCTGAAGATGTTGGTGATGGGCGGCGTTCCGACAGGCGAGGAGGAGAAGGTGGAGGACAGAGAGACGAGGCGAGGAGGGATCATAGAAGGGGGAAAAGAGGAGGAGGTTAGCTCTGGGGGTCGGCCAGGGTCGGTGATGACGAAGGAGTGGGTGGTGTTTGACGACGACATGGGAGAGGGGAAGGGATGGTATTCTGGGAATCCATTCGGCTGCCCCGACGACAGCTCGCGGCAGCCGTCGTCTCTGACGGTGCACCAGTGCCACCACAGTGGTCTTGGACCGTTAGATAACGGCAATTTGATAGAGCTGACGTGACTGATATCGTCCTCTGCTTCCTTCAGCTGATACCCCTTCTTTTTTTTTTTTTATTCTTGTCATACATTTAGATTCTGAATTGCGTTTGGGATCTTTTGTGATGGAAATTAGGCCAAGGGATCTCAGAAATTCAATTTTTGAGAAGAAATCCTGGATTTTTTTTTTTGATAAATATATTCTGTGGTTTAAAAAGAAAGTTATTTCTGCATACAGCCCCCCTTTCAAACTCCATATTTACACAACCCCCCCTAAAAACTAGGTTACTGGTGCTAATAAATCCCTTGCGTTAAGTGGTCTCTATTTGGAAGAAAATACCATCGATTGGATTCAAATTTTCTCCGCTAAACTAAACCTAAACCCTAGATCTCATCCTAAAACCTAAGATATATATACTATGGGATGAACCCTTGAGTCCAAGGCCTAATCCGAACCCACTCTCCCCCACCGTCGTTGCTCTTGCTGCCGCTGTTGCTGTCGTCGGCTGTTCACCACTGTCTGCTTGAGAGAGAACATGGAAAGGGGGGGGGGGTTGCAATTTCGGAATAATGAAATACATTTTGGACCTCCCCTTAAAGGGATCTTATGAGTGTCATGTTCATTAACATGATTTGTTGTTTGGGACCTAACACTTATTTCTCCCAAAAAAATCCTAAATCAGGGCAAACGAAGTACAGATGAGGTTAGATTAACTCTATAATTGAGGGTTAAATGGTCTTTTGAGACCCCAGTTAAAAACAAACCATGGCTAAAGTCTACATGGTATCTGTGGGTGAAGGTAAACTATATATATACATGGATTATTTCTCCCAAATTGACCCAAGTTAACCCAAGGTGTTGATTTGCACAAGTAACCTAATTTGTAGGGGCTAAAATGTAAATATAAAGTTTCCAGGGATTAATATGCAATTAGCCTAGTTCCCAAGGGCTATATGCAAAACCCTAAAAAGAAATGGGTAAATGACAATGCACAAAGTAACTTAGCCCCCTAACGTTTTTTTTTTTTTGTTCCAAATCATTCCCTACAGTTTTAAATTTTAGCACAATACCATCTTTCGGCAACTACTGAGTATCCTCTTTTGGTAATTTCTATCCAATCAAAGCTGGATTACCGGCGGTAAAATGTAGTGGTGCCGAGGGGTAGGGGGGTGTAAAGTGTAATTACCCAAAAGAAAGAACTCCAGCTTATCTTCATCCATCCAACTCGAGTCCGCAAATAATACCCAATTTGGGATTTGAATTGGGATAATACCCAACGAAACGAACGCGACAATAACCGTTGGAACTGAACCTCGATATACAGAATGAGGCTCCTTGTTTTGGATGCATAAACAACAGAATGTAGAATAGACAATCCATTGTTTTTCCATCACCCGTAATATGTCACACTCATGTCGAGGAAAATTCGATAAAAACTGGGCATGAAAAGACATCACATCGTCATCAACTGACTTTACCGTCTAACGATCCCGTAAAGGAAACGATAATCGTAGATTTTGAAAACATACACTCAGCAGTCAGCCTGCAGAATGGATTACCCTGTAAGGGAATCAGCTACGTTGGATTGGTTCATAGATCAGATCGCAAGCTGAATCATTTACCAAGAAATCGTCGTAAATACAAACAAGCGCACATCAATGTGGTCAGAAAATCAAAAGAGAGCAAGTCTTAGATATAAGTAAAGTTTTATGAGCCGAAATATGATGTTGATGTCTATTGGGGTTTGATGGCCTCAGGACATGGATGCAGGTGTTCAAAGAAACGGCAGAAGCTGTTAGCGATGGAGATGACCTGCAACAATAACCATAAAAATCAAGCCTGCAAAGATAGGATAAGCCTCTTGGTTGTGGATAGAAAAGGAACAGATTGTACATTCGGCATTCTGGAGCCCTCTTCTTTTGACGAGGCAACCAAGAAAAGCTGATTCTGCGTTCAGCTAGGCATGAAAATCGTGGCAGCTGTTTGGGAAAATTATTAGTTCGCTATGTTGCATTTTTAATTCTGAACAATTTATGTTCTTATTTCATGTCGATCGGATGTTTAGATCTTGTGTTGTGACCACTTCTTCTAGGTGCAAGGGTTGTTCACAGCCTGTTATTAGTTGGGCTAGTCTAGCTTGCTATTATTTGATTAATATAAAAATGAACATGCATAGTCAGATGAGTCCATCAAATGATGAGATTAAAAGAATTTTAAGTCACGATAGATGGATGCAATTAAAGCCGCATAAGGATGGATGGATCAGATCAAAAGGGGCCAACAGAAACCCTAAATAAGAGAGGCAGCCACATCTATTCTCTCCCCTCTCTAACTATCGGTACAGTGTGCGCCGTGCGGCTTATTGGGATTTGGGAGCCATGACCAACCCCCTCTTACACGGACTCTTTTTATTCCTCCTGTCCCATCCCATCTTCTATCTCACTCTCCTAACATCTGTTTACATCCAACAACGATGATTCGACTTGGTTTCTTCTTCTCTTCATCTATCCACAAGCTTCTACCTCTCCACAGCACTCATCCCTCTGCTAGTTCATCTCTTCATCTAGGCATTCCGCCCATAGTCGAATTTCGCCGAGGTATTTTTTGGGATACATTCATCGGATAACTTATATCCCAACGTAGCCCTTGTAATAGATCTATGTTTTATAGATTCTATGAACACTTTATCGCGCTCTGCTTTTTTGTTTGTTGTCCTTTCATCGCAGCAGTCCTGTTTTGGCCTAGAACTCATCCTAATAGCACGAAAGGGAGAATCCATTCATTGAGAGACTTATCTATCGTTTGTGCCTGTGTTTTAGTTACATCTTTGCTAATTTCAGCTAGATTTTAAATCAAAACCTGATATGAAACTAATTGCAAGGCCATAAATATTGTTTGTGCATTCTTTGAGTAGTTAGACTTGCTTGTATTTATTGAAGGCTTGTTAGTTGTTAACATTAATAATTTCAGCACTTCTTATATTGTTGAAATTCATTATTAAAGCTCTCTTTAAGGCTTTCATTACATAGATCATATTAGACTAGAGCTCGCATGCAACATTTGATCAGAATCGGGGTTTTCCATCTTCTGAGTTCAGCCAAAGCAAGAGATCTGTCTAAATTTACAATTGACAACAGCTCTTCCAAGGATCTGATATATATACTACCACTAACAAATCAAATGTATTCCATCAGCTTCATCTGTAGCATGTCAAACACATGATGAGAATATCCTAAACCTCAACATAAAAAATGTAGCACATTATCTTCAAGCTAATCATCTTATTCCCAAAAAGAAAAGCTGATTATAGACGGAACATACTAAAAGGCTGCAAATTGAAATTATTTATAAAAAAAATCCGCTATGTCTGGATTGACTCAAATCATAAATCAGATCACAAGACAAAACATTTATTAAATATTATCATCAATGCCGGTGTAACAACAAACTGAACTGGCTCACATCACTATAGAGTTGTAGACTGTCCGACAATCAACAGAAGGCAAGTAGCAATTACGGATCAGACATTCTAACTGATGAAACTAGACAGTATCATGAACAGCCCACGCTCTTTTCTTCTTTCTTTTGGAAGAGCCTGTAAAATCTTCCATTCACTACAACCAGTTTCTTTCTATGCTGGAAGGACTGGTGTACAGACGGATCATAACCACCAACATCATAGTTTAGCCACATAATAATGTCTGATACCATGAACAGGCAAGTACTGATACCATGATCAGCTTCTTAAATATTGTACAAGTACAGCAACTCTTAAAATATAGGTTTAAGAAATCAGGTTCCAGTTCGGACAGAACAGCGCAAAAAACGAACCGGTTCAGACTGTTCGGGTCAGGTTAGACTGTCTTAGCCAAAAAATATTAAAAATGAGAAGCAATCAGAAATTTGAGCCTGATTCAACTGAGTCAGATTTGATTCAGCTGATTTGTGCCCAATTCGACCTGCTTGGGCCAAATTCAAACTTGAATCGGCTGGATTGGGCCAGATTAGGACTTGTTCGAATTCAGTTAGGCCGGCCAAAATCTGAACTGGTTCGGCACCTCAGTTCAGGTTCAGACAGACCCTCGAATCATGCTTCAAATTGAACACGTGTTTTAATCCCCTATATGAATTGCAATCCTAACTTAGTCCTTTCTTGAATGACCAGATTGGTTTTTTTTCTTTAGAATTATAAAAACAATACAAACAGGGAGCACGGATAAAAAATAGGGCAATCCATGTTCACAAGATCTACAAGCTAGGGAAATCAGAGACCCTTAGAATACAACCCCCAAGAGATTTGACTTCAGAAGCCAAAAAGCCGGTTGTTGCATTTGCTTCGCAAAATATGTGAGGTAGAACAGCGAGGAAGAGGTTTAGCATAAACATGCAGTTGGAAACGACGGGGTCATCCAATTTCATGTTCCTCAAGTTGGCTACGGTTGCTACCGACTCACCTTTGATCCCAATCCAGCAGGAGGTATTCAAAGCCATGTCCACCCAAATGCCCACCAAAAGCCTGCGCGATTCAACCCATTTGAACTAACAAGGTCACAATCTAATCACTTTCAGTTATGACAACTCTCCCCTAATGTTTCTAATAGTGAAGCTTGCTCCGGTTTGTCGGGTCTCCTCCCCACCACTCCATCAAAGTATATTTTAAATTCTCATAGGGCTCCCCACCAAACTCTGATCAGCTCCACCATTGATCTCGCCTATTGTAAAAAGACGAGCACTTCCATAAGCACTACGGAATTTAGCAATAGTTATTCTCACCATTCTAGCCGTCATTGATTCTCATTCTATAGTCGCTCTGTATGTTTCATGTTCTAGGTCTTCTAAACCATGCCCCAATGATAATCGGAACATGGGTCTAGTTTGACTGTGCTACATCCTGTATTCTATCTCCATGAAGGCACTATACAAAACTCCCGATTCAAATTCAGAGTAAAATGGAGCAAATTCCATACCACCTTTCGGAGGTAGTCAAATACAACTTTCGGGCCTAAGAGTTTCCCTTCGGCTTGCGTAAACTCAGAGGTTATCAATCATCCCTTACTTCAATCTACAAAAGGAGTGCGTCATGGACCGTCTTTATTCACAAGAAGATCGAAGACTAAATGCCTTCAAGGGAATCCCCAATTTGCAGATCCCAAACCCACCTACCTTGACGGGCTGGCACACTTCTTTCCACTTAATCAGATGATTCAGATGCAGCCCTTGATTCATGGTGTTATTACCTCCACAGGAATTTCCTCAACTCTTTATTGATCGTGTTAATGATTGCTAGTGTAACGAACTATTAGCAAAATTAAGGATGTGGATAGAGTTCAAGATAGACTTGAAGACTTAGCGAGAGTCACCCTGTCCATGAATGACATATATCCACTCTTCCAACCAAAGATGCGCTGGAGAATCTTCGACGTCATACCATGGCATTTCTAACCAGGATCTTTTGAAATGGCCGGATAATGAAAGGCGTCGATGGCCACAATGGTATCTATGGTTCTTGATAACACCCAACGATGTCTACGGCCAACCAATCTCTCGCATGTAACAAATGACTAAGCAATAATAACGTTCTGATGCGAGGAAAGACAACAGCCTTTGACACTTGCGTATAAGGATAGGACATTGAACAAAGCTTGCTTGTGATAAGACAAGACTGTCATCCGCAAAGGACAACAACTGCATAGGATGTTCGATCAGAGAAGGGAGGATCCCCACAGGGGACCCTTAGGTTTGCTTAAGTGTTGAGTTTCAACTTAGCGCTCTTCCACACCAAAGATAAAGACGTAGTAAGGGGACTACGAGCCTCCTTCCTCATCCCTCAAAACGATTAAAACAAGTTTGTGCGTGAGCCATTAATAACGATCACGAAGGGGTTCATGATACACCCTTTGGCCCATCCAACCCACTTCTAATAGAAACCAAACCCAGATAGGACTTTAAAGATGAAACCCCAGGACATTTAGCCGTAACCCCGTTCCATATCTAGTTTAAAGGCCATAGTCTTACACCATTGTTTCTCGTTGTCCATAGAGAGCTATGCAGTCAAATGCTCAAGCACAACCAAGGAATGAAAAATCAAGAGTTCGTGAAATTTCATGAAACATCTTATTTTTCTGGGGTATTGAAATGAAACCAAGATATATAGAAATACGTCGAAAGTTTCACCCTTTGTATAGCTGTCTCGAAATACCCACAAATTTTCACTAAATTTTGTCGCATTATTTCGGATTTTTATGGACTCGAAATTTCGAACGAAGCCGATATGGCGTAACTTAGGCAGAAGGGGGGTGCCTTCACCTATGCATGCCTAGGCACAAGCCTGAGCTTTTGACTAGATTTTTCTGATATCATAGCGGGGCCTTAAGGCCCACTACATCCCCTCCCCACATTAAACATGATATATATACGAGGTTTTAAGCAAAACAAGATAACATAATGATATTAAAACTATTTAAGAGTACAAATATATTCAAATAGCCATAATCATTAGACTCATCAGATCAACTAAAAGCTCTCATCAAAAACTGAAAAAGAGTTTAAAGAACCGAACAATCTAGTTTAGTAACTTAAAATAATAAGTCTACAAAATTTGAAATTGTATCTTGGAACCAGTGTTCTGAAAGGCTCAATGCGCACATGAGGTGCATAGGTCTCCTAGAGCCTAGGCACAAGGCGCAACTCGAGGCGTGCACTTGATTGAAAAAATGCGCATATAGGGCAGGAAGCCTTAACATCGTTGCGGCACCTCTCGCTTGTTTACCCTCCCTAGAATTTTAGAATTTGATGATTTTTGGTGGGTGTGTTGTTTAGGGTAAGGTGATCATCCTCACTAAAAATCAGCAAATTCTAGAACTTCTAGGGTCATCAAATGATCTCGGCAAAATTAACAGTTACAGTGAACGGTCGAAAATGTTTCAAACTTTTGATTACCCTAGAAGTTTTAGAATTTATAATTTTTTGTAAGGATGATCACCTTACCCTAGAGAACACATCCACGAAAAATCACCAAATTCTAAAACTTCTAGGATGGCAAACAATACCTGAGGTACAGCAACAATGTTGTACCTCAGGTGGCTCCCTTTTGCCCATATATATATATATATATATATATATATATATATATATATATATATATTTTTTTTTTTTTTTTTTTTTTTTTTTTTTTTTTTTTTTCAAAACATGCATAACTATACTAAGAAAATGAATCTTAACACAATAGATAAATTGGATAAATCGTTGTTGCAATTACACAAATGTTGTAGCCTTGTAGGTTTGAATTACGGCTCTAAATAAGCTATTTAAAATATATTAAATCTTCAAATATGTATAGTTCAAATTCAATAGCCAGTAATAAGATTTCAAATGTAATATTTCATCCATATGCTTTTTCAAATATGATTTAGCAAACAAAAAATAAATAATGAGTGATTAAATGTGTTATTTCATCGGTGTGCTGGTGCGCATTCTTCTAGATCAATATGAAATGTGCAAATTGAGAAAGAGAAGAAAACTTATCGAATCTTGTAATAATTGAAATAATATCAAAGTCATCAAATCCAACCCAAATATGATCCTACCTAAAAACTATAACAAATTATTTTGAATGTAAATAATTTTCAATCAATGTGCCAATATTCATACTATTGCAATCATGAATAAATCTACTTAATAATTTAATCATATTGCCAAAAATATCAAGTGCAAGCACATAATTGCACATAGTTCAATTAGGTGCATATTTTTTGCACCTTGACCCTTAGACCTAGGTGCGCGACTTTCTAACAGAGCCTCGCCTTGTGCTTTTTGAGGCGCAGGGGGTGAACCTAGTTGAGCTTGAGCCAAGTGCGCCTTTAATAACACTGCTTGGAACTTAACATACTAAGTCTAGCTTGTCAAGGGTAAATTGTATTTTGACCTTTGCACATACATATTGCCAAACACACATCCCAAATTAGATAAGATTTGTACAAATCTTGGTTTGGTCATGAACATAGATTTTCACCTAGTCTAAGGGTATTGGAGGTTTTTTTGGACAAGATAGCAAGTTGAGACGTTCAAGGGGACTCTTAGTGCTTTAGAGAAGAAATGGGATAAAATAATTATTTATTGCCTAAAAATGGGCGCACCTAGCCTGGTCTCATCTAGGCGTACAAGTGCCTCAAGGGGCCTAGGCACTGCCTAGACGAAACGATAGGCTTGCGCATTGAGGCACCTAGTGCTCCTAGGCACGTCTTGGACAGCATATATAGAGTGTAAACTGTAAAGCCTTTTAAGTGAGAAGGATTTTATCAGAGATGTTCCAACACTTGGACAATAGCCGTCTAATCCTTAGAGATCAACCACAACAGATTAGACTTTAACCAGTTAACAAGGATTGTAGAGACCATTTTATACTACAAATTGCATAACCGATACGTTTGTAGAGCTTGGAGTCAAAAGGGTAGTTTTCTACAATGAAGGCAAGACCTCTATGCTGAAGTCTAAAGATATGCTAAACAACTGCACAAGAGTCTTCTTGAATTGTGGCCCAATTGGCTATGTAAAATTTGCAAGGGAATCCACCAGGTCCTATCGACTTGTTTCTAACAAAATAAAAGCGTCTTATTAATTTATGTATTTGAGCTAGGTCTACTTGAAGTCTAACTTAGTTGTCAATATTGCCCAACACCTCCTTGTTCCATCTCTTAGTGACCAGATTGGATGCCATATGCACACAAGACAACTTACTCCCATACAAGCGTGGATGGGTAGAAACACCCTAACTAATCATCAGATATAAGCCAACCATCCAATCATCCATCATCCTAGCAACTACATTACACAAAGTAAAAAATCCAAGATTAACTCCAACCCTACAGATCTTCCAAAATAAAGGTGTTAATTGAGCATACACTAAGTAGCATGTGTAGGATATGATCATGTGTATACAATCAATTTTTTCATGAACAAAGTTGAATAAAAATAAATTATCCTCGATTCCAATTGAACATGAAAAAAATACATAAAATTAGCAACATTGCAACAACAAAAAAATTTATCACGGTATCCATATAATTCTCAGATAAAAATATGCATGCATTTGTGAAACTCTAAATCCTATGTTGGACATTCGTTCATAATCGTGATGATAGAATCACAAATTCGAAGTAGACAAATATAGTCCTTGCACGAACACGGCAAGGGATATGGGAGACCAACTATACACATACACAACCAAAGCCTCCAGTTTTACTGATGGTTGAACCTTCTCTCTTTGTACTTATCCCTCCTTTCTTTCCATGGTTCGATGGTTCGCTTGAACCTAAACCGAATCTCCGACCCAATTCGGATTTTAGCTGATCTAAACTGAAACACACCTCGAACACAAAATATCCCCAGATTGGGATTCGGTTCACTGAATCGACCTGGTTTAATTCGGTTTGAATACGTTTTGGCCAAATCGGATTCAAATAAGGTTTAATCAAAAACTTGATTCAGTCGAACCAAGCCCAAAACGGGCCTGAATGGTTACAATTAAACATCAATTACTAAATCTTATTTATTTCTTTAATATATTTAGCGAACCGACTGAACAAATTCTTTTGTTGCCAGATTTGAACCCAAAATTTACTTAAGAGGCCAACCCGAGATAAATAAATTTTCTTTATTTCTTTAGTATAAGGCTTGTCCAAAGGGGGAGCGGCCCTGATGAGACTAACAAGGGCATGACTTAAGAGGCTAACTCAGAACAGGACTCCTAGGTGCAGCCAAGGGGCCGACCTTAGGTATTATGTGGAACTTGAAATTGTGGGACTCCCAAAAACTCTTGTAAACTTTCACAATCGATGGATATTGAAGCTATGAACTTTAACAACCCATGGACTTGCGAGTGATGGACTCGGAGCTCCCAAAGATTCAGAGTCATGAGCTTTTGGGCCCCCAACACCTAAAATCATTCGTTATTGATTCGAGACACTTCTAAATAAATCTCATAGCTCCCTGAAGGTAGTGGTGGAGGTGCCAAATGGCAACAGTGATGACAGTCGTGGTAATGGCTGTGTCGATGCTGTTGGATGTAAATATGTAATGGTGGTTCTTGTGGTTGCGTTGCAAGTGGTGGTAGCGTGCTAGCTACTAATTCTACTTGAAAAGATTTTTTGCAATGTCACCTACTGCATGAAAAAAGGTTTTGTCAATTTGTTATATTACATTTGTGCATCTGATACTTCGATGGTTCATTTGAAGTTCGAAAGAACTTCAAGGTCTTGGCACAGAAGAACCCTCAACAAAAAGCTATTATACCAAATATGAAGCAAGGATTCTAAGAATTCGAGCTCCCCATATTTAGGGATGGTGAATGCCTAAACGTAGAAAATATAATTTAATAGAATCTCAAGCTCCTTTTTTTATCTATACTCTTTCATAGCATGTAGGAAACCTCGGAGGGTTGCTCCCTAGTTGTATGAGCTTAAATCACGTAACCAACATGGTAGGTCTCCCTATCTACCCACTAGCCTTGGGATTTCTTGGAAGGACCCTCTCTTGCCAAATTACCATTGTCAGGTTTTCCACACCAACCTTAGAGGGTTGATGTCAAATTGACAATCGATTGAAAAATATGTCCATTGCCTACGAAGCATTCTTTATTAGGTTTTACTCGGACTCCATAGTCAACTCCATCTCGTTGGGATAAGACCTGGATGATGATGATGAGAAATTATGAGAGGAAAAACACATGGACAATAAGAATGTGGTGAGATCTCCAGCAAGAAACAAAGAAATGAACTTAAAAAAATTCCTTCCAAAACTCAAGCCAATATTCAACTATTAAGTGTTCAAACCTAACATCCCAAATCATATATGTACAGAGAGCTACATGTAAGGCCCAAAACCTAGTTAATCCTTACAAGACAATACAAGTTTGTAAGATTCTAACCCCTAACTGCTCCAACTACAATTAAGATATTTGTTACAAATTTTCCTAATAAAAATCTCTACACGGATAAAAGCGTCCTTAAACTACAGTTGAAGCTTCTGGCCATGTTTTGACCCCCAAAACACAAGAACCTGGGCTATAAGCTTAAAATATCACTAATGGAAAAGTTCTTTCCAAAAGATAAAGATCACAAAAAATTGATATATGAATGGAAGTTATACCTTTTGAAAGCTTGTTCACCCCTTTCAGAATGCACTAACATATATTCAGTAAAACAGCAATAACCTCTTCATCTGAATATGATCTTGAATATTTTGGAACTGGATTCATCCTGAAAATGCTGAGAAGTGGTCCAATAAGAAAATTCTTCATGGACTGATACTAGAATTGTTCTCTTTAGGCTACTGTTGTTGAGTATGGGATGTTCATCATTTAGGGATTCATAGGGTTAATGGAAACAAGGCTGCATGATAGAAGGCCCAAATCCCTGATTAATCTTGGTCATCCATTACAACTCTTTAAAGTCTCATGACTGCCAAACCTTAATGACTCACCAATTAATAACTTTTACAATGTTGGATTCTACAAAAAAACAGAATAAAATCAGACTTACACCAAGTTTGAAGTTCGTGTCACATTTTGTCCAACAGCCACGAAATAACAGAAATAGATGAACCGAAAAGAAGAAATGGGTGATTAAGGAATACAAAATATCATATCACATGCATCCACAAAACAAAATGCCGGGACTTTAACAGATGACATTTCACATTTCAGTAGGAAAACAATCAGACAAATTTAGCCAACTTGACGCAATTAAGTAAAGAAAATTATACATTATATAGAGGGATGGCCTTTTTGTCTTGAAGACAAGATAGGAGAGTTATGGCTTTTGTCTGTCTAGGAGACAAGATAAAAGGGTTCTTCAAATCAGTTAAACTTCAAACACAAATGACAATTTTGCTTTGGTCTTCAAAGGCAATCACATACATAGATATGCATTATAAGAGATCAAACAGATAATAGTGAGGAACAATCTCTATTGTATGTGGGCGTCTCGTCTTTTAAGAATCCAAATCTTGTGCCTATGTAGTTATATCCTAGATCAATGTCATGAACCCCAAAAGATGCCCCATAACATCTTTGTTATTGAAGTCAGACTTCTTAACATTATCGCCGTTCTTCCATCAGTTCATGCACTTGAGATATACGAAATATAAATATTGGAAAAAAAAAAAGAATAAACAAAGAAAAAGAAGAGAACCCACATGCAACCCCCACCCCCCGCGCCCCCCTTTCCCTCTTTCTTTTCACATCCCTCCGCCGAAGACCATTGGACCACCTCCAATCGTCAAATAGGTCCCGTTCTCACCCTCATAAAATATAACATTCTAAATTCATTTTATCTAAGAAGAGAGGATTTGATTTTGGAATCCACAAGCCCCTCTCTCTCTCTCTCTCTCATCCCTCTACCTATGAGTGTTGACCATCCCTAAACTGATAGCAGGGCCGCCTCGCCAATGACAAGCATACAAGACGGGGCCATCAACTAGGTCTCTCTCTCTCTCTCATAAAATAAATTTTTCATAAAAGTCATTTTATTTAAGTTTTAATTTTGTAAGAATTTCCATATCTTGCAATCCTCTTTTTCTCCATTCAATATTTTTTCGGGAGGGGTTGAGAGTGGGGTTGAAGGACTAGGACTTCTTGGAGGATTTTCTCCACGGTCCACATAGCTATAAGAAAATTCTTATATTGCTATTTATGAAAGTCTTCAATTGTATAAAGGTTTGGGGCCTCTTGTTGTTTAGGAATTTAATGGGTTTTTTTTCCTCTTTTTTCCCTTTTGCAGAAAGTAGCAACTAGCAATTGATTATGAGCTACTATGAAATATTGGAGGATTTGCACTTGATTCACGAAGTTAAAATAGTAATATATCACAAGCACAGAATCGCTTGGTTCAATACGAACTTAATAGAACTGCATATTATTGGGTTAGACTTGGATAGTTGGATCTTGAAGGTCATGGACAATGGAGAAATTCATACCGGGTTAGAGATCAATCATGTAGTAAAATTGGCGTTTGAGGAACAAGAATTGCGTAAGCTAGGTACACCACTGGAAGATGTGGGGTAAAGAATGTGACTCAGGGATAGTGGAACTTGAGCATAAAGAATTCGAAGAAGGGACAAGCACAGTTGGTTTGGATGCTAGAGATAGAAATAGAATTAGGAAAATTGAGAGTTTTTTTTGTTGTTCTGATGTCTTGTCAAGGTATGTGAGAGAAGGATTAAATAGAGGATATAAAATATTATCCAAAAACTAGTTGTTGTTTTCTAAAAATGAAGGATAACAACCAATTTAATGGTTTATACTGTATTATAAAATTTATTCATAAGCATTCACATGGATTGATTTCTCCTAGTAAGTGTGGTTCTAAGATCTCATAGGAACATGATCTTCCCAAGCTGTTGAAGTTTACATGGCACAGTTCTTGAATCATACTAAAAGAAAGTATGAAATCAATGGCAATAAGAGTTGGTTGGTGTAAGAATTGGTTTCATTCCCAAGGAATACAACAATTATCTGCACCCGAAGGGAACAGCAAAGATAAAGGTGGGTATAGAAGGGGCATTCTGCATACTTGAATATTTGCAAATTATGCAATCTGACGATCTAATCTTTCATAAAAAAATATGAATGGACTGATATCATCTCATGACAATATTTCCTGGGTAGATCCAAAGATGAAGTTGGAGTGTTCATTTTGAAGATGTTTGCTTTGATATGAGTTGTAGAACATATAAAGAAGATAGGCCATTTCCATTGTTTGTTAGCATGAATCATCATAGGCAAAGTATTACCTTGTGATGCTTATCATTTGATGAAACTTGAAAACCTTTCATGTGCATATTGGATTCGTTTGTCATAGTGATGCTGGAAAAAGACAGACTATTCTTACAGATCAGGACCCAACAACAGAGAGTATTAGATTCACAGTGACTAAAAAACATTATTGTATGTGTCACATATACCAGAATGCGCCTAGGCACCTTACTGATGCTTTCAGAGTTTTAGCAGTTTTATTAAAGATATTACTAGTTTTGCCTTAACAACGATATGAAAAGAATTTTATAAACGCATGGAATGAAATGCATGAAAAGTACAATCTCAAGAATAGTGTGCTTGATTGAAAAGTCAATTAGAGAGAAGGGAAATGAGGTATAATTTATGGATGGCAAGCATTTTGTGTTGATATGTCTACTACTGAACAAGGTAAGAGCATGAATAATTGATTCAGAACCGATGCATCCTAGGCTTGTAGGATGATGCAGAGATTACATGACAAACTTCCAAGTTCCAACAATAATGCCAAACAAAAGTATTAAAGCAAGTTCATAATTCAGTTACTACGAATTATTAGGAAAAAAAAAAGTTACCGCAACAACCAGTGTCCTAATTGCAAACTAGTGGTGCCAAGGCAACTCAAAGAGTGAACCGTTAATCATTTGAATGCTAAGGAGCATCCATAGGCTAGGGCCGTTTAATATTATTACTGAGGTCAAGAAGCCTGAGGGTCTCAGCGACCAACTTTTCAGAATCGTGGAACCAGAGATTGGGCTCAGATTCTTGAAAAGTTAAGGTTTACTATCTCAAACCAGCACCAATATTATTATTCCATACAAGTTAGGATCTAATACGCAGGATTACCAAGAGAATAAAGAAAAGTAAAAGAACGAACAACACCACAAATCCATCATAAAAAAACCCTCAAGGGTTGGCGGCCGGCGAAGGGCGATAGGGCCAACAGAAGTGGTGGCCGGAGGGTGTTGGCGGGCTGAGCGGTCGGCCGAAATCAGCAGTCGCTTTGGACGGCTAGTCGGGCTGGCAGGATCTGTCGATCGGTCAGGTCAATCAGTAGATGCGTGGGCGCACTCGGGCACACATGCAGACTGGGGATGCCTCATGTGTATAAGGCAGTTAGCAAGCTGCGGTTGTCTCGGGGTCACGGGTTGTGTGGGGAACCACGGGCCAGTTGTAGGGTAAGGAAGGGGAGAAGATGATGACGATGAGGATGATGGTGTTGCTTTCTTCGTCGATTAGATTCAACACAAGTAAAAGAATTGGAAAGCTCAAACCTGGATACTAATGGAGATTTGGCAAAGCCCAATGTCTCTCCCCCTTGCGGTCTTCTCTCAGGAAGGCTCAAAGCCAAAGCTTAGGATTCCATTTGTCAAAGGCATAGCATCACAATGACAGCTGCCCTGGAAGTTTACATAATGCCTCCACAGGTTACTAAGTCCTAATGGAACATGAAAAGAGACATATAACCCATATAGATTGGGTTTTACGTAAGCACATAAAATGGGCCTAAAATAGATCCGAAAATGTATAAATAAATACCGAAAAAATAAAAAAATAATATGGCCTCCAAAAAAGATGGGCCAAATGCTAAAGTGCATTCCAAGCCATAGAAACACTGAGTGCACTGTCCTCCTCCCCCGATAGATGAAAACATGTGTAATTGCAGGTAGATCAGCTCTGGTATCTCCACCAACTCTCCAAGGGCAAGAAAAACTTGAATATGGCAAATATACATCCCATCGGCTCTGGTAGTGCTCAAGCAAGTTCGGGTCGAAACACTAAATCTCCTTTTTGGTGATCCATGTGTCGTACGAGTCTGATTGTCCCGACCATCGTACCCTGAATCTCTGGCAAACTTAGCCATGAGTAGAGACTGCCGCTCATCCAAAATTTGATTTAACCGGTAGTGGCAAAATAATAGGTACTGGATAATGGGCAGGATTAGAAAAAAAGGGTCACCTGGTATTGATGTTGGACCTCCGTAGGCCACTAGATCTTCAATGTTCATAGTAGAGCTAAACCCATATGTTTCTCCATTGGCTATCCCGCAATCCCCAACTTCTTCTTTTACTATAAACTAATTTAGAAAACTTTATCTATCATTAGCACTAGTCACCACCAACGTTCTTGAAGATAACATTATAAAAAGTTAGATACATGAGACGAGATTTTGGTACTGCATCTTGTGCAACTATATTACCTTCAATGGATTGCCATTTGATGCACAGCATATTACTCCTAGAATAGCAATAAAGATCAGCATCTGAAATCGGAAATAACTAATAGTTATGTTAGGTAAGAAAGTCTGACCTAGTCCGTACATAAATGATTTATTGTATCAGTATCATCATTGCAAAAGCATTTTACATCAGAGGAACTCGATGAAAGAATCAGGAAGCCCCTCAACAATTCAAATAGATGAGTAGGCAACAATGAGCAGAAATTTCTTCAACCATTAAAATTTCATGCACTGAAGACGTGTGGAAGTTAAGGTCCACAAGTAATTAACACTATTGGCCATGACTACTTTACAGTTTCAAAATCAATAAGAGGCACATATACCAAGGATATGTGGTTCAACAATCCATCCAACATTGTGCACAAAGATACGCAGAAAGTTGAATGAAAAAAAAAAATAATGTCGAAAGATACAGATCTGAAGTTTAAAATACGAAACAGAACCAATCCAAGTGCTATGATTAAAAGGATAGAATATTATAACTTAAACAAAGAGATCAATAGCAAAACTAATTCAACTGCATAAAAGCTGTGTGCCAATAAACATGCATAATAAACACATTCATCAAAACAAAGGGTTAAAATATTAGAAGATCCTATGAGGAGCCAAGAGGAAGTGCGGTGAATTCCATCCATTGATTGAAGATCCCTCTGCATTAGATAGTTTTCCCTAAAAGCTACAATTTGTAAAGGAAATGAGAAGAACAATACGGCCAGCCAACCCAAATGTCTGAACCACAAGACGCATGAAATATGGCTGATAAAGAGAACTCTGACATACAAAATACTAAGAATGCCTCTTCAAAAGACCCACTACTTATATACACAGAAAACAGACAAAATGCAGCTGTTAGACCTTACAAGCTGATGAGCATCACCCATCTTTACCTGATTGTTACAAACTTGTTGGTGCCATGCTTGGCCCAGTAACACCCCAAGTCAATGGGATTCGCGAGGTTATACCCTTCTCCTGCAAGCTTCTCCAGCACCTTCTTGAATGCTCCTTGGCTCATCTTGCGCCCCGCGATGCGCGCTCCACGCCTTTTCGTGTTCATAGGGAGGGGGTACGTCGAGATGTGCGTGGTACAGCAGGCCGACTGCCACCCTCCGATGCCCCATCGATAGCACTGCTGGGGGGCGCCCGTGCAAGAGCACACAGGCGTGGGGATCCCTGAGATGTCCAAATCAATTCCATTGATGACAAAATCCATGCTCTTCTTCCCGGTTCTCCCTCGTGGAACCGAACAGTTAGTGGTTTCATCTCCCGGGGCAGTGACCTTCTTGGGTTTCTTCGGTTTTGGTGCCTTGTAAAGGCGAGGACCCTGAGACCGCTTCTTCAAAGGAACATCCTTCCTACTCCCCTGGGGCTCATTGATCATCGGGACGTTCTCGTCCTTGGGAGGGTCAGGTGGCTGCAGCATCTGGAGAGTGTGGGATGCTGGGGCATCGGATAATCCGCTGTAATTGGGGTTCACGGACAGCATGTGAATGATCTTGTTATCCCTGTGGCTGATCCACCCGTCCCTCACAAGCTCCATCGGGACGGAAGCTTCTGCAATGCTACAATCATGGATGTGGAAGCCCCCATTCGAGAGTAATGGCTTTGTGTCCCGCTCGAAGCCCCCATTCGGGAGGAAAGGCTTCGTGTCCCGCTCGAAGCCCCCATTCGGGAGGAATGGCTTCGTGTCCCTCTCTGCTACCGAAGACATGAGCTGCAAACCCAGGTTACCCTTCAAGGGCTGCTCATAATAGCCCCAATTCCGCATACCAAATCCCCCTCCATTGTGGTCCATAGTGAAACCGGAAAAATTATGTTTGACCGAATTTGCTCAACCATCCACCGCATTAACTCTTCAAGCCAAACCTAGAGAACCCATTTCGTCCAAACAATTCTGGGTCAGAGAAAACATCAAAATAAAGCAAATAAAAGTCAAAAATATTTAAAAGGGCTGATTTTTTTGGGGGGGAAGCCCCGATTTTTTTAAAAAAAAATAAAAAAATGGGACCGAAATGAGTTCAAATGCCTACCATTAGAACGCTAGCAAACTACATTTTTGGGTATAGATGGAAAGATTGCAGCTTTTATGGTTCCAAAGTGAGATTTTGGGTGAACAGTAATGGGTAATAGTTAAAATTTCAAAAAAAAACTACGAGAAACCGAAAATAGAAAGGAGAAGAGGATATGGGATCATGTGGGGTAAATGTTTCTTCAGCCCTAAATGGGGGAAAATGATATGACGGTAACCGATGAAAGGAGGAGGCGAAGAAGGGAACGGAGGGAGGGGACTTACTTTGGGGAGGGCTGTCCCTCTAGGTCTAGGGTTCCTTGCCGCGTGGTGATGGAGAGAGGGGAGGAGAAAGACCAAATAGAGAGACAGATTTTTTTTTTATATATTAGAATATATATAAATATATATATATATATGGGGAGGGATACTCTTACTAATGGAATCTTACTAATGAAAGTTACAAATTGCCTTTTACCTAACCTAGAGGTTTCAGAATTTGATGAAACTTGGTGGGGATGCTCTCTATGGTAAGTTGATCATCCTCACCAAAAATCATCAAATTCTATAACCTCTAGGGGCATCAAATATGTTATTAAAATTAATGGTTAAAATGAACGGTTGATAAAGCTTCTAACATTTGATGCCCCTAGAGGTTATAGAATTTGATGATTTTTGGTGAGGATGATCAACTTGCCATAGAGAGCATCCCCACCAAGTTTCATCAAATTCTGAAACCTTTAGGTTATGTAAAAGGCGATTTGTAACTTTCATTAGTAAGATTCCATTAGTAAGAGTATCCCTGCCCTATATATATATATATATATATATATATATATATATATATATATATATATATATATATATATATATATATATATATTCTTTATTAGAGTATACTTTGTCATTTACAGAAGTGACATACGACTTATTCGTCATGTACTTACGCCCTTCAATTTAGACCCGAATATGTTATCCATTCTATGATATATATATTTTTTTTTTTCATTTAAAGATCTTACCCATATTAGTTAGCTTCTATTTTGCCCTTTTCTTTTGTTTTTGTTTTTGTTTTTTTTTTTACTTCGGTCGATGTCCGAAAATCTTTTGGGCAATGGACTCACTTCGGGCTCCTACTAATCCCACCAGAATTATACATCGATACACTAGAAAGTTTTCCCACACACTCCTGGGTAACTCAGGGGGACCGCACAACCTCCTCACCAAAGCATTGGTTGCTTACCAACTCCCCTATCTCCTGGTGAATTGCATCTATTTATTTCTTAGTTTGTATTCAATGGGTGAGGGTCCGAGGGTTCCCGGATATTGGTCTGTTTGGTTGGAGGGAGTTGGAATCGGCGTGTTCCAACTCACGCGTGGGGTACAAACGGAATGAGTTGGAACTCCACCTGAAAACCGTGGGGTACAAACTCACGCGTTTTCTATACAATCGAAACGCACGGAGGAGTTGAAACTCATCTGGTCAGACCAAGCCCGTTTGTTTCCTTCATCATTTGCTAGCGTGGGAGCTTCAGTATCTTGGAGAGCTTATACCGCTTGGAGATGTAGGGTCTTTAGCGGTTCGTGAGTGAAGAGCCTCTTAGGGTTTCGTCTGTCCTTTTTATTGCAGGTTCCCTTCACTTAGAGATGGCGCGTGCATCGAAGACGGATATTGCAAGGAATTCCAGAGTGGCCCGGGGGCGACAATAGTATGAAGATGACCGCGATGTGCCACGGCGGACGGTCGTAACCTCCTCGTTGAGGGAGCACAACGACGCTGGTAGGTGGTCGTGGCAAAGGATAGTGACGACGGGATGGTGAGAGGATAAGGCAGAGCCATCGCGGGCGAGGTATGGACCTCCTTTCTTCTTCTTCTTCTTCTTCTTCTTCTTCCTTCTTTCTTTCTTTCTTTTTCTTCTTTTTCTTCTTTATTTTCTTTCTTCCCCACTAGTCGAGCGAACGAACTAGGCGGCGTGGGCTGGTGTAGGTAGGCAGCACAGCACAGGCAGTGGTCGACGCGGGCTGGAGTGGGCCAGGCGTGGGCTACAGGTAAGGCTGGGCTGGCGCGGTCTAGGCACGAGATTGAGCTCAGCCCCTTTTGGGGCTGTGTAATTTGAAGGAAAAGATGGGGGCTGAGGCCCCCTCTGTGGTTCCAGGAGCTCAAGGGGCTATGGCCTCCTTTTCAAGGATGCAGCCCTTTTTTTTTTGCGAGTCTTGCCTTGATTTTTCTCCGAATTTGCCTTGCTTCTTTCTCCTTTTTTAGGATTCGGTCTTTCGAGATTCTTCTGGATGTTGGCTGGATTATCGAGGATGTCTATAGCGAGAGTTGGTATCTCCGGTTTCTATTGACGCGAGTCTATCACCATCATAATTCTCGAAAGGATGCGTCTTGTGTTTTCTACGGGTCCTAATCCATGAACAGATTTAGGAGGATGGCATCATGGACGGTTATTACCGGCCCACGAAGCTTGGCGAGAGGGTTTATACTAATGAAGAGATCTTGACAAAGTCACTATGGCCAAGCTTGGGTCTGCCCTTCCATCATGGCAATGAAGTATCGGTGTCTTGTCCGGTAGTTGCTTCGAAGATCTGTTTGCGCCTAATGCGTTGGGGAGTTGACGTTAGGCCCCGAGGTGATGTCCAGTTCCTTTGCGACTTCTGGGACTGGATGAGGGAGCTTTTTGAGGGCCTGGAAGATAAAACCCTTATCTTTTTTTGTGGCGTCATCAAGTTGGGAGTATAGTCAACTAGAAGGAATGTATCAAGCTCTCTATGAGATATGGTTCCCGGACACCAATACCTTTCTTACCAGCGTACATGAGATTGGGATCAGTCTTTGGGACGTTCATTTTGCCAAGCGGGGATATCTAGCCACGATGCCATTTTTGTAGAGTATCAGAGGGATCTTGAATGCTTATCTTGTATGGGAATGTCCTACGGTGGAGAATGATTATTCAGTGTTGTGATGAATGGGGCCTTCAAAGCGATCGTGCCTTTAATAAAGTCAACTGTGTATGACCGAGAGGAGTTACCAGATCACCTTTACTTGTACATGGTAAGTTGTTGTCTCGGATATTTGGTTTGGTGCCGACCTGTCTAGATTAAGTTAGAAGCACACATCATCTATCTATCGAAGGTAATACGGTATTATGCAATGAACAAATATAGTATTATAGTGTATATATGATTGAATTCACCTTGAGTGGCTATGTCAAGGTGGGTGACCAGACCTCGGGTTTGGTGTTGGTCTTTAGTCTATGACTTGTGTTAGTAAGGTAAGGGTTGTCTTATAAAGTAATAGGTCCTAACTAAGCATGCGGAAAGTGAGGTGATGACCGCATGTGGACAGGTGCAAACCTATATCAGTTGGTGATCCTGTCACCACATGTTAGGGCAAAACGTACCAGGTAAAAATTAGAAATGTATGGGTATAGGCTCACACGAGTATCGTGAAGGTAGGGTCATTCCCTACTCTCCATGTTTGCTATATAGGTGATTAAATCATTTTGGGTTATAGCCCTAGCTTAGAAAAAACAGAGACACTAGGATATCGTCTAACTCGTATGGTCATCCATGATGCAGAATTGAGATTAGACATAAAGGCACCGGACCAGTTGGTTTTGTGTGGTTGATTCATGTAGCAGTCTGGCTCGTTGGTCAAATGAGTCTTTAATTGTGATGACCTTTTTATACCATAAACTAGTGGTTTGGGTTGTGGTATCATCATCCTAGAATACCTATTAGAGTTATTATTCTAGCCCTAGATTAGGGGAAACAGAGATACCAGGGTGTCATCTAACTCGTAAGTTGTTTATAGCGCAGAGTTGAGATTGGACATAAAGGCTCTGAATCGGTTGGTTGGTGTGGTAGACTCGTGTAGCAGTCTGGCTCATTGGTCTGATGAGTCTTTGGTTGTGATGGCCTCTTATAAGTACCTTAAAACTAGTGGTTAAGGTTATGATAGTGATTCTATGATAGGCTTCAGTTATAAAAGTCTATGCTAAATCATGATAAATGACCATGTTAACATCACTAATAAAAGTTTTAGGACAAGTCAAGACTCGATATTTTTCGAGATATGATATTTCATAAGATTCGATATTATTCGAATAACAATATTCTTAGTCTTAAAAATAATAGAGATATGACATTAGTCGAGATAAGGATAGGGAATTGAGAATTAATATTAGTCAAGAATAATATAATTTATATTAAAAAATAATGAGAGGTATAATATAACTCGGAATATGGTGCTAAAGAAGAATGATTTAATTTAGGTTAAGCAATAAATAATGATATCGATTAAAGCACCATTTACACTTTTTATCTATTTCTTTTGATAGATTTAACATAGTTTATATTGAGTCACTTAGTCTTTTAAGTAACTCAGGGTTTGTGCGTGTTTTCTTTGTTGGGCACAAACCCAGGTATAAGAAGAAGTTGAGTTCGTAGATCAGACGGAGATGTGTAGTTGATGAAGTAGCGGGAGTTAGGAGTTATGAAGCAGCTGTAGAGCTATTGTAGAGTGCTGGAACTAGAGTAGGAACCTTAGATTTTAGCACTGGTCATATTTTGACCAATAAGATATTGTAATGTATTCTAAGGATGAGATGTAAAGATCAATAATTAGTATATAGACGTTTGCTTCTAGTGGTGTGTTAGTTTGGCTTCAGATACCAACTGCTTCTATTAATTTTAGTTATAAAATAAATAAGTGTGAGGAGCCTCTAAAGACTAATTCAGAGTAACATGAAGAATAACTCGCCTTCTGGGTTCAATTCTCGTGTTCCTACGAGTGCAAAACTCTTAGAAGAGTTTAGGGAGTTATCTCCCTCCTTCCAAGAGTGATACTCTCAGATAGTCGAGCAATACTTCTCTTTCATAAAATAAATTTTTTTTATCTTCCTTGCGAGGATGGGTGTTCCAGTGTCTTCAGGCATTGGATTAGTCCGAGCAAGAAAGATCAAATTAAACTTAAAACTCTCTTCTTTTTTTTTTTTTTTTAAAGAATAGCAGTAAAATCTCACGTCCGAGATCTCATGCTGCAGAGTGGAATCCGAGGCGTGACAAACAATGTATAATTTTTAAAAATTCTTGCTTTGACATAACTTCCTACAATTAGATTTATCTCCCTAATAATGTTGGTTCTACAACTTCATATGACACTAATACGCTCATGCTGATACCTTATGATGAATCTACATTTGCCTATATGCTATTATGTATTAAATCTTCTCATGTTCTTTTATTTGCTTAAGGATGAGCAAAGTGTAAGTTTGGGGATGTAATCGGTACATAAATGCACCATATTTATGCTCCTAAAGTTATGATTTATCACCCTCTTTCATATCATTACTAGTGCTCTTATATGGGTATGCCTTACTTATAGAAAATCAAGCCATTGCATGAAAAACGATTCAAACATAGCAAATTAGAGAAGAAGCAAATAAAAAAGTTATTTTACAGTTAACTTTGGTCTCTAGTTGGATAAGCGGATAATATAGAAATATTGGGTTCGTTGAGAGTTTAAAAACAAGCCCAAGAACATCTAATTTTGACAACCGAGTCAAAAGTTATGGCAAAAACAAGTTAGCACCATAATGCAGAAAACAGTAAAAAGTAAACTTTCGATCGATCGGCCATAGATGAACGAAATAACAATGTATGAACGTTTACTTGCGGATTTGATGAAGCTTCTTTTAGGGAAACCCTAGGATGATCCTGACCCTATATATAGACATTTTGGGGCCATCAAATACATCTTTTGGAGCCTGAAAGCCATCACGGAGAGAAAGAGAGCGGAGCTTGCATCCATGGCTATACCGTGGAGCTTCCTTGCCATCATCATCATGTTCAGCTAAAGTAACATCTCGGGTTTCAACGAAACCCTAGTTGAGATTCTATTTTTCGATATTGAGATTCTATTGTCAGATTTTTTAATAGTATGATTCTATCAGGTTTTTTGATAGTGAGATTCTACTGCTTGGTTTTTCGATAATGAGATTCTCTTACTGAAAAATAGGTTTTTTAATAATAAGATTCAGTTATTTTGATAGTAAGATCCTATTATCAAATTTTTCGATAGTGGGATTCTATCAGGTTTTTCTATAATGATTCTACACCCAAATAATAAATCTTATTGTCGAAAAGCCTGATATAATCTCACTATCGATAAATCTAACAATAGAATCTTACGGTCGAAAAATTTGATAGTATAATTACTAGCGAAAAACTGAATCTCACTGTTAAAAAACCCAATATAAGAATCTCACTATCGAAAAAGCCGGTATATGAATCTCATTGTCGAAAAACCAAGTCAAACTTGGCATATGAATCGTACTATCGAAAAACTCGATAGAATCTCACTATCAAAAAACTGAATCTCATTGTTCAAAAAATCTGGCATTTGAATCTCACTGACGAAAAACTCGATAATAGAATCTCACTGTCAAAAAACCAGATAGAATCTCAATATCGAAATACTATTTAAAAACCAAATTTCACTATTAAAAATCCTAATATTAAAATTTAACTCTAAAAAAACCCAGCATATGAATCTCAATGTCGAAAACCCAACTGTCCACCCGGCAGTAGAATCATACTATTGAAAAACCCGATATAATCTCACTATACAAAAATCTGATTGTAGAATCTCATTATTTTTTGTTTAGCTTATAAAACCCGCCATATGAATTTCATTATTGAAAAATCCAATAATGAATCACACTGTTAAAAAACCCGATAGAATCTCACTATCGAAAAGCCAATTCTCACTATTGAACAACCTAGTATATGAATCTCACTGTCAAAAAACCCGGCAGTAGAATATCACTGTTGAAAAATCTGAATGAATCTCACTATCGAAAATCAAATCTCACTATCAAAAAATCTGCATTAAAATCTTACTGTCGAAAAACACAACATTATACAATAGGGGACTCATTGATCCATTCTAAACTGATGAACACCCTATCAATTTTGCTTAAAATCTGGGCACTTGAGTCTTGCCTATTCGACCAAGTCCAAGCATACCCTTTGGAATTGATTTCTATTAGTTCGGCCACAGAAAGACAATCATTAAATCTGTCTAGCTCAGAAATAACCACAGGTCTACCTTCCAACTTTTCATAAGAGTATCTAATTGTGTTGAAATCTCCGGCCACAACCCATGGAGATGTAGAAAGATTATAGCTGGTAAACATCCGAATAAGATCAGCCAATAACCATCTCCGATTTCTCTCTTCATTGAATCCATAAACCATTATGAATACTCCATCTAGTTCGATATTACTAGATGCTTTGACTGTCATATGCTGTTCACCGACTTCTAAGGGCTGCAAACTCCACAAAGAAGAATCCCAATATAGCAAAATCCTGTGTCTCACCATCCCTCATCCATTCCCCACAACTTGCCATCCTGTTGAAAATTTTCTTTTTATTCTATCGAGTTTTCTATCAAAAACTTTGAATTCCACCAGACCACTCAGACTCACCTTATACTCCTTCTAAAGATCTAGAATTGATTTTATTCTTCCTTCTTTATTAATACCTCTTATTTTCTAAACTAGGACATTCATCGAATCACTGAGAGGTAGATATGATAACTCAAGCACCAATACTTCGAAAGAGTTATGTCACCTGCTAGGACGTTCTTTGGATCTTTGCTTGCCTTAGCAGTCATCTTCTTGGCTTGGTTCTTCATCGATTCCATCTTGTATTTATCATCCCACTCTTGATTATCACTTGCAATATTCTTCGGGACAAGAGAAAACACTATAGCTGTCACCTCTACTTCCCCTACTTTTCCTTTGTCCTTCATTTCTTCCCTATTGAGCTCATTCTCAAAATCAGGGATGGTTTCAACACTCGCCGGATCTGTCCTAGATGGGATCCTTGCCGCTGTAGTGCCTTCCATCAACTCCTCCTCAGGTTCTACTGCTGGGGGCTCCCCTCTAGGACTAGGCAAAGTTTGATCCCCCTTTTCTTCGATTTTTGGTGATTCTTCAGCTATCAATCCATCTTCCTCCTCAAGGACTGCTGATAAGGGTTCCAACACAACACTATCAGTTGGCCCTGATCTCTCTGTGTTCTCCTCGACTGAAATTGCCCCTATCCCTTCCTTCAAATTTCCGTCCTCGACCACTTGGAATGCATTAACAAGCTAGATGACCCCCTTTGTGCCGACTCCTTGAGCGCTCTCCAGTTCCTTAAGTGAGATTTTCTTTGTGACTTTGATGGAGGTATCCAAGGAATCCATGATCTTCCCATTTCTCTCTTTCATGTTTCCATCATTTGAGGCTGATCCACTACTCATTTCCAACTTACTCCCCCCAATGTCACCTAGCTGATCATGGGCATTTATAATGACCTTCGTTGCCTTCTCGAGCTCCCCCACTAGCTTATAGACCTACAATGGCTTTCCCGGAGGGTTCATAATGCCCCTAGCTGCCTTGCTCCACCCTACTCTGCAAGAACTAGAGTTGTGCCCGAGTAATCTACACTTTGGGCACCACTAGGGTATTTTCTCAAACACCAGGCATTGCCACCGACCTCCTTTCGAATCCATCCCCACGCGCAATTTATCTAGAGGATCAATGGAGCGATCCATCACTATATTCACCCTAGCCACACTAGGCCGAGTCCAGTTCCTTGTTGGTGCATCGATCGCCATTGGTTTCCCCAACCCACCCACAAGACTAAAAAAGAAGTTCTCATTGAAGAAATTGTTCGGCAAATCTGGTAGGGAGATCCAATCCGGCACCAAAGGTGATTCCGACTTTGAACTGAATATGGGATCCCATTTCATCATTTTGAAGAACTGACCGTTGATGGCGAAGGACTCCCTGGTCCAAGCTTGAATGAAATATGCCTTACTCTCGAGATGGATCAGAGCATGCCTAGCATCCAAGGCTCCTACCCGAACAATGTTCTACAACCCCTAGGACTTCTTGATGTGGTTATGGATGACTTTGACTGATGGCCTGCTAGTGGCAAACTTTGCTACTAGAGAGAATTCAAAGGGGGCATACGACAAATGGATCTCCCGATCCGAGAAATCAACTACTAGAAGCTCATCCTTGAGATGGTATGATCTGGGATCTAGAGGAGGGCCTCTCGAACCAAGTTGGTGGTGCCTCCCATCCATCACTTGGGCGAAGGAGAGGGGTTCTTTATCAATCCCAGGCTCGGGGGCTACTGGAGCCCCTGATGTCCCCAGCATCAATCCTTGGTTCTTGTCTTTCTTAACGTTCTTCTCTCTCTCTCTAAGACTCTCACTCTCTCTCTCTGAAAACTCTCTCTCGATTATGCCCTACAAGATCTGGGGTCCCAAACCTTTCTAATACTTTAACTATTGGAGCAAAGAACATGATTTCAGAGCAGTAGTGGCTAAATCTTGGGATAGTTATATGGTGAGATTCCCTTCCTTCAAGCTAAAGATAATGTTGAACATAAAGAAGGGGATAAAGGAATGGCTTAAAGATAGGAACATCAATGTGTTGAATGGGGTGGTTAATAGCAAGGCCAAACTCAAAAGGGTGCAAGAGGAAATTCAATGAAAGCCCTTGGATTTTGTTTTAGCTAAAGCCAAAAAAGACATCATCTCAGAGTTGGATATCCTTACATCCAAAGAGGAGAGCAATTGGAGGCAAAAATCTAGGATTTCTTGGTTGTGGAAAGGGGACAAAAATTCCAAGTTCTTCTTCTCTTCCTTCAAGCATCGATGCAACTCTAACTCTACCTCTATATTTTCGTGAAGATGAAACCACAACCCGGGATATCCAAAGCATCAAGAAATCAGACGTCATGTTATTCACAGGTGTGTTTATTCATCCTATACAGGCCTCCTCTTCTGAACCAATTGTGTTCAGGAAAATCCTCACCCCTGAAGCCGCGTAGTGGATTAACCTCTTGATCACGAGGGATGAGCTAGAGTTTGTTATCAAGCATTCCAATGAGGACAAAGCCCTGGGACCGGATGGTCTCAATTTTCATTTCTTCAAGAAGCATTGGAGCATCGTTGGAGAGGATGTTTGGAATGCCGTGGATAACTTCTCTCGTTCAGGCCAATTGGTTTCATCTTTGAATCACACCTTCATCATTCTCATTCCCAAGATGAGTAACGCCAACTCTTTCAAAGAATTTCGACTTATCTAGTTATGCAACTGCGTCTAGAAAGCTATAGCCAAGATTTTAGCAAACCTGCTACAAGTGGTTTTAGACAAGCTCATATCCCCAAATCAATCGGCCTTTATCAAAGGAAGAAGTATCACCAATAACATTTTATTAGCTCATGAGCTGGTGAAAGGATTCCAGAGGAAAGGAGGTCCTAGAAGAGTATGCCTAAAACTAAATTTGGTCAAAGCTTATGATTCGGTGAATAGGGAGTTCCTCCTACATGCCTTGAAATACATGGGGTTCAATGCTAAGTGATTGATGTGGATAAGAACTTGCATTTGCACACCCTCATTTTCCATCCTCCTTAATGGAGCCCCTTCGGGGTTTATTAAATCAAATAGAGGACTAAGGCAAGGGGACCCACTATCGGCCTATCTCTTTAGCATTGTGATGGAGTATCTCTCTTCGGAGATCGAATGGGGAGTTGTTAGGGGGGATTGGAAAAGATACAATATTGGTAACAGTGTCCACATCTCTCATTTAATTTTTGCAGACGATAAAATGTTGTTTATCAAACCAGTGAGCGAGCAGGTGAGGAAGCTAGTTAGTATGTTGGCAAGATTCAGAGACATCATGGGTTTGAAAATAAGCAAGGAGAAAAGCAAAGCCTTCTTGTCTAAATCATGTGCTGAATTTGCTGATGAGATCGCCAGCTTAGGTATTAGCATTGGGAACCTTCCAGTGAAATACCTGAGTTTACCTTTGGCGGCAAACAAAATCAGCAAAGTATTATTCAAACCGTTGGAAGAAAAGGTAAAGAAGTTGATCGATAGCTGGGTGATTAAGTTCCTCTCTATTGGAGGGAGGATGGAGCTAATTCACACAGTCCAATAAAGCTTCTCATATTATTGGACAGCAGCCTTTTCGATCCTAGTTGAGGTACAAAGAATAGTAGAGAGGATGATGAGGAATTTCTTTGGTAATCATCAAGTGTCCATGTGAGTTGGAGCAAAATCTGCAAACCCAAAAGCGAAGGGGGGTAAGGTAGATTGCTGAAAGATATTTCCGCGGCAAGCAGGATGAGGTTGGGGTGGAAGATGGCTACAAGGGAAATATCACTTTTGGCCCAATGGATGAAGTCAAGGTACTTGGGAGCGAAGAATTTCTAGGAAGTTTCCAAGTCCAACTTATTTTCAGATGTTTGGAAAGACATCCTAGATGTTAGATTCAAATTAAACGATTAGTTGGAATATAGAATAAATGACGGCCCTCATATCAGCTTCTGGTGGGATCCATGGATCAATGGGAGCAGCCCAGTTGAAATGGTAGGTGAGCAAGCAATAAGGAAACAAGGGATTGCTCGCTACAGTGGGGGAGTTCATTACTAAAGGGCATTGGAATCTACCTTGGCCAAATAACAGTAGGGTGAAGGATTTATTCGAGTAAATTTGAACGATCTCAATCCACCCTCAAACGGATGCAAGGGAGGTCAGGTGGAAGAACTCAAAATCTAAAATCTTTATATTTGTTGAGGCATGGGAGCCTACTAGGTCAAATACATTATAGAGGGGTACATTTATGAATCAAATGGGTAACTTTAACACTCACTTCTGTGTGGCTAAAATATAAAGAGTTCCATAGATAGAAGGTTTCCTACTATTATGGAATCCTTTTTGATATTGTAGATTATAAGAGGAGTCCATATGGGGCTCACTCCAATTGAAAATATTGACTACATTATAAAATTATACTATGAGTCAAAGAAGTGAGTTTAACATCCTTATCTTTATAGCCAAAATATAAAAAGTCTCATAGCTAATAGGGGTCCTACTATCATGGGATCCTTATTCATATAGTAGATTACGACAGGATTCCAAGTAGGGACCATTCAAGGTAAAAAGATCGAGTTAATTATATAGGGTACATCTATATGTCAAATGGATGACTTTAACAACCACATCTACGTGGCAAAAAATATAAAGAGTCCAATAATTAGGAGGGATCCTACTATTGTGGAATCCTTATCCATAAAGTAGATTACAAAAGGAGTCCAAATGGGGCCCACTCTAGTTGATAAGATCGACTACATTATAGGTAGGTACATCTATGTATCAAAGGGGTGACTTTAACACCTGTATCTGTGTGGCAAAAATATAAAGAGTCCCATAGGTCGGAGGGGTCCCTATTATTATGGGATCCTTATTCAGGTACTAAATTAAGAAGACCAAGTGGGTCCCACTAAAGTTGACAAAGTCAATAACAATATAGTAGGGTATATTTATATATAAAAGGGGTGACTTTATCTTCCATATCTGTGTGGCTTAATTATAATGAATCCTATAGCTAGGTGGGGTTCCTCTATTATGGGATTTTTATTCATGTCGTTGATTATGAGAGGAATCCATGAGGCCCACACTAGTTGACTTGGTCGACTATAATATAGGGGGTTACATAAATGTATCAAAATGGTGACTTTAACAACCATATCTTTATGACCAAAATATAAAGAGTTATGTGGGGGAAATTTTTGTGCCATTTTGATTTGGAACCTCGTCCATAATTCTTGATTGAATCGTATAGTTTGTAGAGTTAGAATGATTAGAGAGTAGATAAAGGGAGAGAAAACAAGGGAAATTATTGTCGAAGTTCAGTCTTATGGCCTATGTCTTCGGGCGAGAGGTGCTACCTGATTTCTACTATAATAAATATAAGGGGGGAGCATCTTCTTCACAGGTCGAAAGAATCTTTGTATAGTGCAGTTGCACGGAGCAACTAGAAGAGAACAAGAAAGGGAGAAGTAAGCTCTGGCTCTAGTACTGGAATCCTCCTCCTTTGATCGAATGACCAACAAAATAACCCCCCATCTCTCTGGATGCCTAAGGGATCCTTTTATAGATAAAGCCTATACTGATATAGTAGTGATGATGTAGCAGTACTGAGGTGTCGTTGGTCCTGGCCTCCTCGATGGGCCCCTATTGGATTGTTGTTTGGGCCCAATAAGAGAGGGCTTGATTTGCGGGCCCTGTATAGCAGGTCAATGGGCTTAGGGTGCCTACTTGGGCCGTTGCATGGGCCTATGTGGGTCTGGACCAGTCTAGTATAATTTTTGCACCCACAGTTACCCCCTCCCAGTCGGGCCAGAGTTTTGTGTGTTGGCTGGGATCTCTTGGTGCAAAGTAGCTCCTACTGCGCGGCGTGACTCAGGTTCGGGCCAACCTCGATGCTGCAGGTTCGGTAGCTTCAAGCTAGTGAAGCTGTCAGTTCAGTCACGAGTCGAAAAGATAGACTTTCAGGACTTAGTTTTTCTGGTGAATTTCGTTCGGTCTTTGGTGTGCCATGCTTCGGGGTAGGACTTAATTTTTCTGGCAAATTTTGGCCGGTCTTCAGTATGCCACGCTTTGGGGTGTACATACCAGACTTAGTTTTTAAGGCGAATCTCAGTTGATCTTCGATGCGCCATGATTCGGGGCGCGCGTTCTAGACTTAGTTTTTTAGGAGAATTTTGGCTGGACTTCGGTACGACACAGTTCGGGGTGCACATTCCAGACTTAGTTTTTCAGATAAGTTTTGGTCGGTCTTTGGTGCGCCACGCTTTGGGGTGCATGGTCCAGATTTAGTTTTTTAGGTGAATTTTGGTCGGCTTTCGGTGCACCACGCTTTAAGGTGCGCGTTCAATACTTAGTTTTTCGGGTAAATTTCGGTCGGTCTTCGGTATGCCACGCTTTGGAGTGTGTATTCCAAACTTAGTTTTCCTAGGGCATCTGAGGTTAGGGTTTTGCTCCCACCTCGTTCTAGCCATCGCCCTCCCTATGCAGGTACGCTTCTTTTCTCCCTCTCCTTCTTTCTTAAATTTGAGGGTAACGGCTGGAGGAGGTCGAGCCGTCTGCCTTTCTGTCGACAAGGGCCGTTGGTGAGAGAACACACAGAGGGGAGGATTGGACAGTCTGACCCATCCTGATGCTGAAGGTTGTCGTCGTGAGAATACTCAAAGGTGGGAGGATCTAGGTTTGTTGGGTACAAACCCAGGTATAAGAAGAAGTTGAGTTCATAGATTAGACGGACATGTGTATTTGATGAAGTAGAGGGAGGTAGGAGTTATGGAGCAGCTGTAGAGCTACTGTAAAGTGCTGGAGCTAGAGTAGGAACCTTGGATTTTAGCACTAGTCATAATTATACCAGTAAGATATTATAATATATTCTAAGGATGAGATGTAAAGATCAATTATTAGTATATAGAAGTTTGCTTCTGGTGGGGTGATTTTAACACTCGCATCGATGTAGCCAAAATATAAAGAGTACCATAGGTAGGAGGGATCCCACTATTATGGGATCCTTAGTTATGTAGTATATTATAAAAGGTATCCAAATAGGGGCCCCCCTAGTTGACAAGGTTAGCTATATTGTTGAGGTACAACTATGTATTAATAGAGTGGCTTTCACACTCGTATTTGTGTGGCCAGAATATAAAGAGTCATATAACTACGAGGGGTTCCATTATTATAGGATCCTTATTCATATATTAGATTATAAAAGAGTCAAAGTGGGACCCACTCTAGTTAATAAGGTTGACAATATTATCGGGGAACATCTATGTGTCAATGAGTTGACTTTAACACCTATATTTATGTAGCCAAAATATACAGTCCCAAAGCTAGAAGGGGTTCCACTACTATATGATCCTTATTAATATAGTAGATGACAATAAGAATCCAAGTAGGGTCCCCCTCCTGTTATATTGGCATACACTTGGAGGCCCATTTCAGTTGATAAGGCTAACTGCATCATTAGGGGGGTACCTTTATGCGTTGATTGGGTGATTTTAACACCCTTAGTTGTGTGGCCAAAATATAATGTGTCTCATAACTAAAAGTGGTACTGCTATTATGGGATCCTTATTTATAAAGTAGATTATGAGAGGAGTCCAAGTAGGGCCCACTCTAGTTGATAATATTGACTATATTATGGGTGGTATATATATATGTGTCAAAGGGGTGACTATAACAACCATATTTGTATAGCCAATATTTAAAGAGTTTCAAAGATAGTAGAAGTTCCACAATTATGGGATCCTTATTCATATAGTAGATTAGAAGAGGTATCCAAGTGGGGCCTCCTCCAGTTGATCGACAAGGCTTGGTCACTATAATATAAGGGGGTAAATCTATGTGTCAAAAGATTAACATTAACACCCACATTAGTTTGGCTAAAATATATAGAGATCCATAGCTAGTAGGGGTCCTACTATTGTGTTATTCATGAAGTAGATTATGAAATGTATCCAAGTAAGGCCCAATCGAGATGACAAGGTCAACTATATTATAGAGGTATATCTACGTATCAAAAGGGGTGACTTTAACACCCATATATAAGTGGGTAAACTATAAAGGGACCCATAACTTGGAGCAATCCCACTATTGTTGGATCCTTATTGATGTAGTAGATTATAAGAGAATTTCAAGTACGTCCCACTTATGTCAATAAAGTCGACAATAATATAGTACGGTATATCTATGTATCAAAGGGGTGACTTTAACACCCATATCTATATGGCACAAATATAATAAATCCCATAGCTAGGAAGGTTCTACTATTATCGGATCCTCAATAAAACTGTAAATTATAAGAGGAGTCCAACTTGGGCCCACTCGAGTTGATAAGATCACTTAAATACATCTATATGGCTAAGGGGTAACTTTAATAGCCGCAACTGTGTGGCTAAAATATAGTACCAAAGCTAGGAGGGTTCCCACGATTTTAGAATCCTTATTCATAAAATAGATTACGAGAGAAGTCCAAATGGGCCCCACTCTACTTGATAAGGTTGACTATATTATCGAGGGGTACATTTATGTGTCAATTGAGTGACTTTAACACCTTCATCTGTATGACAAAAATATAACGAGTCTCATAGCTAAAAGTGGTCCTATTATTGTGGGATCCTTATTCATATAGTAGATTACGAGAGGAGTTCAAGTGGGGTCCGCTTAAGTTGACAAGGTCGATAACCATATTTGATAGTATATTTATATGTCAAATGAGTAACTTTATTATGTATAACTATGTAGAAAAAATTTAAATAGTCCTAAGGCGAGGTAGGTATCTATTATTGTGGGATCCTTATTCATGTAGTAAATTACGAGAGTAGTCCAAGCGAGTCCCACTCCAGTTAACAAAGTCAACTACACTATAGGGGTACATCTATGTGTGTAGGGGTGATATTAACACCTATATTTATATGGTCAAAATATAAAAGGGTCATATATCTAGGAGGGGTCTTATTTTTGTGGGATTCTTATTCATGTAGTTGATTACAACAGAGTATATCTATATGTGATGGGGTGATGTTAACACCCATAACTGTATGGTCAAAATATAAAGAGTCCTACTGCTAGAAGGGGTCTTATTTTTGTGGGATCCTTATTCATATAGTAGATTACAAGAGGAGTCCAAGTGGGACCAATTCTAGTTGATAAAGTCGATTATAGTATAGGGGTACAACTATGTGTGAATGGAGTGACTTTAATACTTGCATCTATGTGACAAAAATATAAAGAGTCTCATAGTAAGATGGGAACCCACTATTGTGGTATCCTTATTTCTGTAGTTAATTATGAGTGAAGTTCAATTATGGCCTATTCTAGTTGACAAGGTCGATTACATAATATGGGGTATATTTTTATATGAAGGGATGACTTTAACACCTATTTGTGTGGCCAAAAAAAAAAAGAGTTTCATAGCTAGGAGAGGCCCCACTATTATGGAATCTTTATTCATGTACTATATTACGAGATGAGCCCTATTGGAGTCTACTCTAGTTAACAAGGTCGACTATATTATAAGGGGGTATATCGATGTATAAATATGGTAACTTTAACACCCGCATCTATGTGTCCAAAATATAAAGAGCCTCATATCTAAGAGAGGTCTCACTATTATGAGGTTGTTATTCATGTAGTAGATTTCAAAATGAGCCTAAGTTAGACCCACTCTAGTTGACAAGGTCGACTACATTATAAGGGATACTTCTTTGTGTCAAAGATGTGACTTTCTCCATGCATCTATGTGGCTAAATTATAAAAAGTTAGAAAGCTAGTAGGGGTCCCACTATGTTGGATCCTATTCATATAGTAGATTACAATAGGTGTCCAAGAGGGGCCCACTCCAGTTGATAAGATCAACTACATTATAAAGGGTTACATATATGTGTCTTAGGGTAACTTTAACATCCATATTAATGTGGCCAAAATATGAAGAGCCTTATAATTAGGAGGGGTCCTACTAATGTGAGATCCTTATTTTATATAATAGATTACGAGAAGAGTCCAAGAGAGGTCCACTCTAGTAGACAAGGACTAGTATATTATAGGGGGTACAACTATGTGTCAAAGGGGTTACTACACGTATCTATGTGGCCAAAATATAAAGTTTTCCATTGCTAGTAGGGGTCCCATGATTGTGGTATCAGTATTTATATAATAAATTATGACAGGAGTCTAAAAGGGGCACATTCAAGTTAACAAGGTCGACATCATTACAATAGGTACACCTACATATCAAAGGGGCAACTTTAACACCTTTATTTGTATGGCCAAAATATAAAGAGTCTGATAGCTAGAATTGGTCATACTATTGTGGAATCCCTATTCATATTGTAGATTATGAGAGAAGTCCAAGTGGGGCCCACTTAAGTTTATAAAGTCGAGTATATTATAGAAGGATACATCTAGATATCAAAGCGGTGACTTTAACAGCTGCATTTATATGGCCAAAATATAAAGAGTCCTATATGTATGATGGGTCCAACTTTTATAGGATCCTTATTCATATAGTAGATTACTAGATGAGTCCAAGTAGGGCCCACTCCTGTTGATAAGGCCGTCTATAATATAATGGGGCACATCTATGTATCAAAGGGGTGACTTTAACACCCATAATTGTGTGACAAAATAATAAAGAGTCCAATAGCTAGGATAAGTCCCACTGTTATGGGATACTTATTGATGTAGTAGATTATGAGAAGAGTCAAAGTGGGGACTACCCAAGTTGACAAGTTTGATACATTGTGGGGGTATATCTATGTATCAAAGGGGTGACTTTTACACCCGCATCTGTGTGGCCAAGATATGAAGAGTCCTATAACTTGGACAAGTCCCACTATTATAGAATTCTTATTAATGTAGTAGTTTCTAAGAGGAGTCCAAGTAGGGCCCACTTTAGTTGATAAGGTCGACTATATTATAGGTGGGTATATCTATGTGTCAAAGGGGTGACTTTAATATCAACATCTATGTGGCCAAAATATAAATAGTCCATAGCTAGAAGGGGTTTCACTATTGGGGGATTATTATTCGCATAGTTGATTATGAGAGGGGTCTTAGTGGTGCCAACTCTAGTTGGCCAAGTCGACTACATTATGGGAGGAACATCTGGAGTGACTTTAACACCCATATTTGTATGGCTAAATCATAATGAGTCACATAGCTAGAAGGGGTCCAACTATTGTTGAATCCTTATTGATGTTGTAGATTATAAGATGAGGCCAAGTGGGGCCCACTCTAGTTGATTAGATTGATTTTATTATAAGGGGTTACATCTATGTGTCAAAAGGATAACCTTAACTCCACCTGTGGCTAAAATATAAAGAGTCTAATAGCTAGGAGTAACTTTAACACCTGCATCTATGTAACCAAAATAAAAAGAGTCCCGTAGCTAAGTTGACTTATTTTAGGGGGGTACATTATGTGTCAAATGGATGACTTTAACACCTATATCTGTGTCGCCAAATTATAAAAAATTCCATAGCTATGAGAAGTAAATTATTGTGAGATCCTTATTCATGTAATAGATTACGACAGGAGTCCAAGTGGGGCCCAATCTAGTTGACCATGTCGACTACAATTAAGGGTTAGATTTATGTATCGAAGGGGTAACTTTAACACCCATATCTATATGGCCAAAATATAAAGAGTTCCATATCTAGGAGGGGTCCTTCTATTGTGAGATCTTTATTTATATTATAGCTTACGAGAGGATTCAATGTAGGGACTGCCCAAGTTGATAAGGTCGACTATATTATAGAGGAGTACATCTATATATCAAAAGGGTAACTTTATAATCTATATCTCTATAGCCAAAATATAAACTCCCTTAACTAGATTGGGTCCCACTATTATGGGATCCTTTTTTATATAGTAATTTACTAAAGGAGTACAAGTCGGGCCCACTCTAGGTGACAAGGTCGACTACATTATAGGTGGGTACATCTATGTGTCAAATCGGTGACTTTAACACCAATATCTATATTGCCAAAATAAAAATAGACTCAAAGTTAGGTGGGTTTTTACTATTATAGGATCCTTATTCATATAGTTGATTACAAAAGTGGGGTCTACTCCAGTTGACAAAGTCGACTATCTTATAGGGGTGTATATATATGTATCAAGGGGATAACTTTAACACCCGTATCTTTGTAGCTAAAATATAAAGTCTTATAGCTAGGAGAGGTCTCACTATTATGGGATCATTATTAATATAGTAGATTACGAGAAGAGTCCAAGTGGAGCTCACTTTATTTGACTAGGTCAACTATATTATACGGGGTATATGTGTGAAAGGGGTAACCTTAACTTACACCCATATTTTTATGGATAAAATATAAGAATTCTATAGCTAGGAGGGATCCTACTATTATGGGATTCTTATTCATGTAGTAGATTACGAGAATAGTCCAAATAGTTCCACTCCAAATGACAAGGTCGACTATATTAAAAAGGGGTACATCTTTGTGTCCAAAGGGTGACATTAACACCCATATCTGTATGGCCAAAATATAGAGTTTCATAGCTGGGTGAGATCCTACTATTATAGGATCCTTATTTATTTTATAGATTTCGAAAGTAGTCCTAGTGGGGACCACGCAAGTTAACAAGGTCATTTCATTATAGGGTATACATCTATATAGCAATAGGGTGGCTTTAACACCCGTATCTGTATAGCCAAAATATAAAGTGTTTGATAGCTAGAAATATACCCACTATTGTGGATACTTTAGTAATATTGTCGATTACGGGAGAAGAATAAATGGGGCCCACTCTAGTTTACAAGATCGAATTCATTTTAGTGGGGTACATCTATATGACAGATGTAACTTTAACACTTGTTTCTATATGTCCAAAATAAAAAAAACTCCATAGCTAGGAGGCTTCCCACTATGGTAAGATCCTTATTTATATAGTAGATTAATAGAAGAGTCCAAGTAGGGCCCACTCAAGTTGACAAAATTGACTATATTATAGAGGGGTATATTTATGTAACAATGGGGTTACTTTAACACCCACATCTATGTGGCCAAAATATAAATAGTCTTATAGATAGGAGGAGCCCCACTATTATGGAATCCTTATACATATAGAAGATTACAAGAGGTGTCTAAGCGGGGCCCACTCAAGTTGACAATATCGACTATATTATAGAGGGTAAATCTATGTATTAATGGGGTGACTTTGACACCTGTATTTGTGTAGCCTAAATATAAAGGGTCCATAGCTAGAAGGGGTCCCACTATTATGGGATCCTTATTCATATAGTAGATTACGAGAGGTATCTAAGTGGGGCCCATTCTAGTTGATAAAGTTCACTATATTATAGGTGGATACATATATGTATCAAGGGGCTAACATTAACACCCGCATCTTATGGCTAAAATATATAGTCCCATAAGTAAGAGGAGTCTAATTGAGGCCCCTCCAATTATTTTAGCCTGTACTTGGAGGCCCAGTTCAGTTAATAAGCCCGACTGCATCATTAAGGGGTACATCTATGTGTCAATGGGGTGACTTTAGCACCCGCAGCTGTATAGCCAAAATATAAAGAGTTTTATAGCTATGAAGGGTTCCAGTATTATGGGATCGTTATTCATATAGTTGATTATAAGAAGAGTCCAAGTGGGGGCCACTTCAGTTAACAAAGTTGACTATCAGGTTTTTCGACAATGAGATACTATAAAATCTCACTAACGAAAAATCAATTCTTATTTTCTAAAAACCAATTCTCAATGTCATTGGAACTCAATACCGTTGTTGACTTTTATCCCTTTTAAATTATTAAAATACCAGGTTTTCTACAGTGAGATTTAGTTTTTTGACAATGAGATTCTATTGGGTTTTCCAATAGGAAAATTTATATGCCAAGTTTTTCAATAGTGAGAATTTGTTTTTCGATAATAAGATTCTATCGAGTATTTCGACAGTAAGATTTACATGCCTAGTTTCGACAGTAAGAATTGGTTTTTCGATATTTAGATTCTATCAGGTTTTTTGACAATGAGATTCTACTTTGAATTTTGTGATAGTGAGATTCATTATTGAATTTTTCGATATTAGATTCATATGCTGGACTTTTCGATAATAAAATTCTAATTCTTTTGAGATTCTACTTTTCGATAGTGAGATTCTATTGTCAGATATTTTAATAGTATGATTCTATCAGGTTTTTTGATAGTGAGATTCTACTGTTGTGTTTTTCGATAGTGAGATACTTCTGTCGAAAAATGGGTTTTTCGATAATAAGATTCAATTTTTCGATAGTAAGATCTTACTATCAAATTTTTTGATATTGGGATTCTATCGGGTTTTTCAATAATGATGTTACACCTAATAATGAATCTTATTTTCAAAAAGCTTGATAGAATCTTATTATCAAAAAATCTAAAGTAGAATCTCACTATCGAAAATAATAGAATTACTAGCGAAAAACTGAATCTTACTGTTAAAAATCCTAATATAAGAATCTCACTATCGAAAAAGCCGGCATATGAATCTCATTATCGAAAAACCAAGTCAAACTTGGCATATGAATCTCATTATCAAAAAACATGATAGAATCTCACTATCAAAAACCTGAATCTTACTATAAAAAAACCTGGTATTTGAATCTTACCAATGAAAAACTCGATACTATAATCTCACTGTCAAAAAACCAGATAGAATCACAATATCGAAATACTATTTAAAAACCAAATCTTACTATCGAAAATCCTGACATTAAAATCTAACTCTAAAAAAAGCTAGCATATAAATCTCATTGTTGAAAACCCAATTGTACATCCGAAAGTAGAATCACACTAATAAAAAATCCGATATAATCTCACTATAAAAAAATCTGACTGTAGAATCTTATTATTTTCTGTTTAGGTCTTAAAACCCAGCATATGAATTTCATTATTGAAAAACCCTATAACGAATTACACTGTTAAAAAACTCGATATAATCTTACTATCGAAAAACCAATTCTTACTATTAAAAATAGCTTATGAATCTCACTATTGAAAAACCCGATAATAGAATATTGATCGCTGTTGAAAAACCCGATTAAATCTCACTATCGAAAACTGAATCTCATTGTAAAAAAATCCGACATTAAAATCTCACTGTCGAAAAACACAGCATTATACGGTTTTTTGATAGTGAGATTGTATCGGGTTTTTTAACAGTGATATTCATATGCCAAGTTTTTCGACCGTGATAATTGGTTTTTTGATAGTGAGATTCTATATAAATCTCATTATTGAAAAACCCAATAATGAATCTCACTGTTGAAAAACCCGGTAGTAGAGTCTCACTATCAAAAAACCTGACTTAATAAAAAGGGAGTATTTATTTGAGGCTTAATTTAATATAATCATAATCCTACAGATTAGGGTTAACTAACTATTTTTGCCTAAAAACCTAGTTGAGGCTAACCTAACCTAGCCTAGGTGGACCAATTGTCCCCTTGTATTCATAGCCAATAGGGGAGGGACACTTCATCTAAGGGGTGGCCCTCCCACATGGTAACATGGACGGTACACCTATATGGCTTTATAATATCTTCACCCTAGTTAGTTACACCTTCCCCCTTTTATAACGCATTTCCCCTCTCTTACCACCTAAAAAAGGCAACTCACCCCTTCCCAATGAGCTGATTTGTAGCCCTTCTAAACACTAGAAACCTCCCTCCCTCAAGTTCTTTACTTTTCCTCGCCTGTGGTCGTAGCTCACATCCCGCCTAGGGCTGACCCTGACTGTATGCGACCAGCTCGCACATAGTAGAGGTCGCCCAGTGGCTGGTGCTCGTAGCCCACCCAGGGCTTGCAGTGGTGGATCATTGCGTCCCTTGGACAGAGGCCGCCAGTGACCGTGGCTCAAAGCTCGCACAGGGCTGATCTTGACCGCATGCGACCAGCTCGAATGTGGTTGAGGTCGCCCAGTGGTTGGTGCTCGTAGCCCGCCCAGGGCTTACAGAAGTGGATCGTTACGTCCCTTGGGCAGAGGCCGCCTGTGACGTTGTTCACAGCCCACCTAGGGCTGGCCCTCATCGCATGCGACTAGCCCATACGTGGTAAAGGCCGCCCAGTGGTTGGTGCTTCTAGCCTGCCCAGGGCTTGCATAGCTCACCAGGAGCACAGCTCTAGTCCACACCTGGAGAGATTGCCCGCTAGGAGCACAGCTCTTTCGACTGGTTCCTGTGAGGACGCCCGCGACCACCTGGTTAAAGGCCGTGCTTCATTGAGGATACCCCGATGGCCCCTGCCACGCAGGGACAGAGGAGAGCAAAAGCCCATACTGGGGCTGCGTGAAGTGGCTCGCATTCTTAACCTTCCTAACCCCCTATCCCACTCAGTGACCCCCTCCTGTTGGATATGTTGGCCACTCAGCCGACCATGATAGATGAATTGGCACGACTATGCCAGGTTCTGACGGTAAGCCGGATGACTGATCTTTCCCCCGGGCTTGACTTACGGAGGGGAGGGTCAGGGATCCCACCCGTGTGTCCAGGAGTATCGGCGGGGACCGTAGCCCTTGCACGACCTCCCCTGGCCTCAGTATCGCACAAACCCACGATGGTGCCCACATGGCGAGCCTCCCAGCTGGAGCCCCCTGTGGAGGATGCAGCGACACATAGGATGAAAGGTACTGCTCTTGAGCAGCTGCAGTGACTTATCACCCAGCGCTCTAGCAATAAGTTAACCCCGCCATCGGCGCCTCCACTCCGACGAAGTAGAAGCATGGACTCGGACGAGTCAGAAGCAGGATATTGAGGGAAAGACCGCAACCCGCGCCATCGGCGCGAGAAGGAGCCCGCGGTGGAGCTGCCCCGTAGGAAACTTGAGAAGTGACGGCCTCTCACTGACCTACCCCGATGTCGAGGTAGATATCAGAGAGGCGGTGTGACAGTCAGAAGGAGATCCCCCCCGGGAATCACCGCAACGAAGGCCCGAGTCGGCCTAGAGGGATTGTACATGACCGCTTAGGACCTATACAGCCACCTGTGGGAGGACCCCCAGGGTGCTGGCAGCTGCCCAACATGCCCATCGACCTCTTAGAAGACCTTGCTGCCCGTGGTGAGAGCTTGTCCTTTACAAGCGAGGTTCACCAAGGGGGTTTTCCTCAGCACTGGACCCCACCAAAGTTCGTGCTATTTGATGGATCCCAAGATCCTATGGACCACCTCTTGGCCTACTGGAAGTTGTTATTATTCTGGGACTAGCACCACATCATATGTCGCGTGTTTTCTAGCAGCTTGACTGGTTCAGCCTTGAACTGGTTCCACAAGCTACCCTCTTGCTCCATTCCGAACTTCCCCACACTGTCTAGGCTGTTCTTGGAGCAATACTGTTGTAATCGGCAACCATCGAAGAGGATTGAATCGTTGTTCACCCTGACCATGGGGGCCCGGAAGACCCTGCGATACTTCTCGATAAGATTTCGGAGTGTATCTCGCCCTGGAGGATTCAGCTGGGCAAGATCGCACAGCGGTGAGTGCCTTCAGAAACGCTCTTCCCGAAGAAGGCAAGCTCTATGATGCCCTTGTCATCTTCGACCCCCACACCATGGTCGAACTCTTTACCCTGGTCCAACAGCACATAAAGCTCGAAGATGTGGTGCTCAACTGAAAGGGCAAGATGGTCGAGCAATGACCTCCCACCACCTTGCGACCTTTCATCGTCAAAGTCGTGGAGTGATGCGAGGCGCCCCCTGCAGCACCTACTGTCGACCCTCCAGCAGCTTTGGCTGTGCCACCCTTGGAGGCACCAATCGCGACGACTAGAAGACCGACAAACTGGCGCCTGCCTCCTGGTCTGGGAGAATGGGACTTCATCGTGATGAACCTCTCGCCTGGGCAGATACTGCAGAAGGTCAGGAGCGAGCCGTTTGTCCAATACCCCCCTCCTCTTCAACAGGGTGAGCCCGGATCCACTGATAATATACGGCTATGCGTGTTCCACAGAAGCATCAAGTACCACACCAATCGGTACCGAGATCTTAGGAATCATCTAGAGGACCTTGTCATCATGGGTCATTTGGACCAGTTCAGCTCACCACTGAGGCGATTCGAGGTCATACCAGTGCAAGCTCTTCGAAAACGAGATCACCTAGGACCCACAGAGCCCGCTCTAGCTTTTTCAACTCTGTCACGACTATGACGACCTTCGTGGTTAAGATATACCAAGCTTTCTGCTTGACCGGAGGAAGGTCGCGTCGGGTGTGCAGACGGTGGCAGGCGATCTCTGGGTCGATCCCGGGCATGTCGGCAAAACTTTATGTGAACACATCGCGGTAATCTTTGAGAAGTTTTGTCAAGGCCAGTACCTCGACCTCGGTCAATGATGTCCTAAGGTGGATAACCCTCAAAATCCTATAATCTCCGATATCTATCTCTTGGAGGGGCTCCGCAACAGGGAATTTTCCCTTCGTGGTATCTCCTGGGCGATCTCTCGCACTATGCTTTCGACTAACGCCGTTCCAACCTGGGTGGTCTATCCGAGAGGGTGAAGTGGATGTCTCGCAAGGTTGTGGAGTCGTTATTGGATTGTCCGAAAGCTCACGCGGAGTGGTAGCTAACTGCTAAGAGGGTGTCAGCCTCTAAGTCCCCCATGGTGGTGAGGTGGTGTACATCCTACTCGCATCTAGTAACAGCGACCTAATCACCCCGAATGACCATAACCCCCATTGGAGTAGGGAATTTGAGGGCCTGGTGATTGGGTGAGGATACCACATTTATTTGCTTCAGCCAAGGTCACCCAAGGATGGCATTGAACGCGGACTGCCCATCGACCACAGCAAAATGGGCTTGCCAAACCTTAAGGCCCTCCATCATAGTCAGGGTGATCTCCCCGACTACTTTAGCGACCTCACCTTTGAAGCCACTCAGGGAGCCTACTACTGGGGACAAGTCAACTTGTCGTAATCCTTTTCACTGGAAAGCCGATAAGAAGAGAATATCCACGGCAATCCTGGAGTTTATCAAAATGCGCCGCTCTTCTATATTGGCTACCGTGAGGCATATGATGAGGGGGTCGTTATGTGGAGTGGTGACCCCGACTATATCATCCTGTGAACCATAAGAAGTTGCGGGCTTATAACCTTGGGGTTTGAAGCAAAGTAGAAAGTAGGGGGATTGAGTGCACCTTTTGCATTCATTCCACCTCCCTCACCTGTTGTCGGACTTCGTTGTTGGACCTCGAATCACCCAAGCTGTTAGGATTGATGTGTTCTAAGCTTGTAAAACTTTATGTTTTGGTCTAATAAAGATTGATAGTTATTATTATATGAGATGCATATAGGTGCGTAACATAGTTACGTGTCCTTTTAAGAACAGAGAGCCATGGTTATATGGTAGTCCACTGAGTTGAAGACTGAGTGGATTGGTACCATATAATCTAAATCTATTCGCAGCTATGATCAGGTTGGTCGCCTCATCATGATAAGCTGTTGGCGATGGCAGTTCATGGGTTGTCTTCACCATGGTCATCACCAGGCACAGTGTCTGTGGCTGAACGGAACTAACACGGTGTACAGATCAGTGAGCAGACAGTGGTACACTAAGCCGTGTTTCTACTTAGGGTAAAACGGTCCTAAACCCTGAGGAACCACGTCTGATGGACTAACCAGTTGCGTGGTGCTTTGGCACACCAATGTGTGATGATCCGTATGTAGTGATCCAAAACCACGGTGTATTGGGTTACCCGGCTGGCGTTGCATTAGCGTGTCACTCCTGCAGGCCATCCACACCCCTGAAGGGAGGTGCGTTCCTTGGTGTGACTTACACTGTACCAAACCCAGGCCTGGTGGTCATCAGTTTGACTGTTGACCGGGTTCGATTACTCGACGGGATAATCAAAGGTACGATGTATAGGTCAACCTGGAAGGAACCAAGTCATATGATTATTCGAGTCTGACGGTAGTCTCCACTGCTCGAAGTGAATCATGGCATCAAGTGGAGGGACAACGAGTTTACCACTACTAAGCGGAGAGCAGGGGTATGATGGAGAACATAGTAAGTCTGGGTGAATTGGAGTGCAGCCTGCGTCGCACTCTGGGTGGCTACGCAGGTTAACTCGAGCTCAGAGGATCGATGGTACACTCGGGTAGTGTGTCGATCGAGCTTGAGTTGGAAGCCATGAACCCCGGTCCCTGATGGTGCCACCTTATCAACATTATGTACGGTTCTTGAACCATCTCCTCGGAACACCATAAGCATAAAGAGGAAGAAAAAAGTATACGCTCTATATGTGCTTGGCACTAGGGCACGGTAGATGCGTAACTACATGCGAGTACTAAGGGTTATGCCCGAGACTAGTACAGAGGCGCACATAGTAATCCCTAGCCATAAGTGAACTTCGTTGCATAGGTGCGATGCACTGGGGTATGCTGTGAGTTGACTAGTTGACTTTGCTAGAGGCACCCTTCGGTGACCTCAGTTAATAGCGAGGTAACTAGTAGAAATCACTTAAGTAATGGCCGCTAGGTATCGCACGCTAGAAATGGTCAAAATGAGGCGTTAGAGCGTTTTGGTAAAAACCTCACTCTGCTGGACCTCACTCTTGGCCGACCCTAGCAGTGGGAGACCTTGCTAGGGCCGGCCCTATATTGTAGGGATGAGAATCCCTCATTTATAGGGCCGGCCATATAGATAGGGATAGGGCTTTAAAACGGATAAAGTCGAGCCCTAAAAAGTAGGAAAACGGATAAATACAAGGAGAGATAAAAGGGTGAGATTGGAGAGATAATTGTGGAAGGTCTTTATCCCCTTGGATCCTTATCCAAAGGGGTAGGCCGGCCCTATATAAAGGGGCATATGGGGCCGGCCATATGGATGCAAAAAACCGAACCCCCCCTCCCCTCTCATCTGTCTAGTTCTCTCCCTAATCCATCTCCCGTTTCCCGCTTACAACTTCGTCTTCCTCGTGTGGAGTTCTGAAGAAGGAGAAGGGTCATTCTTCGGAAGCACTCAGAGATCTGAGAGCGACGTTCCGTACATCGTGTGAGATCGCGTGAACAAGAAGGCATCGTCTCTAATCGTACCATCGATATCTTCGCGAACGATCTTCCGTCTCCATCGACAAAGAAGACAATTCTCCACGGTTAAAAGATCCGTACGAAAGGTATGTGTAATCTAATATGTAGATCTAGCGAGTATTATGATTTGTATGCATGCTAGTTAATCATCATGCTAGATTACCGTTAGGGTTTTTCGATTCACATGCATACACATGCACACATATGTAGATTAGTTTCGATGAAAGTTTAAATCGTGTAATGTGCACCATGAACGGTCTTTCGACCGCAAAATCGTTTTCGCTGCGAGCCTCTACCATGGATTAATTTCCAACAATTGGTATCAGAGCCGCATTAGTGGTGTGCGTTTCATATTTTTTCATGAAACCAATATGTGTGCGCATGATGAATGCGCGAATTCATCGGGGTTCTTACGCTTAGATCATGCATATGTATAGATTGTGCTTGTTCTATTAATCATTCTTGCAGGGCGCCGCTATAAAAAAAATCTAGATCTATGTTTGTGCTTGCTACCGGGGGTCGGACCCCGAGTTAGTAATTTTCTGGATTTGCTTTCTGTATGTGGATATGTTATTAAGCCGTAGATTGGGCGAGTGATGAGGGTTGACCATCCTCGGTTCCCACGGTCCTTTTTCCTAGATGTGTTTTCTTTTCTTTCTAGGAAATTGTGTACGAGCGAGCACTTGCTCGAAGCTTACTAGACTTTTTCGGTTACAGATCGAGAAGAAAGATGTGCCAAAGAAATTCATCATTAGGAGCGTAAGCGGAACCCTAGAGGATGACGACGATCCGACAAAGTATTCGCGAGCGTGACGGAGGAGCCGGACCGAGGGACCTTGCGAAGAAAGCTAGAGGCCTACGCTGTGCTAATTAGGGTCAGGGGTCGGACCCTGAACTTAATTTAGTTTTTTATGGTTGCTTTCTTTATTAGTTCTTTATGCTTTATATCGAACCCCGATGAGATAATGTGATTATCAGTTTTCAGAGGGATACATTTCCCTTCTGGTCCAAGAGACTGTTTGAGGATAGGATCTCGCTAGATGACGCCTATTATTTAGTTGACTTTTGATATTAGTGGGATCCCATCACATATGGTTATGCCACCATTAGGTCAGCACCCGACTAGTCGGGTGTGCCTATTTGGCCAGCATCGAAATCAAAGATGAGATGGAGATCCATTGAACATCAATTGTCAAATTCATAAGCGAGGCGCCATGACTAGTGGGAGTTCTTTCCAGTGAGTCTGACTCTAGGATTAGCTCCAGAGTATTAGCGTTGTGGGGGAAAATCTTCGTGCCGACCCGAAGACCTTCGCAGCACCAGTCAATCGAAGTTGAAGTTGACGTCGAAGATCGTTGGTCGATCTGTTGATTGAAGTAGAAGCCTTTGATATGTAAACAGAGAGATGCAATCAGAGATAATATTGACACGTGAGATGTGATCTCGGAGTTCAGTCGAAGCCTACGTCTCCGTGCTATAGGGAGCAACCCGAATTCACTAATACTTCAGTTGAAGTGACCTCGACAGGCCGAGTGTCACTGAAAACCCTCTGATCTCTTCTAAGGAGAAAAGAAGATCAAAGAGAGATGGTAGATCAGAAGTTGAAAATCCCAGAGCTCTGGTTCTGAAAGTCAGATCTCAGAGTGGAAATCAGAATTTTCGGATCCTTTTACATTCGAAGGCTCTGCTATTTATAGGATTCTCTGGGAGGAATTTCGGGGCAAATGGCGGTTTTCCGCTGTCGTATCTAGGATTCTCCAGGTAAAGCTAGCGGGCCCCGCTACCGTCTTCTGGGGGATTCCACAGGCTCGTGGGCCTATCGGACGGGACCGATGGGTCCCGTGGTGGTCCTCGTGGGCCCACCAGGCAGGGCCGGTGGGTTCCGCGGTAGTCTTCGTGGTCCCACCAGGCAGGGCCGGTGGGTCCTATGGTAGTCTTCGTGGTCCCACCAGGCAGGGCCGGTGGGTCCCATGGTAGTCTTCGTGGTCCCACCAGGCAGGGCCGGTGGGTCCCGCGGTAGTCTTCGTGGTCCCACCAGGCAGGGCCGGTGGGTTCCGCGGTAGTCTTCGTGGTCCCACCAGGCAGGGCCGGTGGGTCCCGCGGTAGTCTTCGTGGTCCCACCAGGCAGGGCCGGTGGGTCCCGCGGTAGTCTTCGTGGTCCCACCAGGCAGGGCCGGTGGATTCCGCGGTAGTCTTCGTGGTCCCACCAGGCAGGGCCGGTGGGTTCCGCGGTAGTCTTCGTGGTCCCACCAGGCAGGGCCGGTGGGTCCCGCGGTAGTTGGTAAACTTCTGCCAAAATTTGCACCCACAGTTACCCCCTCCAAGTTAGCTAGAGTTCGTTCTGGCTGGCTTGGATTTGGTGCAAAAAATAGCAACCCCCTGTCGCAAAAGGCATGAAGAAGCTTGTCGAGTGTTAGCACAAAAAAGGACTGACCGGTCAATTTTGATTGATCGATCAATTTTGATCGATCGGTCAATTTTGACCAATCGGTCAATTTTGACCGATCGGTCAAATTTTGACCGATCGGTCAAAATTCAACCGGTCAAGAATCAGGTGATCGGTCAAAAAACAGGGTTTTTTGACCGATCCAGTAGAAAATTTGACCGATCGGTTGAAATTTGACCGATCGGTTAATTTTTGACCGATCGGTCAAATTTTGACCGATCGGTCAAAATTCAACCGGTCAAGAATAGGGTGATCGGTAAAAAACATGGTTTTTTGACCGATCCAGTAGGAATTTTGACCGATCGAATGATTTTTGCCGATCGGACAAGTTTGTCCGATCGGTAAAAATTATCCGATCAAGGTTCGAGTGATCGGCAAAAAACCTTGGTTTTTTGCCAGATCCAGTAGAAATTTGACCGATCGAATAATTTTAGCCGATCGGTCAAGTTTGACCGATCGATTAAAAAATATCCGGTCAAGGTTCGAGTGATCGGCAAAAAACCTTTGTTTTTTGCCAGGTCCAGTAGAAATTTGACCGATCGAATGATTTTAGCCGATCGGTCAAGTTTGACCGATTGGTTAAAAAATATCCGGTCAAGGTTCGAGTGATCGGCAAAAAACCTTGGTTTTTTGCCAGATCCAGTAGAAATTTGACCGATCGAATGATTTTAGCCGATCGGTCAAGTTTGACCGATCGGTTAAAAAATATCCGGTCAAGGTTCGAGTGATCGGCAAAAAGCCTTGGTTTTTTGCCAGATCCAGTAGAAATTTGACCGATCGAATGATTTTAGCCGATCGGTCAAGTTTGACCGATCAGTTAAAAAATATCCGGTCAAGGTTCGAGTGATCGGCAAAAAGCCTTGGTTTTTTGCCAGATCCAGTAGAAATTTGACCGATCGAATGATTTTTAGCCGATCGGTCAAGTTTGACCGATCGGTTAAAAAATATCCGATCAAGGTTCGAGTGATCGGCAAAAAGCCTTGGTTTTTTGCCAGATCCAGTAGAAATTTGACCGATCGAATGATTTTAGCCGATCAGTCAAGTTTGACCGATCGGTTAAAAAATATCCGGTCAAGGTTCGAGTGATCGGCAAAAACCCTTGGTTTTTTGCCAGATCCAGTAGAAATTTGATCGATCGAATATTTTTAGCCGATCGGTCAATTTTGACCGATCGGTTAAAAAATATCCGGTCAAGGTTCGAGTGATCGGCAAAAAGCCTTGGTTTTTTGCCAGATCCAGTAGAAATTTGACCGATCGAATGATTTTTAGCCGATCGGTCAAGTTTGACCGATCGGTTGAAAAATATCCGGTCAAGGTTCGAGTGATCGGCAAAAAGCCTTGGTTTTTTGCCAGATCCAGTAGAAATTTGACAGATTAGTTGAAAGTTTTGAACCTGCCCTTAGAGAGGGTTTCGTAACTGTTCCAATCTTCGATCTTCTGGCAGAGTTTTGAACATTGATGGAGTTTGATCTTTCCTGTGTTGAGTCTTTGGTTGGTTTGAATGAGGCTTTTGACCGGTGGTCCGGTTTACTCAGACCAGTGGCTTGCTTGGACTATTTGGTTCACGTGGACCGGTGGTCCGACGTTTCGTCTGGTCCGACGGTTCGCCTGATTTTGCGCAAGCTGTGGATGGATGCCACGTGTTCCTACAAAAACACGCGATTTGATATGGTAAAGACACGTGTCTCCTCGATTTGCGTACCTGTTTCACCCTTGGTATATAAGTTTCACTGGCTGTCATTTTTGCCTCACGCTTCCAAAATTTTTCGAAGTCCAGACGCTTTTGCTCCCGATTTCTGCTTTTACTCGATCGATCAGATGGCATCTTCTGGAAGCTCGAAGAAGTCGGGCGGGGTCCCTTCGAAGAGGAAAGGGAAAGAGATTGTTGAGGTTCCATCCTCTCCGAAGGGCGGCCGCGGCAAGGGCAAGGCTGTGCTTGCCGAACTGGGGCAGCTGGGAAAAAGACACCAAGGAGTAGGGTTTGCTTCAGCGCCATCGAGGCCAGAGCATATCCCTAAAGTACAGTTCGTTCTGGGCCCACTCATGTCTCTGTCAGAGGAAACTGAATATGTATACAATACTGGTGGCGAGTTCACAGATCAAAAGAGGAAGAAGTGGCAGACATTGCTCTCTTTCTTCACCGAAGGGAGGGTGCAACCTTCGCTCCCCAGCATTCAGACTGCATTCGGCATCGACATGAAGACCGTCTTCACCAGCTTTGCTAGCAATGAGAAGGTCATGGGAACCATCGTAACCATCGGCCAACTCAACTGCGGTCTGCGTCTACCGTTGCCACCCTTTGCAGCAAGATTACTGAACACTTCTGGCCTTTGCCCGGGGCAGGTCACTGGAAACGCCTGGCGAATTATCTACGCATTCTGCCGCGTGGAGTCGGATTTTCAAGAGGACTTGAAGGCGTGCTACTCCAGTATCCCGGAAGTTGAAGACGCTCGGATCGAGCTTGGATACTTCTTCTTCCACTATCGATGGGCTTACAGAAGGGACATCCCATTCTACAATTTGACCGGTGTGTCTCTACTGCGCCCGCTAACTGATACAGTCCCTTCGGACAAATTGTATACAGATTGGCCTATCTCTGTTACCGGCGCATGGACACCCATCTCAGTGCCCGATACCCCCCGAGGGGAAGTGCATGACGCAGTGAAGATGTACTGCGAGGGAGGCATCTTTGCCTGGACCTCCGAGAGGGCTGGAGCAATCGATAACTTATTTCTGGAGTTGACCTGTGGAACCAGGTCGTGGAAGCAGTTCTCCAACTGCCCCGTGAGATATGGCAAGGCCAATCTCCTCCACCGATCAAAGGATAGATACGAGGACAATGAAGTCCTATATTCTGACTATGAGGAGGACCCCCATTCGGGTAAGATTATCCGGAAGGTTCGGGCCGAGAAGAAAATCTATACTGCAAGGCGCCGATTGCCTACCGTGGATGAGAAGCTGGTGATCCAAAGAGGCCCAGCGAAGAAGAAGAGAAAAACTCTCATCAAGCAAAAGGAAGATGAAGACCAAGGGAAAAAGAATGAAGAAGAAGAAAAGAAGGGGAGCGCCGAGGAAGACGAAGAAACAGAGAATGTCAGCCACGACAACAGTGGTAATGACGAAGACGAAGATGGGAACGGCGAGGATGATATGTCCTCCACCCCCTCTGGTGGAGATGGTGAGAATGGGGGTGGTGAGGAAGAAATTCCTCCCACCCCCACTGGTGGTGCAACAGGGGAAGACTCGATTCCTATTCCCATTGACGAGGTTAAAGCCCGTCAAATGGAGGAAATTCTCGACATAGAAGGTGATGGCCCAAAGGCGGTTCCCACCTATAAATTCGATGAATTGAAGAAGCCGCTGCGCTTCAAAATTAAGTTGTCGAGGAGTGGTGGGGTTGGAAGCAACCCCACACCCCTCGATCAAATTCCACCTGAAGTACCCCGCTTCGAAGGAGCAACCACGAGCGGGGGTATCGAAGTTGAACAACCCCCACCCCCCTCTCGGTCTCTGGCTGAGGAGGTGGCTGCTATGGTGGCGGGACTTGTCCAGCCAGGCGGGTCCCAGGAAGAAAGAGTCTCACCTCCCCGGGATGCTCCCTCCCCTATCCATTTGGAGAGGGAAAGTCGCGTGGGCGATGAAGCTACTCAACCTCAGCCAACGCCGGCTCCTATTCAGGGGAAAACGACCCCTCAGGGTGGTTCAGATCGCCGAAAGGGTAAGGAGCCAAGGGTTGGAGCCTCAGGTAATTTTACTAACTTGCCTTGATTGTATTGCCTTTGAAGATTGGGAATAATCTAACACTTTGACCTTTGTGTTGATTGCAGGTGCGCCTGCTGGCTCGACCCCGAAGATGAAGAGTTTGGGTGATGTTGACATCAACCACCCCACATCCGTGATCCGGAAACTCTGCAATCTTCCAGGGGCTACTCTGGATGAAGCTTTCGACAGGCTCGAACTGGTGGTAAGTGCATCTTGCTCGAATGATCATCTGAATTGCATCTTCAGAATAATTCTAACTCTTTTGTTCTTTTTGCAGAATTCAGCAGTTTTGAATATCGCGACCAAGCTCTCCATGAAGGCGGGAGCCAAAGAAGCTTCAGCTGAAGTCTCCCGCTTATCTGCCGCCTTGGAGGTCGTAAGCGAGGAGAGGGATAAGCTGAAGGAGGCTCTATCCTCAAAAAAGGAGGCATTGAAGGCCAAGACCGAGGCCCTTCGCAAGGAAAAGTTGGAGAGCAAGGGCTGGCAGAATGGATATGAGGCCCGGGGTCACGAGCTTGAAGATCTGAAGAAACGATTCTTCAGGATCGAGAACTTGGGCTTCGATCGTGCTGCTCGAATAAAGGAGCTGGAGGCTCAACTTGCTGCTTCAGCAGAGACTCATAAGAAGGAGCTGGAGCATATGCGGAGTGAGTGCCAGAGCTACAGGGAAACAACTGAAAAGGCGGCAGAAGCACTCAGGGCCCATGTTGCCAGTGTCCGATCCTCCAAGGCATCAGCGGCGAGCAAAGCTCGTGCTGGATCTGATGGGGAGAAGTCGCGTGCGCAGAGTGTAGCCAAGCCTTGAGACTTTTTCTTCCTTTCAGTTGTTGTGCTTGTAAACTCTGGATATGTAATAGCTCGATCCTGTACTTGTCACATTTTTGATAATAATAGAAATCTCTTTGGTGTTTAAAAATTGGATGTCTCTTGAGTTGAATATCATTGAATCTTATGTTCTGGATAGCATTAGCATAGATACAATCCTTTGAATGTAAGGGATCGAATCGCAACTTGATTACCCAAACTTGTTTAACTTGAAATTTGAATTTGAATCTATGCAACACTTGTATGTAAGGGGTTGAGTCGCAACTCAAGCACCCAAACTTATTGCAACTTGAAAATTGAAACTTGAATTCGTGTAACACTTGAATGTGAGGGGTTGAGTCGCAACTCAAGCACCCAAACTTGTTAGACGATATCGAAATTGATTGAATTTGAACATTGAAACTTGAAGGTCAGTTTAACATTTGCTAGTAAGGGGTTGAGTCGCAACTTTAACACCCAAACTTGTTAAAAGACTTGGTAACTTGAATATGGTCAGTTTTTAACATTTGCTAGTAAGGGGTTGAGTCACAACCCTAACACCCAAACTTGTTAAAAGACCTGGTAACTTGAATTTGAAGCTGCTTTAGAACTTGAATTGAAAAGCTGAACACTTGCACATTTGAACATCTGAAAGAGAATTTTATTCATCACAGAATTTACATCATGGGTAGAACATCTTGAGGTGTCTAGAATTCCAAGCTCGAGGCAATCTATCTCCTTCTGGTGTGACCAGTCTGTAAGAACCTTTGCCTCCTACTGATTCAACGATATATGGACCTTCCCAGTTGGGAGCAAGCTTCCCACTGCTGTGTTCTTTGGTGTTGTAGAAAACTGCTCTGAGAACTAGGCTGCCCACTGGGAACTGTCTCTTGTAGATTTTCTTGTCGTAGGCTCTTTTGATCTTCTGTTGGTACTTGGCCACGCGAAGTGATGCTTGATCTCGTAATTCTTCGGAGAAGTCTAGATCATTGATCCGAAGTTCTTCATTGATTCCTTCTTCAACTGCTTTGGTCTTCAAAGTACTTGATATATTTTCTGTTGGGAGTACTGCTTCCGATCCATATGTTAGACGAAAGGGTGAGAACCCTGTTGATCTTCTCGGAGTTGTGCGATACCCCCAAAGAACTTCAGGTAGGACTTGCTCCCACAATCCTTTCTTGTCGTTGAGTTTCTTCTTGAGTATACCAAGTATGGCTCTATTTGAGGCTTCAGCTTGGCCATTGCATTGAGGATATCTTGGAGTTGAATAGAATAGCTTGATACCGTTGTTGAGACAGAACTCTCGAAACTTGTCGGAGTCAAACTGAGCTCCATTGTCAGCAACAAGAATTTGAGGTGTACCAAACCTTGAGAAGATGTTGCGCCGAATGAATTTGATCACTTCATCGTCAGTCTCTCGGAAGAGGGGCACAGCTTCAACCCATTTGGTGAAATAATCCGTGGCCAGCAGTAGATACTTCTTCTTGCTTGGAGTTGGAGGGAAAGGACCCAAGAAATCTAACCCCCATTGATGGAATGGCCAGGGACTTGATAGTTGATGAAGCTCATCTGCAGGGAGATGAATAGCTTGAGCGTGTCTTTGGCATGGCTCACATCTTTGAACAACTTGTTGAGCATCCCTTGCCATTGTTGGCCAGTAGTACCCTTGTAGTTTCGTCTTGGCTTCAAGAGATCTTCCTCCCGAATGATTCCCACAAGTTCCAGAGTGGATATCAATTAGGATTTCCAGTGCTTGTTCGGGACCAAGGCACTTGAGCAACATCCCGTTGTGAGATTTGAAATATAAATCTTTACCTTGCAGAATGTAGCATGGGAGCTTCCTTTGAAGTCTTCGGGCTTGATTTGGATCTTCCGGCATTTTGCCATGTTTGAAGAAATCAAAAATTGATCGTCTCCAGTCTTCAAGCTGATCTCCACCCCCAGATTCTTTTGTAGTAGTAAGGACCTGTTGATCGGGGGTGGTCTTGGATACTTCTTGATAATCTATCTGTATTTGCCTTCCTCCGAGTGAGTCTCCAAGAACTGAGGCAGCATTGGCTAAGGCATCTGCTTCTCGGTTCTCTGCTCTGGGGATTTGAATGAATTCAGCGGCAATAAAACGTTGTTGAAGATGTCGTACTAAGGCCAAGTAGAGTTGCATTCTTTCTTCACGAGCTGTGTACTCTCCATTGATTTGCCTTATGATCAATTGGGAGTCACTGTAGACGATAATTCGATCTACCCCCAGGGATTTCGCCATCTTGAGTCCAGAAATGAGTGCTTCGTATTCGGCTTCGTTGTTGGTGGCAGTGAATCCGAGGAGAGTGGCTTTCTGGAGATGATCAAGTTCGGGGGATATTAAGACTATCCCAGTTCCCGAACCGATCGAACTTGAAGCTCCATCAGTATAGAGTTTCCATGGAGGAGTTGTAGCAGTAGCTTCGAGATTTGGATCGATTTTTGTTGCAAGGTTGATCGGAGTATTGTCCTCATCTTCCAAGCGCATATCGACATCTTCTTCCCAAGTGATGGGGTCTTCAACTGGAAAATCAGCTAGAAAATCAGCAATAGCTTGACCTTTGATAGAAGTGCGAGATTCGAACTGAATTCCCAGGGAACTCATTTCGATCACCCATTTGGTCATTCGACCAGCTCGACCAGCTTTGTCAATGATATCTTTGAGCGAATGTTCTGAAATGACAGTGATCTGGTGAGAGACGAAGTATGGTTGAAGGCGACACGATGCAGTGAGTAAGGCTAGGATGACTTTCTCAGTTTTTGAATAGCGAGTTTCAGCCGGGAGAAGAGTGTGACTGATATAATAGACTGGATGCTCGAAGCCTTCTCTTCTACTGACTAAGACTGCACTGATTGCTTGATTGGTTACGGCGAGATAGAGCCATAAGTCTTCTTGTGGAAGTGGAGCCGTCAAGATAGGAGCTTGCACCAGATATTTCTTGATGCTTTGAAATGCCTCTTCACAAATTGGACTCCACCCTGAAGTATCCGCCTTTCGTAGTTTGTCGAAGAGAGGTTTACATTTGTCAGAAGACTTTAAGATGAATCGATTGAGGGCAGCAAGTCTTCCAGTGAGGCGCTGCACTTCCTTTCGATTGGTAGGTGATGGCATGTCGAGGATAGCTCGAATTTGATCAGGATTGACTTCAATACCCCTCCTGGTCACAAGATGACCCAGGAATTTGCCAGATTGAACTCCGAAAGCGCACTTGGCTGTATTGAGCTTCATACGATATTTTCGAAGAACTTGAAAGGTTTCTGCCAGATCAGAAAGATGCTTGCTCCGAATGGAACTCTTGGTGAGGAGATCATCGACATAGACTTCGACGTTGCGGCCGATCTGATCTTCGAACATTTTTGTGACTAACCATTGATAGGTGGAACCAGCATTTTTGAGGCCGAATGGCATTACGTTGTAGCAGTAGAGACCTCGGCTAGTCACGAAGCAAGTCTTCTTTTGATCGTCTGTATGAAGTGAAATTTGATTGTATCCATAATACCCATCCATGAAAGACAATAGCTCGTGGCCAACAGTGGCATCGACGAGTCTATCGATTCTTGGCATGGGGAATGGGTCTTTGGGGCAAGCCTTGTTGAGGTTGGTGAAGCCGATGCAGACTCTGACTTTCCCATTCTTCTTTGGAACAGCAACTATGTTAGAGATCCAGGTAGGATACTCTACTTCTCGGATGAAGCCTGCTGCGAGTAGCTTGGTGATTTCTTCTTGAACAGCAACTTGCAGCTCTGGCCGGATGGTGCGTGGCTTTTGCTTGACAGGTTTTACTTCTTCTTTGATTGCAAGTCGATGACAAGCGTCATCCGGATTGATACCAGGCATGTCTTCGAAACACCAGGCGAAGACGTCGATATTGGACTGGAGGAAGGATACCATGTCTTGCGCTTCTGCGTCGCTAAGACCGGTACCAATAAATGTTTGGCGAGGGAGATCTCCACTGCCAATGTTGATAGGGATGATTTCTTCAATTGAAGGTGATGTTTCCCATTCGATTGGTGGAGGTTCGGTCAGCGAAATCTCCTTTGATTGCTATTTGGAAGAGGGACCAGCTTCATCTCGTGGCCGCTTTGGAGGAGCAATGTTGATTTTTCGATCTGTTTTAGCCGCAGCAGCCTCACAAGACCTTCCAGGTTGTTGATCACCTCGAATGCAGACGATGCCTTCTCCTGTTGCAAACTTGAGAAGTTGGTGATAAGAAGAGGAGATGGCATTGATCTGGTGGAGGAATGGCCGCCCAAGAATGGCGTTGTAGCTAGACATTCCTTCGACGATTGCAAACCTCACCGAGACTCGAGTCTCTCGGCTGAGGTCGATGGTAAATCTGGACTCGCCCACCGTGATGCTTTGTTCGCCGTTGAAGCCAGTGATCACGGTCGGGATGACGTCGAGGCTTTGATACTTATGTCCTAGACGCTTGAAGCAATCCGAGAACATAATGTCGATGGAGCTTCCGGTGTCGATGAGGATCCGGTTGACAGTGCTTCCGTCGATGAGGAGTTTCAAGACAAGAGAGTCTCAATGGGGAGTGTGAACTCCTTGAAGATCTGCGTCATTGAAGACGATAGAGGGCCAAGCCAAACCTTCAATGGGCTTCTCGATCCAAGTGTCTTCCTTGTTTGCTGCAGCACGAACATGGAAGATGCGTCGAACTTGTCGATCTACTTCTTTCCCGGTTATTGATTGATTGTGCAATGATCCGTGAATGCCAAAGATATTGGCTTTCACAGAGATTGGTTGCCGGTTGGAGGAGATTTGATGTACCCAACACACTTCTTTCCCCTTTGCAGAGGCTCGGCGTTGATCATGTCCGCCTTTGACGAATTCTTGAAGATGGCCTTCTCGCAATAGGTCTTCAAGATGGAACTTCAGCCGAAAACACCGATCGGTGGAGTGGCCGTGACTTCGGTGGAAGTCGCAATACACTGTTTTATCAGCTGTAAATTTCGAGTTCGGCTGAAGAGGGTTGGGCCTCCGAACGAACTCTTCATGTTGAATGCGGTCGAGTATCTGTTCGACCGGCATATTCCACTCGGTGAAAGTGGTCTTCGTTGGAGATCGACGCCCATCATTCTTTGATCGTTTGTTGGCTGGAGGGGCTGCTGCCTCAGCGTTGTGAGCCTTGGCGGCATACTTAGGAGCTTCTCTTTCCGCAGGCCTTCGTTTTGTTTCTCGCCCTTTACGAGCGACTTGATCGTCTTTGACCTCGATCTCTCTCTGGATTCGATCAAACATAGCACCCAGAGAAGGAGGGGGATTACGGATGAAGTCGTTGTAGATGTGTAGATCGAAGCGGAGAGCGTTCTGGAAAGCCAACATAATGGCTTCATCATCCAGATGTCTTCCAGAGAGGGCAGCATGCTCGTTGCGAAACCTCCTAGTGAAACTTCGGAGAGTCTCATCAGCACCCATCCTTAGCCGATATAGAGAGTCGAGCTTCTTCTCGGGCTTTAGATTGAGCTGATAATGTTGCACGAAGAGTTTAGCTAAAACATCGAACTGGGTAATAGACCCAGCTCGGAGATTGTGATACCAGTCGAGCGACGGCTCATCGAGACTTCCTGCGAAGGTGCGGCAGAGCATATTGTTTTCTTCTTCGTGCGGTGTTAAAGCTTGCTTGAATGCGAGAATATGGAGAGTAGGATCTCCTCGGACGCAGTTGAATTTGGGGAGGTCAGGAGTTCTCCATCCCCTTGGAAATGTTGTCTCAAAGAGACTTCGATGTAGAGGTCCGGCAGAAGAATAGCCATCCCTGCGACCATGTCCTCGACCTAGAGGTGGGTCAAGAGGCAAGATCGCAAGGTCTTGCTCAGGCATCGAAGTATTTGCCGGTTGAAGTCGATGTCGGAGGTCCGATCCAAACCCACGCTGAAGTGGGATGGAAGGGGAAACTCGACTCTTTGAAGGAGCGCCTTTCATCTGGTGCCTCCTTGGTATGTTGAGCTTCGAAGGTATTCTCTTGTCGCAGTTGCGGCTAGAAGAAGATTGGGATGACTCATCTTCGAGGCGATCCCAAACACTCTGCTTCCAGGGGGCAGCAGAGGGGGTTGGATCACGTCGAATCCTCTCGAGGGCAGTAGTACCCATTGACCTCCGTTGTTCGGAGTGGATTGAATGTCGTGGAAGATTGACCCTCTCGCTTGCAGAGGGAATAGGTAGAGCGATCCCAGCCTCGGAAGCTGCTTTCTTCAGAGCATCCCTCTCAGCAGTGAGGGTGGCGTTCTGTTTTGCCAATTGGAGCAATTGGAAGTCGATCGCAGAGATTTGGTAGGTCGACGGAGGGTCTTCAGCAGGAGCGGGTGTTGTTTGCCCAATCGACTGTCGCGCGGGGTGGGCGATAGGTCGATCGACAGACTTGCCACTCCCTGAACGAATCCCCATCTCAGGAACAGCAAGGGGCTATCCGAAGTTGAGCCTTTGACTCATTGAATGAGTCTCAGGACGAGGTTGTTGTTGAGTGTTACTTCCTTCTGGTTGACCTTGATGTTTCGTCCTCGCCATTCAGAGAGCGAAAGGTGCAACGAGAGTGCCGTTCAGTTGTCTGATCAACCGAGAGGGCGAGGAAGTTTGACTATCAAGATCAGTTGTAGGTTCAACCGATCAAGTAGTAACGGAGAGTTGGACTTTTTGATCGGATCCCACAGACGGCGCCAAACTGTGGGGGAAAATCTTCGTGCCGACCCGAAGACCTTCGCAGCACCAGTCAATCGAAGTTGAAGTTGACGTCGAAGATCGTTGGTCGATCTGTTGATTGAAGTAGAAGCCTTTGATATGTAAACAGAGAGATGCAATCAGAGATAATATTGACACGTGAGATGTGATCTCGGAGTTCAGCCGAAGCCTACGTCTCCGTGCTATAGGGAGCAACCCGAATTCACTAACACTTCAGTTGAAGTGACCTCGACAGGCCGAGTGTCACTGAAAACCCTCTGATCTCTTCTAAGGAGAAAAGAAGATCAAAGAGAGATGGTAGATCAGAAGTTGAAAATCCCAGAGCTCTGGTTCTGAAAGTCAGATCTCAGAGTGGAAATCAGAATTTTCGGATCCTTTTACATTCGAAGGCTCTGCTATTTATAGGATTCTCTGGGAGGAATTCCGAGGCAAATGGCGGTTTTCCGCTGTCGTATCTAGGATTCTCCAGGTAAAGCTAGCGGGCCCCGCTACCGTCTTCTGGGGGATTCCACAGGCTCGTGGGCCTATCGGACGGGACCGATGGGTCCCGTGGTGGTCCTCGTGGGCCCACCAGGCAGGGCCGGTGGGTTCCGCGGTAGTCTTCGTGGTCCCACCAGGCAGGGCCGGTGGGTCCCATGGTAGTCTTCGTGGTCCCACCAGGCAGGGCCGGTGGGTCCCATGGTAGTCTTCGTGGTCCCACCAGGCAGGGCCGGTGGGTCCCGCGGTAGTCTTCGTGGTCCCACCAGGCAGGGCCGGTGGGTTCCGCTGTAGTCTTCGTGGTCCCACCAGGCAGGGCCGGTGGGTTCCGCAGTAGTCTTCGTGGTCCCACCAGGCAGGGCCGGTGGGTCCCGCGGTAGTCTTCGTGGTCCCACCAGGCAGGGCCGGTGGGTTCCGCGGTAGTCTTCGTGGTCCCACCAGGCAGGGCCGGTGGGTTCCGCGGTAGTCTTCGTGGTCCCACCAGGCAGGGCCGGTGGGTCCCGCGGTAGTTGGTAAACTTCTGCCAAAATTTGCACCCACAAGCGTGATAACCAATTTTGCAGAGCATCGATATTCTCGGAATATGTAATGTGACCCTTGAATGGAGAAATCCACTTGAGGCAGGGACTATGATATTTCGAGAATGATTAATGCCAGGCGAAGGGCTTGAACGCTAGTGGGAGCATGGTGTGACCAGGGTCTAGTATATAGGAGGTCGCTACCTTTGTATTAGCATAAATTCATACTCGCAAAATAACCCTCATATATAATAAGGGATGCAAGAGAGGACTCTTTTGAGATCCCCTGGCCTCCACGGCCAATCGCTTCGTGTTAGGGTGGAGAGGCGTAACTCAACATCCCCTAGGATGGGGGTTGTGTCATTCCATGCCAAATCACTTAGTGATCTCTCTTAAGATATGGTAATTACGGGGTGAGGAGAGAAGGGCTTTTCATCCCACCCTAGTAGGGGCCGTATGAACTCCCGTGTCGTATTTACCTAGGCTCGTGGGTAAGCATCCAAAATACACGTGAGGCATTCGTTGCTCAGACAATGGGGATCACGTGGTACTGGCCGAAAGATAACCATGGTCCATCAAAGTCCTTAGTTGACAGATTTGGATAGGGTCTAGGAAAAGGCCTGTGTAAGCGGATTGACGCTGTATGATGCCCCCTAGGGCAGGTACAGTCGATTCCGAGATCTTACATACATGGTTAATTAATCCATGGAAATGGCTTCGCTTGAGGGTAGCGTCGACATATGGATATAATTAGCTTGTTTTAAAAATCCATAAAATAAGTTTTTCATGTATTCTCATTATTCAATCTTTAATTTACAGATGACCAAGTTAGACCCCCTGTCCGCTATCCTAAATGACCACAAACTTACCGGTCCCAACTATGAAGACTGGAAGCGCAACCTGTATTTGGTCTTAAGGATTGGTAAACACATGACAGCCCTGAATGACCCTGAGCCAGATTTGCCAGGACCCGATGCCACAGAGGCACAGTTAAAGGCTTTCACTGACTGGAAGGAATCTAATGAAATATGTAAATGCTATATTATAGCATCCTTGCAAACAACTCTGCAGAAGCAAGTCGAGGAGATGCCCGACGCTTCTGACATGATGTTATATCTGAAGAAGATGTTTGAAGGTCACAATCGTGTTACGCGATACCTTACCATCAAGAAACTCGTCGGCACTAAGATGTCCAATGGGATGCTGGTTCGGGAACACATGATGAAAATGTTTGGGTTCCAGAACGAACTAGCTACCATGGATATTGTGCTAGAAGGCGAGGTAATGACAGACATCTTCCTCTCGTCACTGTCTGGAGCCTTTGAAGGCTTTGTCACCAACTTTAATTTAAACAAGTTGGCTATGACAAATGCAGAGCTTCTGGGAGCTCTCCAGGCAGCTGAGGATGGCTTCAAGCAGAAGGGCGAAGCACTTCACGTGCAATGCAGATCCTTCAAGAAGTCTGGTAAACCTCAAGGTAAGAAACATAATAAGAAACCTAAGTCAGCGCCTGTGCAGGACTCTGCTGGGGCCTCTGGGTCTGGAGAATCAAAGAAACCGGGCACGAAGTGTTTCCAGTGTGGCCAGAAGGGTCATTGGAAGAAGAACTGCAAGAAGCCTCAGAATGCTAGTGAAGGTAATCTACAACTCTTAGTTGTTGAATCATTTCTTTCAAGTAATAGTTCTTTTGCTAGTTGGATTGTGGATTCAGGATCCACTAACCATGCCTGTAACTCTCTTCAGGGGTTTCGGGAAAGCAGAAGATTGCTTGATAGAGAGGTGACCTTGAGCATGGGAACTGAGGCCGTGGCTGCTGCTGAAGCTATTGGAGACGTTAATCTTAGTTTTTCGAATAATAAGACTTTGACTCTTAGAGATGTTTTTTATGTACCGTCCTTAAGACGTAACTTAATTTTTGTTTCTTCTTTAGTTAATAAAAGTTATTCAGTTTATTTTGATGCTTCTGGTGTGTCATTTAAGCTGAATGAAACTTTTATAATAAGAGGAATGGTTCAGAATCATCTCTATGTTGTCAGTCCTAAATTTGAAAAAGATAACATAATAACTTCAGCATTTAATATTAATTCATCTAAGCATAAGAAACCTTCGGAAAATTTAACCCAACTGTGGCACTTATAACTTGGGCATATTGGCTTAGACAGGATCCATAGGATGGTGAAGGCCGGGCTTCTGGAAATAGATCCTATGGAGATCCTTCCCACCTGTGAATCCTGCCTAGAAGACAAGATGACCAAGAGGGCCTTCAAAGGCAAAGGAGTAAGAGCTACTGAGATATTGGAGTTAATCCATTCAGATGTGTGTGGACCCATGAGCGTCAAGGCGATAGGAGGCCATGAGTACTTCATCACTTTTATTGATGATTACTCAAGATATTGTTATATTTACCTGATGCAACGGAAGTCAAAATCCTTTGACATGTTCAAAGAGTTCAGGGCTGAAGTAGAAAAGCTGACAGACAAATATATAAAAACCCTTCGATCTGATCGAGGAGGTGAGTACCTATCTGACGAGTTCCTTGGGTATATGGTGGAGCATGAGATAAAATCTCAATTTACTACTCCAGGAACCCCACAACAGAATGGAGTTTCCGAGAGAAGGAATCGAACCTTGTTAGACATGGTTCGTAGCATGATGAGTTACGCCAGTTTACCAATGACCTTTTGGGGATATGCCCTAGAAACAACAGTTTATATTCTGAACCACGTTTCGTCTAAGTCAGTACCTCAGACCCCTAGAGAACTGTGGTCAAGGAACAAACCAAAACTACAGCATTTCAGAATATGGGGATGTCCTGCATATATGCGGAAGGATAAGAGGGATAAGATGGAACTGAAGTCCAAAGTATGTTTGTTTGTAGGGTATTCTAAGGAGACTAAAGGTGGTCTATTTTATGATCCTGAGGAAAAGAAGGTGATCATTTCTACGAACACCTATTTCCTAGAACGAGATTATATTCTGGACCACCAACCTACTAGTAAGGTAGTTCTGGATGAGCTACTAGGTACTAGATCAGAGAGCGCATCCGAAAGCATAGTAAGAGCTGACATCACAGACACTAATATACCAGATACTGTAGAACCTATTAATCCTGTAACTCAACCACCACCTCGTCGTAGTGGGAGGAATATCAGAGCTCCTGACAGATACTATGGAGAAACCTTATTGGTTGATCCAGAGGGTCAGGAGGATGACCCACTGAGCTACGATGAGGCAGTGGGAGCTTCTAACGGCTCTGACTGGCAAAAGGCTATGGAGGCAGAAATTGCATCAATGTCCCATAACGCTGTCTGGACTCTTGTTACACCGTCATCCAATATTAAACCTATTAGGTGCAAGTGGGTGTATAAGAAGAAGAGAGGATCCGATGGTACAATTGAGACTTATAAAGCTAGATTAGTTGCCAAGGGTTATACCCAGAGAGAAGGAATCGACTTTGACGAAACCTTCTCGCCGGTAGCTATGATAAAGTCTATTCGGATCCTCCTATCCATTGCAGCCCATTACAACTGGGAGATCTGGCAAATGGATGTCAAGATAGCATTCCTCAATGTAAATTTGGAAGAAGGGTATATGATGCAGCCACCAGGTTTTGAGTCAGAGGGTCAGGAACATCTAGTTTGCAAGTTACAGAAGTCCATTTATAGACTAAAGTAAGCATCTAGAAGTTGGAACATCCGTTTTGATCAGGTAATCCAGTCATATGGATTTACTCAAAACGAGGATGAACCATGTGTATACAAGAGGAGTGATAAAACTACAGTGGTATATTTGATACTTTACGTAGACGATATTCTACTCATTGGAAATGATATTGGAACATTGTCAACGGTAAAGGTCTGGTTGTCAACACAGTTCAATATGAAAGACCTAGGTGAAGCGAGTTATGTTTTGGGGATCCAGGTAACACGTGATCGCCAGAACAGGATTCTCTCGCTGTTACAGGCCGCGTATATAGATAAGGTTATGGCTAGGTTTGACATGCAAAACTCCAAGAAGGGTTTTGTGCCATTTAAACATGGCGTAAAACTGTCTAAGGATCAATGTCCTAAGACACCTGAGGAGAGAGCATAAATGCAGAAGATACCTTATGCTTCGGCATTAGGTAGTCTAATATATGTTATGCATTGTACAAGGCCAGATATCTGTTTCGCAGTAGGCATGATGGGTCGATTTCAGTCGAATCCGGGTCCAGATCACTGGACAGCAGTGAAGTGTATACTCAAGTACCTTCATAGAACAAGGAACTAAGAGTTGGTTTACACTGCACAAGAACTAACGCCGATTGGATACACAGATTCTGACTTTATGTCAGATTTGGAATCCAGAAAATCGACATCAGGTTTTGTGTTTATGTTAGGAGGAGCAGCGGTTAGTTGGCATAGTGTGAAGCAGAAATGCATCACAGACTCTACCACAGAGGCTGAGTACGTTGCAGCGTGCGAGGCAGCCAAAGAGGCGGTATGGCTCAAGATATTTCTTACGGATTTGGGGTGCGTGCTAGAGGCCCAGTTACCTATTGTGCTTTACTGCGACAATAGTAGGGCGGTAGCACAAGCAAAGGAGCCAAGACATCACCAAAAGGGGAAGCACATCGAGCGCAAGTTCCACTTGATTCGACAGTTTCAAAAGCAAGGGCGAGTAGCGGTGACACAGATTGCATCTACAGATAATGTTGCTAATCCTTTCACAAAGGCAATACCTACCAAGACATTCGAGCGACATGTGGATGCGATGGGAGTCAAAACCGTTTTGCTACGCTAGACCAAGTGGCAGATTGTTAGGATTGATGTATTCTAAGCTTGTAAAACTTTATGTTTTGGTCTAATAAAGATTGATAGTTATTATTATATGAGATGCATATAGGTGCGTAACATAGTTACGTGTTCTTTTAAGAACAGAGAGCCATTGTTATATGGTAGTCCACTGAGTTGAAGACTGAGTGGATTTATCCCATATAATCTAAATCTATTCGCAGCTATGATCAGGTTGGTCGCCTCATCATGATAAGCTGTTGGCGATGACAGTTCATGGGTTGTCTTTACCATGGTCATCACCAGGCACAGTGTCTGTGGCTGAACGAAACTAACACCGTGTACAGATCAGTGAGCAGACACTGGTACACTAAGTCGTGTTTCTACTTAGGGTAAAACGGTCCTAAACCCTGAGGAACCACGTCTGATGGATTAACCAGTTGCGTGGTGCTTTGGCGCACCAATGTATGAGGATCCGTATGCAGTGATCCAAAATGACGGTGTACTGGGTTACCCGGCTGACGTTGCATTAGCGTGTCACTCCTGCAGGCCATCCACACCCCTGAAGGGAGGTGCGTTCCTTGGTGTGACTTACACTGTACCAAACCTAGGCCTGGTGGTCATTAGTTTGACTATTGATCGGGTTCGATTACTCGACGGGGTAATCAGAGGTACGATGTATAGGTCAACCTGGAAGGAACCAAGTCATATGATCATTCGAGTCTGACGGTAGTCTCCACCGTTCGAAGTGAATCATGGCATCAAGTGGAGGGACAACGAGTTTACCACTACTAAGCGGAGAGCAGGGGTATGATGGAGAACATATATAGTAAGTCTGGGTGAATTGGAGTGCAGCCTGCATCGCACTCTGGGTGGCTACGCAGGTTAACTCGAGCTCAGAGGATCGATGGTACACTCGGGTAGTGTGTCGATCGAGCTTGAGTTGGAAGCCATAAACCCCGGTCCCTGATGGTTCCACCTTATCAACATTATGTACGGTTCTTGAACCATCTCCTTGGAATACCATAAGCATAAAGAGGAAGAAAGAAGTATACGCTCCGTGTGTGCTTGGCACTAGGGCACAGTAGATGCGTAACTACATGCGAGTACTAAGGGTTATGCCCGAGACTCGTACAGAGGTGCACGTAGTAATCCCTAGCCATAAGTGAACTTCGTTGCATATGTGCGATGCACCGGGATATGCTGCGAGTTGACTAGTTGACTTTGCTAGAGGCACCCTCCGGTGACCTCAGTTAATAGCGAGGTAACTAGTAGAAATCACTTAAGTAATGACCGCTAGGTATCGCACGTTAGAAATAGTCAAAATGAGGCATTAGGGCGTTTTGGTAAAAATCTCACTCTGCCGGACCTCACTCTTGGCCGACCCTAGCAGTGGGAGACCTTGCTAGGGCCGGCCCTATGTTGTAGGGATGAGAATCCCTCATCTATAGGGCTGGCCATATAGATAGGGATAGGGCTTTAAAACGGATAAAATCGAGCCCTAAAAAGTGGGAAAACGGATAAATACAAGGAGAGATAAAAGGGTGAGATTGGAGAGATAATTGTGGGAGGTCTTTATCCCCTTGGATCCTTATCCAAGGGGGTAGGCCGGCCCTATATAAAGGGGAATATGGGGCCGGCCATATGGATGCAAAAAACTGAACCCCCCTCCCCTCTCATCTCTCTAGTTCTCTCCCTAATCCATCTCCTGTTTTCCACTTGCAACTTCGTCTTCCTCGCGTGGAGTTCTGAAGAAGGAGAAGGGTCGTTCTTCGGAGGCACTCAGAGATCCGAGAGTAACGTTCCGTGCATCATGTGAGATCGGGTGAACAAGAAGGCATCGTCTCCAATCGTACCATCGGCATCTTCGCGAACGATCTTCCGTCTCCATCGACAAAGAAGACAATTCTCCGCGGTTAAAAGATCCGTACGAAAGGTATGTGTAATCTAACATGTAGATCTAGCGAGTATTATGATTTGCATGCGTGCTAGTTAATCATCACGCGAGATTGCCGTTAGGGTTTTTCGATTCACGTGCATACACATGCACACATATGTAGATTAGTTTCGATGAAAGTTTAAATCATGTAACGTGCACCATGAACGGTCTTTCGATCGCAAAATCGTTTCCGCTGCGAGCCTCTACCATGGATTAATTTCCAACACAAGCATCCGGTGATGGTGTGGTAGATCATGGGCCCGCCCAGGGGAGGTGGTGGTAGAGTGGGCTCTATGGAAGAGCTGTTTTGGTAGTAAAAAGTAAAAATCCTCACCCACCCCCTATTTATAGGCACGGTGGAGGCAGGTGAATCGGGCGACATTTAATGATCGAACCGATAGGCGAGGCAGTACAATGGCAACCAATGCGACGAATTTCGTCTCCCCGTCAGAGCGCAATGCGTGCCCACGCGCGTGGGTGAAGACTAAAGCGGCGCCAGTAACATCCCCTTTGTCCGACCCTTGACCACCCAAGGAGAGACACATGGCACAACGGCGTCCAAGATCTCCTGATGAGATTCGATACCTTGGGCCTCGGTCCTGCACCGCATTTAATACAATGCTACGGGCAGAGATACGAATCTGTTCAGGTATAGCCTCACCCTTAGGGAAAAGCTCTATACGCAAGGTCACCTGAGGCTGGTGTACCCAAAGAGGGGGACGAGCTCGGCGTTTATCCCTCCGTTACCAAGAATGCGGTAAGCGGGGTCCTTGTGGTGGAAAAATCAAAACAAGAAAGGCCCGTGTACTTCATGAGTAACACAATGCTCCCCGCCGAGCTCCGGTATCGACCAATCGAGAAAGTCGCTTTGGCCTTGGTCTTAACCGAGAGGAAACTTCATCTATACTTCTCGGCGTATTCCATCAAAGTCATCACGGAATACCCTTTGAAGAGCGTGCTCTCAAGGCCTTCGGTGGCCGTAAAGCTTTATTGTTGGTCTGCCGAGCTCGCCACTTACGGATTGGAGTATGTTCCGCGAACTGAAGTCAAGGGGCAGGCTCTTGCCAATTTTTTGGCAAACTTCCCGCTGGAAGAACTAATCCCAACTCAGGAGGATGAGCCAACCGAGGCACACCCTGGAAAGGCAAGGTTTCTGAGCGAGCTAGGCAAACCCTGCCATGTTGAGCTAGCATCTATTAAAGATTGGGAGCTCTTCGTCGACGGTTTGTCCAACACCTCTGGAGCAGGAATCGGGTTTATGCTGATCACCAAAGAGGTAATCCTTAAGAAGTCCATTCGGCTCAATTTTGTCACCACCAATAATGAAGCCGAATACAAGGCGCTCTTAGCAGGCTTAGAGCTCACTGAAGAGGTTGGCATCAGGAAACTGAAGGTCTTTAGTGATTCCCAATTGATCGTTTGCCAAGTCAACGATGATTATACTTCTCGAGACAAACAAATGGCGAGCTACACAGACCTAATGAAGGGTAAGGCCACCAAGTTCAAAAGAATTTTGTTCGAGCACCCCCAATCCGATAATAAACGGACTGATGCCCTGGCCAATATGACCACCCTGCTAGGAGGTCTCGAAGCTCGGCAGATAATCATCGAAGTGCAAGAGCATTTCCAGATCCAACTTGGTAAGAGCATAGTAAATCAAACCTCATCCGAGGTACTGCCCTCCGTTTGGATCACGCCAATCATTCGCTACCTCCAGAAAGGCGAGTCCCCCAATCATAGAGAAAAAGCCCGGCAAATAGAGAATCGTGCTGGCAGCTATCTTATTCGTTGGGGTCACCTCTTCCGAAAATCCTTCGGTGAGTCCAATCTAAGATGCGTGGAACCTCCAGAAGCAGATGAAGTGCTAGGTCGCATCCATTCCGGTGCGTTTGGCAATCACGCCGGTGGGCGATCTCTAGCCGGGAAGGTAAGGAGGCAGGGGTACTGGTAGCCCACGCTCAAGCAAGATACCCTGAAGATCACCAAAGGGTGTTTGCAGTGCCAGAAGCATGCCATAGTCATCCACTCACCCGCAGAAGAGTTGCATCCTTTGGTAAGCCCCTAGCCTTTTCAGCAATGGGGACTCGATATCGTGGGACCTTTTCCCGTATCGATACAACAAAGAAAGTTTATCCTGGTAGCCACAGACTACTTCACCAATGGGTGGAAGCGGTCCCGCTGGCCAAGATCGGCAAAAAGCAAGTGAAGGACTTCCTTTGGAAGAATATTTTTTGTAGGTTCGGCCTACGCCGAGTACTCATCACCGATAATGGTCGCCAGTTCGACAATCGCTTAATCAAGAGCTTTGATATCGAATATGGAGTCGACCTGAGATTATCCTCTTCAAGGTACCCCCAGAGCAACGGGCAAGCTGAGGTTACGAACTGGGTAATCCTGGACAACCTTAAGAAAAGATTGGAAGGGAAAAAAGGATTGTGGGAAAAAGAGCTCGACGGAGGGCTATGGGCCTATCGGACTATGCCACGTCGCTCCACGAACGAATCACCATTTAGCCTTACCTATGGGTGTGAGTCCGTCTTTCTCGTAGAAGCCGAGCTGCCAATAGAGCGTAGGCTCACTGCAGGAGAGGTCGACAACGATGAGTTGCTCGCCAATTCTCTTGACCAACTCGAAGAGCAAAATGAGCGCGCCAACCTGCACCTCACCGGATATTGACAAAAGATAACACGCGCTTACGATAAAAAAGTTCGCTAATGGGCATTCAAGTCCGGCAACCTGGTGATGCGAAAGGTGTTTGCTAACACAGAAGAGCCTAATGCCGGAAAGCTCACGATGAACTGGGAAGCCCCTACATAGTGCACGAAGCAAGAGGATTCGGGGCCTACGGTTGATGATCGTGGACGACGGTGACCTTTTGGAGCGACCTTGGGATGCCCTTTATCTTGGAAAGTATTATGCATAGCGTGTAGGCGCCCTCCTTTAAACCATATTTTGAGAATAAAAGGACATTTTGGGTTTGTGATGAATCATTTTTTAGAATGTGACCTCGCACGCAGTCAGCTTGCATGCAACACTGTTAAGGTACAGTCCGTCATCGAGCAGACTTAAAACAAGACCGGGGTTCTCAGTGGCTGTCTCGAATGGCCTTGAGATCGCCGGGTTAGTCCACTGTCTAGGGGACTTTAAGCATGATCGGGGTCCTTCGCGTTCACACGCCATGATCGAAAGCACCCCATAGCGATCTAAGGGGACCTGATTGGGCGACCACCTTTTCGGGCGACCTGAACATCCCTTGGTAACCCCTTGAAGTTCGGACTTGGCAAAGTCATAGAAAGACGCAAAATTGCCAAGTCGAGCTAAGGGCATGACCAGTAACCAGGGTCTCATGGGGTAATTAACCGGGCAGGGGGCAGCTAGAACTTTGATTTTTTTTTAAAAAATAAAGCTTTGAATCTCCGGGCTTGTGAAGTTTTCGAGTTATTCAATTTGTATTTTTTGATTTCCCAAGCTCAAAGGTCTATTCGGTTTTATCGTGCATATCGTGTTTTTTGCTTTCATCTTTTTTTTTTAGATCGAAATTTTCTTAAGGCGAATTTGTTGCTTCGCCCGAGGTACGACCCTCAAGACCGCTGAATAATTTCAAGAGCGAACTCATAAACAGAGAGAAAGAGAATAATACAGAGAACAGGTGAGCTGAAGAAGATTCATTTTATTCAAAAATATGATTATATCGAGAAGAATAGGCAGGCTCAGAGCTTGCTAGTATCCACCCCGCTGTCGTCCCCCCGGCGCCTCTTCTTCGACCTCTCGGTCTTGTACTTTTCAGCAGTGGCGACGATGCCCTTCTTGAGGAGATCGTCCAGCTGAGCTTGGAGGCAACCCTGTTGAGCCTGGTGGCCTTTGGCATGCGCTTCCTTCATTGCGGTGATTTCTGCCTTCAATGCAGCTACCTCGCTCTAGAGTTCAGCCACTTCCTTCTGGGCTGTTTTCTTTGCTGCGGTAGCCTTCTCCTTGGCTAACCTCGCCTCCTCCTGGGCTAACCTCGCCTCCTCCTGGCCTGCCCTCACTTCTTGGAGTTGGGAAGCAGAGCGGAGTTACGCCTCATCGGCAATCGCCAGCCCCGATACCAGGGTAGCTCCTCTTTGGCGCAGCTCCTCTGTTTCTGACCTCAGCTCCTCGGAGTGATTCACCCACTGAAGCTGGTGAATGTGCTCATCCACCCTGCGCTTAGAACCCCGCAAAGAGTCATCAAACAAAGCGATGAGGGTTCTCCCCTCGGTGGCAACCTCCTCGGCCAGGGCTTGGCTTTTCTTTTTCGCTTAGGAAAAAGATAGGGTGAGTAACCAGGGAGTAAAATTATAAGGCCAAGAGTAAGGCGGGGGCATTACCTCTGTGAGCTGGTCACGGATCGCTGCAAACGGAGCTCAAACGAAGATGTTTCGGTCGAAGATCTACCGCAGATAATGGGTCGCCCTTCCTTCCTCAGTCGAGGAATGGGTGGCTTTCTGATCGCCTGGTTTGCTGGGGCCCGGGGCAGTAGCCGGTTGGGGAGCCAGTGTCGCAGTCACCAGGGTCGTAGGTAGAGTGCCCGGAACGTGGTTTTTGCCACCCTTCAGACTGGGGCAATTCACCTCCAACCCCTCAGTCGCATACTCCGAGCTCGAGGACCTCGAGTCCGAGCTCAAGGACCCGGATCCAATGTCGACCAGGGAGAGAGACTTGTATATTAAATCCCCCAGGTCCTCTTGGGTGCTCGCAGCGGCTAGCTCCGGCTTTGCCGAGGAGCTGAGCAAAGTGGGGCATGACTGAGAGGTGAAAGAGGGGGTCGCAGCAAAGGTGGGATCTCCCAGCTCGCTCCCCCTTGTGGCGTCTGCCCCGGGGGATGGCAGCGGAGCTCCGCCTTGCTGGACCTCCCTTCAAGCAGTAGTGACAGGAGTTCCCAGCTCGCCTCCTCCCAGGTCGACGACACCTGGAGTTGGCGACGGAACTCCGTCCCTGCCACCGAAGTAGAGGAAGGCAGGATGGGGGCTCACTTGCAAAGGGCAGTGGCGCTGGAGGTCGCTCGAGGAGGAGGAGGCAGGCTGTCGGGCTCCTCATCATCGGTGGTCGCCCACTCTATCTCCGAATCTATCCCCACCTCTTGGAGAGCTTTCTGCCACTGCTGCTCCGCCTGCGTGCTCAAGAAAGCCTCGTGCACTAGGCGGACCGGGGCGGCACCCCCAGTGCCAGTTTGGGGGCCCAGAGCAGAAGACCTCACAAGCTTCTTCTTTTTCCTCCCTTGGGCCTCTATCTTCGGGGTCATCACCGCCACGCGAAGCGGGACTGAAAGGTCACCAGGAAAATTTCCTATAAGTATGCAAGCCATCCCAAACTCGACCTCCGCCATTGTCAGTAAAAGCTCGACGTCCGGGTTATCGGGCTTAAGAAATTGTAACTTGCGTTTGACAGTAGGAGGGAGAGCTGGTTGCTGACCTGTGCCAGCGTCTTGACAAGGAGGTGGCGGGGTTGGAGTAGTCTTGCCCTAGCCGAGCATCTCCAAGGTGTCGGGGTCGTCGAAGCGGATGGTGGAGGCCCGCTTTCTTCTGGCTTTCTTCCAGGGGTTGTCTCCCTGGGCCCCAGCTTCTTTGCTAGTCCCCGCCGTGGGTGGGGGGACAGTTTTCTTTTTCCGGGCAATCTTCTGCTTGAGCAAAATGGCACTCGTCTTTCCGTCCTTCAGCTGAAAGGCAAAGTCCGAGGCAGTTATTTTCTCAGGAGTCAACCCTCCTAAGTATTAGAGAATGGCCTTGTCAAGTGATCGTTTCCTTGTGGTATCGATGCATTTTTTCTTCCCGGACCGGTAGTAGGTCATCTCCCGGAAGACGGATTATGTGGGGGTACTCGGATGAGAGGGAACCCCGCTGAAGCGCCCTTGCCACCCCCCACAGTGACGAAGGGGTGGTCTTTTCAGTACCGATCCTTGCTCTCGATCGTCGTGAAGGGGAGTACCTTGCCTAGCCTCCCGGTGAAGTAGAAGACCCCGCATCCCATATTTCTATAGACTGGACCGGGTTTGAGGAACCACTTCTTGAGCAGGTAGCTCAAGGAGATCCTCACCTTGAGGGCGGCCTCATGCTGGGAGAGCCCTAAGAGCACGCTGCAGGAATTACTGGTGAGCTGGGCGGAGCAAAGACCCGTCAACTCAAGAAACCCCCCAACAAGGTGGTTCAAGGGAAGCCTTAGACCGGACCACAACAACCGCACAGAGACCATTGTGCCCTTAGGCAGCCTCCCCGAAAGCGGTATCTCGGTGACAAGTATCTGGGAGGGGAAATCGATGGCCGTCCTAATGCTGTCACCTATCGGTAGGCCGACGGGGTCCTTAAGTAAGACCACCGCTGTCTTACGGTCAGGCTCTGAAGCTTTGCTATCTTAGCCAGGGACGACAAGAGTGGGAGCAGAAGAGGAGGTCGCTATTTGAGGAGGAGAGGGGTGCTAAAGCGGGCTACGAGGGAGAGCTATTTTGGCAGTAAGAAGTAAAAATCCTCACTGACCCCCTATTTATAGGCGCGATGGAGGCAGGTGAATCAGGCGACATTTAATGATCGGGTACGGTAGGCGAGACGGCACAACGACGGTCAATGAGATGGATTTGGTCTCCCTATCAGAGCGCGATGTGTGTCTGCGCACGTGGGCAAAGACTGATGCGGCGCCAGCAGCATCCCCTCTGTCAGGCCCCTGACCACCCAAGGAGAGACACATGGCATAGCGGCATCCGAGATCTCATGATGAGATTAGGCACCTTGGACCTCGGTCCTGCACCGCATTTAATGCGATGCAATAGGCGAAGATACAGATCTGCTCAGGAGCAACCTCACCCTTGGGGAAAAGCTCTCTATATAAGGTCGCTTGAGGCTGGTGCCCACAGCCCGCTCGTAGCTAACCCTGACTGCATACGACTAGCTCGCACACGGAGGTCGCATGCAGCGGGTGTTCACAGCCCGCCCGGGGTTTGCAGTAGCGGATCGTTGCGTCCCTTAGAAAGAGGCCGCCTGTGGCCGTGGCTCATAGCCAACCCAGGGCTGACGCTGACCACATATGACCAGTTTGCGTGTGGTAGAGGTCGCCCAGTGGCTGGTGACTATAGCCCACCTAGGGCTTGCAGTAATGGATCATTGTGTCCCTTGGACAGAGGCCGCTTGTGGCCGTAGCTCATTGCCCGCCCAGGGTTGACCCTAATGACATGCGACCAGCTCGTGCGTGGTAGAGGTCGCCCAGTGGTTGGTGCCCGTAGCTTGCCCAGGGCTTGTAGTAGTGGATCGTTGCGTCCCATTGACAGAGCAACATCTCCTTCGAGGCCTCATTTATGAGGTACTACGAGTCTAAGATCTCTACACAGCTCGCCAGCTGATGAGAATACAACGATCGCCGCCAGTAGCCCTTTTTTGCTAATAGGAAGCTTAGCATGATATCTACGAACACCTATACTTCACCCCGACCACCATGACCAACTCGCATGGGGTAGAGGTCGCCCAATAGTGGGTGCTCATAGCACGCCCGGAACTTACAGTAACGGTTCGTGATACACGGATCACCTATCTAAGAAGGAGCAACCTTGCTGGACTCCTAAGTGAGCGGGGCTAAGTTCTAGCCACTCCCTCAGGAGGGGGTAATGATTGTCCCAAAAATATATCATCAGCTCAACGGCCACAGCCAGGCCAAGGGGCGACCAAAGTGGTGGAACAGTGGGCTCACTAGAAGAAAGATGTCATTTTTGAGATACAAAATGAATCCGCCCTAGGAAACACCTTCGGGGAGCTCATCCAGGGCTTACAGTAGTGGATCGTTATGTCCCTTAGACAGATGCCTCCTGTGGCCGTGGCTCACAACCCACCCAGGACTGACCTTGACTGCATGCAACCAGATCGCGCGTGATAAAGGTCGCCCAGTAGCTGGTGCTCATAGCCCGTCCAGGGCTTGCAGTAACGGATCATTGCGTCCCTTAGATAGTGGCCGCCTATGGCCGTAGCTTACAGCCTACCCAGGACTGACCCTAACCGCATGCGACCAGCTCGTACATGGTAGGGGTCGCCTAGTGGCTGGTGCTCATAGCCTGCCCAGGGCTTGCAGTGGCGGATTATTGCATCCCTTGGACAGAGGCCGCCTGTGGCTGTGGCTCACAGCCCGCTTAGGGCTGACCCTGACCATATGTGACCAGCTCGTACATCGTAGAGGTTCGCCCAGGGCTTGTAGTAGCGGATCGTTGCATCCCTTGGGCAGAGGCCACCTGTGGCATCGCTCACAGCCCGTCCAAGGTCGGCCCTCACCGCATGCAACAAGCCTGCACGTGGTAAAGGCCGCCCAGTGGCTGGTGCTCATAGCCCGCCCAGGACTTGTATAGCCCGCCGGGAGCACAGTTCTAGTCCACACGTGGAGAGATCACCCCTTTTTGCTAATAGAAAACTTAGAATGATATCTACGAACACCCACAGCTCGCTCAGGAGCTCGTCAAGCCCAACACCCACAGCTCGCTCAGGAGCTCGCCTAATTGTGCAACCGCCAAAGAGCTCGCCTATTAACAATAAGAAGAAGTAGGCAGATCAACGACACCAATGGAGTCACCACAGAGTACACCACATCTCGCTCATGAGCTCGCTTAATTATGCAAATGGCTAAAGAGTTTGTGTGTTGATGGTAGATGAGTTTTTGAAGGTACCCCCCTAACCAGGAGCTCGCCCTCTCTCCCGCAGAGGTCTCCCATAATAAGGCGGTATCAAATCGACAGATATCATCACCCCCGTAGAGTTACATGAACGATTGCAGTCCACGAAAGCTGGCAAAATTTGGTCTAGGACCTCCCAGACTAGAGCTTTCCAGAATCTCCACCTCGTAACGATAAGACCAGTACATCCCCCTTAGCACCACCTGGCAGGCTAAATGACAAAGGTCATAAAGAGCTCATGTGGGCTGGCACATAGGGGCATAGAAGGTGTGGGAAGACACCGCTATGTGTCAACCTCTGATGGCCTGCAAAAAAAGGTACAACCCTCGGCTCCAAAGTATAGGTTTGAAACACAAAAACCAAAACACATTCCGACTACTAGAGCTCTCCATTGCCCGTACCTTTACTGACTTGAGCATCGGAGGGTCTGCACTCCTAAGGGAGTTAGCCATTCTCACGCTTTCTCTGTCTTGCAGAACGACCGCACGAGCCAGTGAAAAATATCCCCCAACATTGACTATACTATGGGTGGTAGATATATATATATCAAAGAGTTGACCATAATACTTGTATCTGCATGGCCAAAATATAAAAAGTCTTATAGCTAGTAATGGTCCCATAATTATGAGATCCTTTTTAATATAGTAGATTATAAGAGGTGTCCAAATTGGGTTCCCTCCAGTTGATAAGGTCGACTACATTATAGGAGGGTACATCTATGTGTCAAAGGGATGACTTTAACACCCAAATTTATGTGAACAAAATATAAAGAGTCCTATAGCTAGTAGGGTTCCAACTATTATAGGATTGTTATTCATAAATTAGATTACGAAAGTAGTCCAAGTGGGGCCCATTCCTAATGACAAGGTTGACTATATTATACGGGGTATATCTATGTGTCAAAGAGGTGACTTTAACATCTGTATCTGTGTGGCAAAAATATAAAGAGTCCCTTAACTCGGAGCAGTCCCACTATTATGAGATCCTTATTGATGTAGTTGATTACGAGAAGAGTCCAAATGGGCCTACTTCAGTTGATAAAATAATATTATAGTATGGTATATCTATATACCAAAGGGGGGACTTTAACACCCACATCTATATGATAGAAATATAAAGGATCCCATAGTTAGGAAGGATCCCACTATTGTTTGATCCTTATCTATTTAGTTGATTACGAAATAAGTTCAAGTGGGGCCCACTCTTGTTAATAAGATCGATTTAATTTTATAGGGGTACATCAATATGCCAAAAGGGTGACTTTAACATCCGCATCTCTATGGCTAAAACATAGTGCCATAGCTAAGAGGGGTTCCACTATTATGGAATACTCATTTATAAAATAGATTACGATAGATGTCCAAGGGGGCCCACTCTAGTTGACAAGGTCGACTATATTATAGAGGTGCACATCTATGTGTCAAAAAGGGGACTTTAACACCTACATCTATGTGGACAAGGTATAAAGAGTCTTACAGCTTAGTGTGGTCCCACAATTATGGTATCCTTATTCATATATTAGATTATGAGAGGAGTCCAAGTGGGACCTACTCCAGCTGACCTAATCGACTATATTATAGGGAGGTACATATATTTGTCAAAGAAGTGACCTTGACACCCATATCTTTCTAGCCAAAATAAAAAAATTCCTAGCTAGGCGTAGTCGTACTTTTATAGGTTCCTTATTTGTGTAGTAGATTACGAGAGGAGTCCAATTGGGACCTACACTAGTTGACAAGCACGACTACTTTATAGAGGGGTACACTTATATATCAAAAGGATGACTTTAACACCTGCATATGTATGGCAAAAATATAAATATTCCCAAAACGAGGTAGGGATATTATTTATATAGTAAATTATGAGAGTAGTCTAAGTGAGGCCCACTCCAGCTGATAAGGTTGACTATATTATAGAGGGTACATTTATATGTGAATGGGTAACTTTAACACCCACATCTATGTGGCCAAGAAATAAAGAATTCCATATTAAGAAGGGGTCCCATATTTATGGGATCCATATACATATAATTGATTACGAGATAAGTCCTTATGGGGGCCACTCCAGTTGACAAGGTCAACTATAATATAGGGTGATAAATCTATGTGTCAAAGGGGTGAGTTTAATACCTGCATTAGTAGGGCCAAAATATAAAGATTCTGATAGCTAGAAGGGGTCCTATTATTATAGAATCCTTATTTATAGTGTAGATTTTGAGAGAAGTCCAAGTGGGGCCCACTCACACTGACAAAGTCGACTATATTATAGAGGGGTACATCTATGTGTCAAATGGGTGACTATAACATATGCATATATGTGGCCAAAATATAAAGAGCCCATAGGTAGGATTAGTCCCACTTTTATGGGATCCTTATTTATTTAGTAGATTATGAGAAGAGTTCAAATGGGTCCTAGTCCTGTTGATAAGGTCGACTATAATATAGGGGGTATATCTATGTGTCAAAGGGGTGATTTTAAATCCATTATCTATGTGACCAAAATATAAAGAGTCCCATAACTAGGAGGGGTCCCACTATTATATGATCCTTATTCATATAGTATATTATGAGAAGAGTCAAAGTTGGGACCACCCAAGTTGACAAGGTCGACTATATTATAGTGGGTCCATCTATATATCAAAGGGGAGACTTTAATACTTGCATTTATGGGCCAAAATATAAAGAGTCTCATAAATAGAACGAGTTACACTATTTTGCGATACTTATTCATATAGTAGTTTACTAGATGAGTGCTAGAAGGGTTCACTCTAGTTGACAATGGTGACTAGATTATAGGTGGGTACATCTATGTGTCAAAGTGGTGACTTTATCACCCACATCTTTGTTGCTAAAATATCAAAAGTCTCATCAATAAAAGAGGTCTTATTTTTGTGAGATCCTTATTCATACATTTGATTATCGGATATGAACTAGTAGGGCCCTCTCCAGTTTACAAAATTGACTATATTATAGGGGGTAAATCTACGTGTTAAAGGGGTAACTTTAATACCTGCATTTATATGGACAATATAAAGAGTCCTATATCTAGGAGGGGTCCCACTATTTTAGGATCCTTATTCATGTAGTAGATTACGAGAGGAGTCTAGGTGAGGCCCACTCAAGTTGACTAGGCTAACTACATTATCGGGGGTTACATCCATATTATAGGGGGTATATCTATGTGTCAAATAGATGACCTTAATACCCGCATGTATGTCTAAAACCCAAAGAGTCCTATAGCTAGGAGGGGTCCTAATATTGTGGGATCCCAATTTATGTAGTAGATTATGAGAGGACTCCAAATAGGCCCCACTCCAGTTACATGGTTGACTATATTATAAAGAGTACATCTATGTATTAAAGGGGTTACTGTAACACCCGTATATGCTTAGCCAAATATAAAAATTCATATATCTTGGAGCGGTCCCACTATTATGGAAGCCTTATTTTTCTAGTAGATTACGAGAGTAGTCTAAATAGGGACTACTCAAGTTTTCAATATCGACTTCACTATAGGGGGTATATCTATGTGTCAAAAAGGTGACTTTATTAGCTATATCTATCTAGCTAAATTATAAAAAGTCGGATAGCTAGAGGAGTCCCATTATTGTAGAATCCTTATTCAAGTTATAGATCACAAAATAAGTCCAAGTAGGACCATTCAAGTTGACAAGGTTGAATACACTAAAGAAGGGTACATTTGGGTGTCAAAGAGGTGACATGAACACCTGCACCTGTGTGACCAAAATAAAAAACTCCATAGCTAGGGGGCTCCCATTATTTTGAGATCCTTATTCATATCGTAAATTACCAGAGGAGTCCAAGTGGACTCACTCAAGTTGACAAAGTCAACTATATTATAGAGGGGTATATTTATGTATCAAAAGGGTGACTTTAACACCCGTAACTATATAGCCTAAATATAAAGAGTCCCATAGGTAGGAGGGGGTCCTACTATTACAAGATTATTATTCATGTAGTAGTTTATAAAAGGTATCTACGTAGGGCCCACCCAAGTTGACATGGTTGCTATATTGTAGAGGTACATCAATGTACTAAAGGGGTGACTTTCACACCCGTATTTGTGTGGCCAGAATATAAAGAGTCACATAACTAGAAGGGTTTCCATTATTATGGGATCCTTATTCATATATTATATTATGAGAGGTGTTCATATGGGGTCCACTCTAGTTGATAAGGTTGACAATATTATAGGGGGTACATCTATTGGTCAAAGGGTGGTGACTTTAACACCCGTATGTGTGTGGCCAAAATATATAGTCCCAAAGCTAAAAGGGGTCCCACTACTATGGGATCCTTATTTATATAGCAGATGACAAAAGGAGTCCAAGAGGGCCCCCCCTCCAGTTATATTGGCATGCACTTGGAGGCCCATTTCAGTTGATAAGGCCGACTGCAGTATTGGGGGGTACCTCTATATGTTAATGGGGTAACTTTAACACCCGCAGTTGTGTAGCTAAAATATAATAGTCTTATAACTATGATGGGCCCTGCTATTATAGGATCCTTATTCATATAGTAGATTATAAAGTGGGGCCTACTCCAGTTGATAATGTTGACTATATTATGGGTGGTACATATATGTATCAAAGGGGTGACTGTTTTACCCGTATCTGTGTAGCCAAAATTTAAAGAGTCTCATAGCTAGTAGGAGTTCTACAATTATAAGATCCTTATTCATATAGTAGATTAGAAGAGGTATCCAAGTTAGCTACCCTCCAGTTGACAAGCCCTGGTCGACAATAATATAGGGGGTACATCAATGTGTCAAAGGGGTGACTTTAACACCCATATTAGTGTGGCCAAAATAATAAAAGACCCATATCTAGTAGGGGACCTACTATTGTATTATTCATGAAGTAGATTACTAAAGTTGTCAATGTAGGGCCCATTGCAGATGACAAGGTCGACTACATTATAGAGGGCTACATCTATGTGTCAAAATAGATAACTTTAACGCCCGTATATGAGTGGCTAAAATATAAAGAGTCCCATAACTCGGAGCGGTCCTACTATTGTTGGATCTTTATTGATGTAGTAAATTATAAATGAAGTCCAAGTGTGGCCCATTTATGTCAATAAAGTCGATAATAATATAGTGGGGCATATCTATGTATCAAAGCGGTGACTTTAACACCTATATCTGTATCGCCCAAATATAATGAATCTTATAGCTAGAAATGGTCCTACTATTGTCGAATTCTCATTCAAATTGTAAATTATAAGAGAAGTCAAACTGGGGCCTACTCCAGTTGATAAGATCGACTTAATTATATAAGGGAACATCTATGTTCCTAAGGGATGACTTTAACACCCGTATCTGTATGGCTAAAATATAGTCCCACAGCTAGAAGGGGTCCCACTATTGTAGAATCTTTATTCATGAAATAAATTACGAGATGAGTCCAAGTGGGCCTACTCTAGTTGACAATGTCGACTATATTATCAAGTGGTATATTTATGTGTCAAATGGGTGGCTTTAACACCTACATCTATGTGGCTAAAATATAAAGAGTCTTATAGCTAAAAGTGGTCCTACTATCATGGTATCATTATTCATATAGCAGATTATGAGAGGAGTTCAAGTAGGGCTCGCTTAAGTTGACATGGTCTACAACCATATAGGATGGTATATTTATGTGTCAAAGGGGTGACTTTGACATCTATATCTGTATGGAAAAAATTTAAAGAATCCTATAGCGAGGTGGGTATCCACTATTGTAGGATCCTTATTTATGTAGTAATTATGAGAGTAGTCCAAGCAGGTCCTACTCCAGTTGTTAAAGTCAAAACACTATAGGGGGTACATCTACGTGTGATGGGGTGACGTTAATATGTACCCATATCTAAATAGCCAAAATATAAAGGGTCCTACAGCGAGGAGGGGTTTTACTTTTGTGGGATCCTTATTCATATAGTAAATTGCAATAAAAGTTCAAGTGGGGCCCACTTTAGTTGATAATGTTGACTAGAGTATATAGGGTACAACTATGTATTAATAGGGTGACTTTAACACTTGCATCTGTGCGTCAAAAACATAAAGAATCTCGAAGCGAGTTAGGGACCCACTATTGTGGGATCCTTATTCCTGAAGTAGATTAAGAGAGTTGTCTAATTATGGCCTTCTTCTGCTAACAAGGTCGACTATATAATAGGGGGTACGTATTTGTAAGAAGGAGTGACTTTAACACCCATTTGTATAGCAAAAAAAAAAAGTTTTATAGCTAGGAGGGACCCCATTACTGTAGAATCTTTATTCATGTACTATATTACAACATAAGTCCTAGTGGGTCCCACTTTAGTTAATAAGGTCGATTATATTATAAGGGGGTATATCTATGTGTCAATGTAGTAACTTTAATACCCACATATATTCGTCCAAAATAAAAAGAGTCTAATAGCTATGAGGGGTCTTACAATTAAGAGATCGTTATTCATGTAGTTGATTTCAAAATAAGTTCAAGCTGGACCAACTCAAGTTGACAAGATTGACTATATTATAAGGGATACTTCTTTATGTCAAAGGGGTGACTTTCCCATACGCATCTGTGTGGCCAAAATATAAAAAGTCTAAAAGTTAGTAGGGGCCTACTATTGTTGGATCCTTATTTATATAGTAAATTACGATAGATGGCTAAGAGGGGCCTACTCCAGTTGACAAAATCAACTATATTATAGGGGCTACATATATGTGTCATGGGGTGACTTTAACAACCATATTTGTATGGCCAAAATATAAAGGGGCTTATAATTAAAAGGGATCCTACTATTGTGAGATACTTATTTTATATAATAGATTACAAGAGGAGTCCAAAAGAGGCCCATTCTAATTGACAAGGTCGAGTACATTTTAGAGGATATATTTATATGTCAATGGGGTGACTTTAACATACGCATCTATGTGGTCAAAATATAATTTTTTCCATTGCTAATAAGGGTCCCACTATTGTGGGATCAATATTTATAAAGTAGATTATAAGAGGAGTCCAAAAGAGACCTATTCAAGTTGACAAGGTCGACATCATTATAATAGGTACACCTACCTGTCTATTAATACCCTTATTTGTATGGCCACAATATAAAGAGTTTGATAGCTAGAATTGGTCATACTATTATGGAAACCCTATTCATATTGTAGATGATGAGAAAAGTCCTCGTAGGGCCCACTTAAGTTAACAAAGTTGACTACATTATAGAAGGGTATGTCTATATATCAAAGAGGTGACTTTTACACTCGTATTTATATGGCCAAAATATAAAGAGTCCCATAAGTAGGATGGGTCTAACTTTAATGGGATCCTTATTCATGTAATAAATTACTAGATGAGTCTAACTGAGGTCTACTTCTATTGACAAGGTCGTCTACAATATAAGGGGGTACATCTATATATTAAATGGGTGACTTTAACACCCACAATTATGTGAACAAAATATAAAGAGTCCCATAGCTAGGATAGGTCCCACTATTATAGGATACTTATTTATGTAGTAGATTACGAGAGGAGTCATAGCGGAGACTACACAGGTTAACAAGTTTGATATATTATAGAGGTATATCTATGTATCAAAGGGGTGACTTTAACACCCGTATCTGTACGACCAAGATATCGAGTCCCATAATTAGGACAGGTCCTACTATTATAGGATCTTTATTAATATAATAGTTTTCTAGAGGAGTACAAGTAAGGCCCAGTCTAGTTGACAAGGTCGACTATATTATAGATAGGTATATCTATGTGTCAAAGGGGTGACTTTAACACCAATATTTGTATATCCAAAAAAAAAAATAGTCCATAGCTAGATAGGGTCTTATTATTGAGGGATCATTATTCACATAGTTGATTATGATACAAGTCCGATTGGTTCCAACTCTAGTTAACAAAGTCGACTACATTATTGGGGGTACATCTATGTGTCAAAGGAGTAACTTTCATACCCACATCTGTATGTCCAAATCATAATAAGTCACATAGCTAGGAGGGGTCCCACTATTGAGGGAATCTTATTCTTATTTTAGATTACGAGATGAGGCTAAGTGGGACCTACTTATATTGACTAGGTTGATTTAATTATAGAGGGTTACATTTATGTGTCCAAGGGATAATCTTAACACCTCCTGTGGCAAAAATATAAAGAGTCCTATAGCTAGGAGTGACTTTAATGCTAGCATCTGCATTACCAAAATAAAAAGAGTCCCATAGCTAGGTTGACTTTATTATAGGGGGCACATTTATATGTCAAAGAGGTGACTTTAACACCTGCATCTATATGGCCAAAATATAAAGAGTTTCATAGCTAGAAGGGGTAAATTATCGTGTGATACTTAATCATGTAGTAGATTTTGAGAGAAGTCCAAGTAGGGCCTACTCTAATTAACCATATCGACTACAATATAGGGGTTAGATCTATGTATCAAAGGGTTGACTTTAACACCATCTTCTATATGGCCAAAATATAAAGAATCCTATAGCTAGGAGGGGTCCTACTATTGTGGGATCTTTATTTATATTATAGTTTATGAGAGGAGTCAAAGTTAGGACCACCCAAGTTGATAAGGTTGACTACATTATAAGGGGTACATTTATATATCAAAAGGGTGACATTATCACCCGTATCTGTGTGGCTAAAATATAAAGTCCCTTAACTAGGATGGGTCCCATTATTGGGGATCATTTTTTATATATTAATTTATAAAAGGAGTACAAGTCGGGCCCACTCTAGTTGACAAGGTCGACTACATTATATGCGAGTATATCAATATATCAAATCAATGACTTTAACACCAATATCTATATAGCCGAAATAAAAATAATCTTATAGCTAGGTAGGTTCTTACTATTATGGGATTCTTACTCATGTAGTCGATTACAAAAAGAGTCCTAGTGGGGTCCACTCCAGTTGACAATGTCGACTGTATTATAAAGGGGTACATCCATGTATCAAGGGGATAACTTTAACACCCGCATCTGTGTGGCTAAAATATAAAAAGTCTCATAGCAAGGAGGGGTCCCACTTTTAATGATCGTTATTAATATAGTAGATTACGATATGAGTCCAAGTGGGGCCCACTTTATTTGACTAGGTTGACTATATTATATGAAGTACATCTATGTATGAATGGGGTAATCTTAGCACCTGCACTTATGCCTAAAATATAATAAATTCCATAGCTAGAAGGGATCCTATTATTTTGGAATTCTTATTGATGTAGTAGATTACAAGAGTAGTCCAAATGGGGCCCACTCCAAATAATAAGGTTGACTACATTATTAGGGGGTATATCTTTGTGTCTAAAGGGTGACATTAACACCCATATCTATGTGGACAAAATATAAAGAGTTTCATAGCTAAATAGGTCCCACTATTGTGGGATCCTTATTTGTATGGCTAAAATATAAAGTATCTGGTAGCTAGAAATAGTCCCACTATTATGGATTATTTATTTATGTTGCCAATTACGAGAGAAGTCAAGGTAGGTCCCACTCTAGTTGATAAGGTCGAATTCATTTTTAAGGGGTTATATCTATATAACTGATGTAACTTTAACCCCCGTATCTATATGGGCAAAATAAAAAGACTCCATAGTTAGGAGGGTACCCATTATTATAGGATCCTTATTCATATAGTAGATTACGAGAGGAGACCAAGTGGGGCCATTCGAGTTGACAAACTCGACAAATTATAAAGGTATATATATATATATATATATATATATATATATATATATATATATATATATATATATATATATATATATATATATATATATATATATATATATATATATATATATATATATATATAGGGGCATGCTATAATGCAGTATGTGGTATGTGTGGCACCGTACTGCAGCCGTCTGATGCACGCGCTGCGTGCATCGCATGCATGCAGCGATGTATCAGATGGTTGCGGTAAAGTGTCGCACTTACCGCATGCCGCATTATAGCATTTCTCTCTCTCTCTCTCTCTCTTTCTCTCTCTCTCTCTCTCTCTATATATATATATATATATATATATATATATATATATATATATATATATATATATATATATATATATATATATATATATATATATATATATATATATATATATATATATATATATATATATATATATATATATCAAAGGGGTAACTTTAACACCCATATCTTTGTAGCCAAAATATAAAAGTCCCATAGAGAGGAGGGTAACTATTATGGGATCTTTACATATGTAGTAGATTACGAGAGGTCCCCAAATGTGTCCCATTTAAGTTAACAAGGTCGACTATATTGTAGAGGGTAAATCTATGTGTCAAAGGGGTGGGTAACTTTGACACCCGCCTCTGTGTGGCCCAAATTTAAAGGGTTATGAGATCGTTATTCATATAGTAGATTACAAGAAGAGTCCAAGTGGGGCCCAATTTAGTTGATAAAGTCAATAATATTATAGAGAGGTAAATTTATATGTCAAAGGGGTGACTTTAACACCCGCATCTATGTGGTCAAAATATAAAGATTTCTATTGTTAGGAATGGTCCCATTATTGTCGGATCCTTATTCATATAATCGATTATGAGAAGAGTCCAAGTAGGGCCAACTCCAATTGAGAAGATCGACTTAATTATATACGGATACATCTATGTGCCAAAAGAGTAGGTGACTTTAATACTCAAATCTACCAGGCTAAAATATAGTCTTATAGCTAGAAGGGGTCCCACGATTATAGAATACTTATTTCTGAAATAAATTATGAAAGAAGTCTAAGTGGGGCTTACTCCAGTTGACAAGGTAGATATACCCCTCTATAATTAATATAGTCGACCTTGTCAATTGGAGTGCACCCCACAAGGACTTATTTTTGTAATTTACTATATAAATAAGGATCCCTCATAACTATAGGAGTCTATGTTTTGGCCATACTGATATGGGTATTAAAGTGACCACTTCACACATAGATGTACCCCCTATAATATCATCAACTTTGTCAATTGGAGTGGCCCTAATTTAAACTACTTGTATAATCTACTACATGAATAAGGATCCCAAAATAGTGGGTCCCACTTTGCCATAGGACTCTTTATATTTTGGCCACATAGATGTATATGTTAAAGTCACTCATATGACATATAGATGTACCCCTCTATGATGTTGTGGAGTTTATTAACTAGAGTGGACCCCACTTGGACTCCTCTCATAATCTACTCATAAATAAGGATCTCACAAAAGTAGGACCCCTCTTATATATGGGACTTTTTATATTTTGGAAACATAGATACGAGTGTTAAAGTCCCCCTTTTACATAGTGGGGTATATTTATGGGTCAAAGGGGTGACTTTAACAATCGTATCTGTATGGCCAAAATATAAAGAGTCATATAGGTAGGTTAGGTCCCACTATTATGGGATCCTTATTCATATAGTAGATTACGATATGAGTTCAATTGGGTACCACTCTAATTAACAAAGTTGACTATATTATAGAGGGGTACATCTATGTATCAAAGGGGTGACTTTAACCATCATATCTATACTGCCAAAATTTAAAGAGTCCCATAACTATGAGTAGTTCCACTATCATGAGATTCTTATTTATATAGTAAATTATGAAAGGAGTCCAAGTGGGCCCAATCCAGTTGACAAGGTTGACTATATTATATGGGAGCACATCTATGTATTAAAGGGGTTACTTTAACATCTACATCTATATAGCCAAATAATGAAGAATCTTATTGCTAGTAAGGGTCCCACTATTATGGGATCCTTATTCAAGTAGAAGATTATGAGAGGAGTCCTAGTGGTGACTAATATAGTTGACAAGGTTGACTACCTGATAAGGTGGTACATTTTTATGTCAAATGATGACTTTAACACCCACATATATATGGCCAAAATATAAAGAATCTCATAGCTAATAGGGTTTCACTATTGTGAAATCGCTATTCATGTAGTAGATTTTGAGTGGAGTCCAAGTAGGACCACTCTAATTAATAATATCGACTATATTATAGGGGTATGCATCTATATGTTAAAAGGGTGACTCTAACATTTGCATCTGTGTGCCCAAAATATAAAGAGTCCCAAAGTTAGGAGAGGCCCTACTATTGTGGGATCCTTATTCCTATAGTATATTACGAGAGGAGTCCAAGAGGGACCCACTTCAGTGGGTAAGGTCAACTACCTTATAGGGGGTACATCATGTGTCAAATAGATGACTTTAACATCACTTTTGTGTGGCCAAACTATAGAGTCTTATTATTAAGAAGGGTCCCACTATTGTGATATTATTCATATTGTAGATTACAAGAGAAGTGCAAGTGGGGCCCATTCAAGTTGACAAGGTCGAGTACCATACAACTTGGAAAATTTATGAGTCAAAGGTATGACTTTTATACCTGTATTTGTATATTAAAAATATAAAAAGTCCCATTGCTAAGAAAGGTCCTACTATTGTGGGATCTTTATTTATGTAGTTGATTACGAGAGAAGTCCAAGTGGTCTAGTTGATAAAGTCGACTATACTATAGGGGCTACATCTATGTGTCAAAGGGGTAACTTTAACACCTGTAACTTTGTGGCAAAAATATAAGATTTAGCATAGCTAAGCGGTGTTCTACTATTATGGGATCTTTATTTATATAGTAGATTACAAGAAAAGTCCAAGTGGGGCCCACACTAGTTCATAAGGTCGATTATATTTTATTAGGGTACATTTATGTATCAAAGGGGTGACTTTAATACCCGTATTTATAGGGCCAAAAGATAAAGTGTCGCATAGCTAGAAGAGGTCCTACAATTGAAAGATCTTTAGTGATATAGTCGATTATGCAAGGAGTCTAAATGGAACCCATTCTAGTTGAAAAGGTCAACAACAATATATTGGGGCACATCCATATGTCAAAGGGGTGAATTTAACTTCCGCATCTGTATGTCCAATATATATAGGCTCTTATAGTTAGAAGGGGTCCCATTTCTATAGGATCCTTATTAATGTCATATTTGAAAAGGTCAACAATAATATATTAGGGCACATCTATATGTCAAAGGGGTGAATTTAACTCCCTCATATGTAAGTCCAATATATATAGTCTCTCATAGCTAGAAGGGGTCCCACTTATAGGATCTGTGGGTGCAAATTTTGGCAAGAAGTCTGCAAACAACGGGACCCACCGGCCCTGCCTGGTGGGCCCCTGAAAAAAACAGCAGGACCCACCGGCCCTGCCTGGTGGGTCCCCGAAGATAACAGCGGGACCCACCAGCCCTGCCTGGTGGGCCCCCGAAGACTACATCGGGACCCACCGGCCCTGCCTGGTGGGCTCCCGAAGACTACATCGGGACCTACCGGCCCTGCCTGGTGGGCCCCCGAAGACTACATCGGGACCCACCGGCCCTGCCTGGTGGGCCCCCGAAGACTACAGCGGAACCCACCGGCCTTGCCTGGTGGGCCCCCGAAGACCTCAAACGGGACCCACCGGCCCCGCTTGGTGGTCCTACGAAGACTATCGCGGGACCCACCTGCCCTGCCTGGTGGGCCCAAGAGCCTGTGGAATCCCCCAGGAGACGGCAGTGGGCCCCTCCAGCTTTACCTAGAGGATCCCCTGATACTACAGCAGAAAACCGCCATTTGCCACCAGAAAATCCTATAAATAGCAGCCCTTCGAATGTAAAAGGGATCCGGGATCTAATTTCCAGTTCTGAGATCTGATTTTCAGAAACCAGAGCTCTGGATTTAAGTTTCCATCCCTTCACTTCCTCTCTTCGATCTTCTTCTTGTCTTTGAAGAGATCAGAGTGGTTTCAGTGATACTCGGCCTGTCGAGATCACTTTGATACCAGTGTTAGTGAATTCGGGTTGCTCCCTATAGCATGGAGACTTAGGCTTCGACTGAACTCCGAGATCATATCTCTCGCGTCAACTCTCTGATTGCATCTCTATCTGCTTGGGTATTGAGAACTGCAACTTCAGTCAATCAATAGATCGAACAATGATCTTTGACTCGAACCTTCAATTGACTGGTGAGGCGGAGTCTTCGGGTCGGCACAAAGATTTTCCCCTCGCGCCGTCTGTGGGATCCGAACGAAAAGCCAAGTCCTCTCTACGACTATTAAATCGGTTGAGCAGACAACCGATCTAGATAGCCAAACTTTCTCGCCCCTTCGGTTGAGCAGACAACCATTCGGACGTCGGCACTCTCGTTGCACCCTTCGCTCTCTACTAAATGGCGAGAACAAAGCATCAGGGTCAACCAGAAGGAAGTAACACTCGACAACCTCGTCCTGAGACTCGTTCAATGAGTCAAAGGCTCAATTTCGGACAGCCCCTTGCTGTCCCCGATGTGGGGGTTCACTCAGAAAGCGGGAGATCAGTCGATCGACCGATCGCCCCTCTTCATCAATCAATTGGGCAGACTGCTCCTCCTCCTGCTGAGAACCCCCCATCCACTTATCAAATCTTGGCGGTCGACTTTCAGTTGCTTCAATTGGCAAAGCAAAATACCGCCCTCACTGCTGAGAGAGATACTCTAAAAAAAGCAGCCTCTGAAGCCGAGATCGCCCTTCCCGTTCCCTCAACCAATGAGAGAATCGATCTACCGCACCAATCGATCTACTCCGAGAAGCAGAAATCAATGGGCACTGCTCCCCCTGAGAGGATTCGTCGCAACCCCACTCCTTCTGCTGCCCCGTGGAAGCAGAGTGTTTGGGATCGCATCGACGATGAATCCTCCCAATCCTCTTCTGGTCGCAACTGCGCCAAGAGGCCACCTTCAAAGCTCGATATAACAAGGAGACGCCAGATGAAGGGGGCTCCCTCGAAGAGCAGAGTTTCTCCTTCCATTCCACTTCAGCGTGAACTCGGATTGAACCTTCGCCACCGAGTCCAACCGGCTGACACTAAGAGGCCTGACCAAGACCTCTCGATCTTGCCTCTTGATCTACATCCAAGTCGGGGGCATGGTCATAGGGATGGGTACTCCTCTGCCAGACCTCTCCATCGGAGCTTGTTTGAGTCAATATTTCCAAGGGGATGGAGAACTCCTACTCTCCCCAAATTCAATTGCATCAGAGGAGATCCAACTCTCCATGTACTCGCCTTCAAGCAAGCTCTAACGCCGCACGAGGAGGAAAACAACGTACTCTGCCGCACCTTCGCGGGGAGCCTCGATGAACCATCCCTCGATTGGTACCATAATATCTGAGCTGGGTCCATCACCCAGTTCAGTGTTTTGGCCAATCTCTTCGTGCAGCATTATCAGCTGAACTTGAAGCTTGAGAAAAAGCTCGACTCCCTCTATCGGCTAAGGATGGGTGCCGATGAGAGTCTCCGCAGCTTCACAAGGAGGTTCCGCAACGAGCACGCCGCCCTCTCCGGAAGGCATCTGGATGATGAAGCCATCATGTTGGCTTTCCAGAACGCTCTCCGCTTTGATCTGCACATCTACAACGACTTCATCCGCAATCCCCCTCCTTCCCTGGGTTCAATGTTTGATCGAATCCAGAGAGATTGAGGTTGAAGATGATCAAGTCGCCCGAAAAGGGCGAGAGTCGAAGCGAAGGCCTGTTGAGAGAGAAGCTCCGAAGTATGCTGCCAAAGCTCACAACGCTGAGGCAGCAGCCCCCCCTGCCAACAAACGGTCAAAGAACGATGGACGTCGATCCCCAATGAAGACCACCTTCACCGAGTGGAATTTATCGATCGAACAGATCCTCGACCGCGTTCAACACGAAGAATTCCTTCGAAGGCCCAATCCTCTTCAGCCAAATACTAAATTCACGGCTGACAAAACGGTTTATTGTGACTTCCACCGAAGTCACGGCCATTCCACCGATCGGTGCTATCGGCTAAAATTTCATCTCGAAGATTTGCTGCGAGAGGGCCATCTCCAAGAGTTCACCAAAGATGGGCAAGATCAACACCGACCCTCTGCAAAAGGGAAAGAAGCTTGCTGGGTCCATCAAATCTCTTCCAACCGATCTCTCACTGTGAGTGCCAATGTCTTTGGTATTCATGGATCATTGCACAATCAATCGGTGACCGGGAAGGAAGTCGATCGGCAAATTCGACGTATCTTTTACGTCCGCTCTTCTGCAAGTAAAGAGGACACATGGATCGAGAAGCCTATCGAGGGTTTAGCTTGGCTCTCCATCATCTTCAATGACTCAGACCTTCAAGGAGTTCATACCCCACATCGAGACCCCCTGGTCTTGAAGCTCCTCATCGACGGAAGCACTATCAATCGAATCCTCATCGACACCGGAAGCTCCATCGACATCATGTTCTCAGACTGCTTCAAACATCTGGGACATAAATATTCAACCCTTGATGTCGTCCCAACGATGATTACCGGCTTCAACGGTGAACAAAGCATCACTATGGGCGAATCAAGATTCACTCTCGATCTCAGCCGAGAAACTTGAGTCTCGGTGAGATTTGCTATCGTCGAAGGAACGTCTAGCTACAACGCCATTCTCGAGCGACCATTTCTCCACCAGATCAATGCCATCTCCTCTCCTTATCATCAACTCCTCAAATTTGTAACGGGAGAAGGCATTGTTTGCATACGAGGTGATCAACAAGCCGGGAGATCTTGTGAAGCTGCTGCGGCAAAAACAGATCGTAAGACCAATATTGCTCCTCCAAAGCGGCCATGAGATGAAGCTGGTCCCTCTTCAAAATAGCAATCAAAGGAAATTCCACTGACCGAACCCCCACCAATCGAGTGGGAGGCCTCACCATCAATCGAAGAAATCATTCCGATCAATATCGGCAGTGGAGATCTCCCTCAACAAACATTCATCGGTATCGGTCTTAGTGACACAGAAGCGCGAGACATGGTATCCTTCCTTCAGTCCAACATCGACGTCTTCGCTTGGTGTTTTGAAGACATGCCTGGAATCAATCCAGACGATGCTTGCCACCGGCTCGCGATCAAAGAAGAAGTGAAGCCTGTCAAGCAAAAGCCGCGCACAATCCGACCAGAACTACAAATTGCTGTTCAAGAAGAGATCAGTAAGCTACTTGCAGCCGGTTTCATTCGTGACGTAGAGTACCCTACTTGGATCTCCAATATAGTCGCTGTCCCAAAGAAGAATGGGAAGGTCAGAGTGTGCATCGACTTCACCAACCTCAACAAGGCTTGTCCCAAAGATCCTTTTCCCATGCCAAGGATAGATAGACTCGTTGATGCCACTGCTGGGCACGGCCTATTATCTTTCATGGATGGATACTCTGGGTATAATCAAATTCCGCTTCACTCTGATGATCAAAAGAAGACATGCTTTGTGACTATCCGAGTACTATTGCTACAACGTAATGCCATTCGACCTCAAAAATACTGGTTCTACCTATTAAAGGTTAGTCACAAAGATGTTCGAAGATCAGATCGGTCGCAACGTCGAAGTCTACGTCAATGATCTTCTCACCAAAAGCTCCATTCGAGGAAGACATCTTTTCGATCTGATGGAAACCTTTCAAGTCCTTCGAAAGTATTGTATGAAGCTCAATCCAGCCAAGTGTGCTTTCAGAGTTCAATCAGGCAAATTCCTGGGTCATCTTGTGACCAGGAGAGGCATCGAAGCCAACCCCGACCAAATTCATGCCATCCTCGACATGCCATCACCTGCCAATCGGAAGGAAGTGCAACGTCTCACTGGAAAACTTGCTGCCCTCAATAGATTCATCTCAAAGTCTTCCGACAAGTGTAAGCTGCTCTTCGACAAGTTACGAAAGGCGGATACATCTGGGTGGAGTCCAGCTTGCGAGGAAGCTTTTCAAGACATCAAGAAATATCTGGTGCAAGCTCCTGTCCTGACGGCCCCACTTCCAAAAGATGATCTATGGCTCTATCTTGCCATCACTGATCAAGCAATCAGTGCGGTACTGGTCAGCAGAAGAGAAAGTGTCAAACATCCAGTTTACTACATCAGCCATACTCTTCTTTCTACCGAGACCCGCTACTCAAAGACTGAGAAGGTCATACTGGCCTTACTCACTGCATCGCATCGTCTCCAACCTTATTTTGTTTCCCATCAGATCACAGTCATCTCAGAACACCCCCTCAAAGATATCATCGACAAAGCAGGTCGAGCTGGTCGAATGACCAAATGGGTGATCAAGATGAGTGCTTTTGGGATCCAGTTCGAATCTCGCACTTCAGTCAAGGGTCAGGCAATTGTTGATTTTCTAGCTGACTTTCCCGTTGAAGATCCCATAACTTGGGAAGAAGACTTCGATATGCACCTTGAAGACGAAGCTGAACCTCCATTCAATTCGGCTACAAAAGCCGATCCGAGCCTTGAGGCTCCAACCACAACACCAACTCCATGGAAGCTTTATACCGATGGAGCTTCAAGTGCGATCGGTTCAGGAACTGGGATAGTCTTGATATCCCTCGAACAAGATCATCTTCAGAAGGCCCCTCTCCTCGGATTCAATGCCACCAATAACGAAGTAGAATACGAAGCGCTCATCTCCGGACTCGAAATGGCTGAATCTCTGGGGGTGGATCGAATCATCGTCTACAACGACTCCCAGCTAATCATAAGGCAGATCAACGGAGAGTACACAGCTCGTGAAGAGAGAATGCAACTCTACTTAGCCCTAGTACGACGTCTTCAACAATGTTTTACTAGTACTGAATTTGTTCAAATCCCAAGAGCAGAGAATCGAGAAGCAGATGCCTTAGCCAATGCTGCCTCAGTTCTTGGAGACTCACTCGGAGGAAGACAAATACAAATCAATTATCAAGAAGTGCCCAAGACCACCCCCGAACAACAGATCATTGCTACTACAAAGAGATCTGGGGTTGGAGATCAACTAGTATTGAACCTTAACACCACAAGTGAGCTTGAGGATTGGAGACAGCCAATCTTCAACTTCTTCAAACATGGCCAAGTGCCCAAAGATCCAAATCAAGCCCGAAGACTTCAAAGAAAGCTTCCATGCTATATTATTCAAGGAGAAGATCTATATTTCTAATCTCACAACGAGATGTTGCTCAAGTGCATTGGCCCTGAACAAGCAAAGGCAATCCTGATTGACATCCACTCTGGAGCCGGCGGGAACCATTCAGGAGGAAGATCACTTGAAGCCAAGACAAAGCTACAAGGTTACTACTGGCCAACAATGGCAAAGGATGCTCATCAAGTGGTTCAAAGATGCGAGCCATGCCAACGACACGCTCGGGCTATCCATCTCCCTGCAGATGAACTTCATCAACTATCAAGTCCATGGCCTTTCCATCAGTGGGGGTTGGATTTCTTGGGTCCCTTTCCTCCAACTCCGAGCAAGAAGAAGTATCTGCTACTGGCCACAGATTACTTCACCAAATGGGTCGAAGCTATGCCACTCTTTCGAGAGACCGACGATGAAGTGATCAAGTTCATTCGCCATAACATCTTCTCAAGGTTTGGTACATCTCAAGTCCTAATTGCTGACAACGGGGCCCAATTCGACTCCGACAAGTTTCGGGAGTTCTGTTTGAACAACGGAATCAAGTTTTTCTACTCAACTCCAAGATACCCTCAATGCAATGGTCAAGCTGAAGCCTCAAACAGAGCCATTTTGGGTATACTCAAGAAGAAACTTGATAACAAGAAAGGATTATGGGAATAAGTCCTACCAGAAGTTCTTTAGGGATATCGTACAACTCTGAGAAGATCAACAGGGTTCTCACCCTTTCGTCTGACATATGGATCGAAAACAATACTCCCAACAGAAAACATATCAAGCACTTTGAAAACCAGAGCAGTTGAAAGAGGGATCAATGAAGAACTTCGAGCTAACGATTTGGATTTCTCTGAAGAACTACGAGATCAAGCAATCATTCGAATTGCCCAGTATCAACAGAGGATCAAGCGAGCCTACGATCAGAAGATCTACAAGAAACAATTCCCGATTGGCAGCCTAGTCCTTAGAGCAGTTTTTTACAACACTAAAGAACACATCAGCGGGAAACTAGCTCCCAACTGGGAAGGACCCTACATTGTAGAATCAGTAGGAGGCAAAGGATCTTACCGACTGATCTCACCAGAAGGAGATAGACTACCACGAGCTTGGAATGCCAGGCATCTCAAATTATTCTATCCATGATGTAAATTCCATGATGAATAAAGTTCTCTTTCAAGTGTTCAAATGCTCAGCTTTTTCAATTCAAGTTCTGAAGCATATTCAAATCATCTACATTCGAATTACAAGGTCGTTTAACAAGTGTGGGGTGCTTGAGTTGCGACTCAACCCCTTACATGCAAATGTTAAACGGTTTCGGGTTGTCATACAAAACAACCTTCAAGATACTAAGTCAGTTTAACAGGTTTGGGAGTTTGTGTTGCGACACTACCCCTTACTTACAAATGTTAAATGACCTTCAATTTCAATCAATTTTGATATCGTCTAACAGATTAGGATGTTTGAGTTGCGACTCGACCCCTCACATACAAATGTTAAACGAATTCAAGTTCAAATTTCAAGTTACTTAACCAGTTCGGGTGATCAAGTTGCGACTTGGCCCCCTACATTCAAATGTATGTATATTCAAATATTCCAATACCATCCAGAGTATAGCATTCAAAAAGTTCAGCACAAGACATTCAATTTTGAACAACCAAAAAGATATCTTTATTATCAAAAAGATTCAAGTACAAGAGTGAGCTTTTGTGTAAAAAGTTTACAGGTACAACAACAAAAAAAGAGATAGAATCGTCAAGGTTTGGCCACACTTGGAGCACGCGATTTCTCTCCTTCGGATCCACCATGAGCTTTGCTCGCCGTGGAAGCCTTAGAAGACCGAACGTTGCTGGCGTGAACCCTGAGTGCTTCCACCGCCTTCTCTGCCGTCTCCCTATAACTCTGACATTCAGCACGAGTATGCTCCAACTCCTTTTTGAAGGCCTTCTCCTTGGCAGCAGAAGCAGCATCCTTCGCAGCAAGTTGAGCCTCCAACTCCTTTATTCGAGTCGCGTGATCGAAGGACAAAGTCTCGATCTTAAAGAATCGATTCCTCAACTCTTCAAGCTCGTGACCCCGAGCCTCATAACCATTCTTCCACCCCTTGCTCTCCAGCTTCTCCTTGCAAAGGGACTTGATCTTGGCCTTCAAAGCCTCTTTCTTGGAAGACAGAAGCTCCATCAGCTTATCCTTCTCCTCTTGGGCAGCTTCCAATTCAGCCGTCAGGCGAGAGACTTCAGATGGAGCCTCTCGCTCTCCGACCTTCTTGAAAAGCTTTATGCCAAACTTCAGAACCGCTGAATTCTGCGAACAAACAAGAAGTGTTAGAAATATTTCAGAAGATTCAATTCAAAAGTCAAGTCAAGCTGATGCACTTACCACCACTTCAAGCCTATGGAAGGCTTCCTCGATCGAGGCCCCCGGAAGGTTACAGAGCTTCCGGATCACTGGAGTTGGGTGGTTGGTGTCAACCTCACCCAAATCCTTCAAAAGCAAAGTCGTGCCAGCAGGAGTCTCTGCAAGTCAAACAAAGGTTCAAAAAGTTAGAATATTTCAAGCATCATAGGCATTGCAATCAGAAGAGAATTCAGTAAAGATACCTGTGACATCGACTTGAGATACTTTCCCCTTCCCACGGTTTGAGCTCTTACCCTTGGGGGTCGACTTCTCCTTGGCGGGGGTTGGCTCCAGCTGAGGTTGGGGAGTCCCATCACCCACGCGGCTCTCTCCCTCCATATGTACGGGAGAAGGAACACCACGGGGAGGTGAGGCCCCCCCTTCATCATGCTGCCCGCTCGACTGCTCGAGCCCAGCCATAATGGCAGCCATTTCTTCAGCCAGAGAGCGCGACGGGGGTTGAGGACCTTGAGGTTGCTCAACCTCCAGACCCCCGCTCGTAGTCGCACCTTCGAGACGAGGAACGTCTGGAGGCATTTGATCAAGGGGCGTGGGGTTGCTTCCAACCCCACCACTCCCCAAGAACTTAATCTTCAGGCGCACTGGGCGCTTCTTCAACTCCTCAAAGTGGTATTGGGGCTGCACCTTCCAGCCATCACCCTCGACATCCATCACCTCCTCCATACGATGGGCCTTAGCCTCGTCGATGGGGATCGGCTGAGAGTCTTTATCTCCATCACCAGTGGGGGTGGGAGGAATTTCTTCCTCACCACCCCCTTTCTTATCTTCACCACCAGTGGGGGTGGGAGGAATTTCTTCCTCACCACCCCCATGTCCATCTCCTCCAGTAGGAGTAGGAGGAATCTTGTCACCTCCACCCTGCCCATCATCATCATTATCTTTGTCATCGTCTTCATCATCACCATCACCTTCATCCTCTTCATCTTCTCCTCCCTCTTCTCCACCTTCTTCCTCTCCCCCTTCTTCTTCTCCCCCTTCTTCTTCTCCCCCTTCTTCTTCTTCTTCCTCTTCTTTCTCTTTCTCTTCTTCCTCCTCCTCCTTCTCTTCGATAATGACTTTTCTCTTCTTTGCCTGGCCCTGGCGGCGTATCACCAGTTTCTCTTCTGTGGTGGGCAGTCGATGCCTCGTGCCATACGCCTTCTTCTCAACTCGGATCTTTCTAACAATCTTTCTCGATTGAGGATCCTCCTCGTAATCGGAGTACAAAACTTCATTATCCTCATATCGGACCCGTAGTCGATAGAGGAGATTGGCGTTGCTATACCTGACCGGGCAATTCGAAAATTGCTTCCATGACCTAGTACCGCACGTCAACTCCAGAAACGAATTATCGATAGCACCGACCCGCTCCGAAGGCCAGGCGAAGACACCTCCCTCGCAGTACATCTTTAGCTCTTTGTGCATGTCATTTCGAGGAGTCTCGGGCACTGACAGAGGTGTCCATACACCGGAGACCGAAATCGGCTAGTCGGTGTAGAGCTTGTCAGATGGGATGGTGTCGACGATCGGGCATAGGGCAGACACACCGGTCAAATTGAAGAACGGACTGTCTTTCCTTGATGCCCATTTGTAATGGTAGAAGAAGTACCCCAGCTCGATCCGAGCAACTTCACCCTTCGGTATGCTGGAGTAGCAAGCCTTCAAATCCTCCTGGAAGTCCGACTCTACATGGCAGAAAGCGTAGATGATCCTTCAAGCATTCCCTGAGATCTGCCCGGGACAAAGGCCTGAGGTGTTCAGCAACCTTGCGGCAAAGGGTGGCAGTGGAAGGCGCAGTCCACAGTTGAGCTGGCCAATGGTGACGATGGTCCCCATGACTTGTTCCTTGCTGGCGAAGTTTGTAAAGACCGTCCTCTTGTCGATACCGAAGGCAGACTGAATCCCCGGGAGCGACGGTCGAACCTTGCCTTCTGTGAAACAAGCCAGTAGCTTCTGCCACTTAGCCCTCTTCACATCGGTGAGTTGGCCACCTGTGTTGTACATGTATGCAGGTTCCTCCGTCAGCGACATCAGGGGTGCCAGAACGAACTTCGCCTTGGGAATGTGCTCTGGCCTTGATGGAGCAGAGGCAAACCCGACTCCTGCGTGCCTTTTGCCCAATTCACCAAGCTCGATGAGCACAGCCTTGCCCTTGCCACGACCCTTCGGAACGGATGGAACTTCTGCAATCTCCTTCCGCTTCCTCTTCGAGGGGACCACATTTATCTTCTTCGAGCTGCCGGAAGATGCCATTCGACCGATCGGGGGAAAATAGAAAACAAGAGATCCAGAGCAAAGATTCTGGACTTCGAAAAATTTTGAAAGCGTGGGGTGAAAATGACAGCCAAAGAAGCTTGTATACCCTGAGGTAATTGGCACGAAGATCGAGGGGACACGTGTCATCACTATATCAAATCCCGTGTTTTTGTAGGGACACGTGGCGTCTATCCGTAGCAAGCGCAAAACCAGGCGAACCGTCGGACCAGACAAAGCGTCGAACCACCGGTCCAAGCGAATCGCCGGCCCAAGCAAACCGCCGGTCGCTGAACCGCCTATCCAACCGGACCGTCGGTTCAAGAGACACCCCGATCCAGATGGACCGAAGATGCAAGCAGAAAAAATCAAACTCCATCGCCGCTCGAAGACCTTTACCCGATCAACAGGCAGACGATCGGGTAAATTACCAAAAGACCTCGCAGAAAAACAGACTCTTCTTCGACCTCGACTCGGCAGGTTCAGTACTAAACCTCGACCGGTTGAATTTCACCAATCGGTCAGACTTAACCGATCGGTCAAATTCATCAAATCGGTCGATTTTCTACTAGATCAGGCAAAAAACTTTGCTTTTTGCCTGATCCCGCAAACCTCGACCGGTTGAATTTAACCGATCGGTCAGACTTGACCGATCGATCAAATTCATCAGATCGGTCGATTTTCTACTAGATCAGGCAAAAAACTTGGCTTTTTGCCCGATCCCGCCAACCTCGATCGGTTGAATTTAACCGATCGGTCAGACTTGACCGATCGATCAAATTCATCCGATCGGTCGATTTTCTACTGGATCAGGCAAAAAACTTGGCTTATTGCCCGATCCCGCCAACCACGACCGGTTGAATTTAACCGATCGGTCAGACTTGACCGATCGATCAAAATTCATCTGATTGGTCGATTTTCTACTGGATCAGGCAAAAAACTTGGCTTTTTGCCCGATCCCGCCAAACTCAATCGATTGAATTTAACCGATCGGTCAGATTTGACCGATCGGTCAAATTTAACGGATCGGTCGAATTTCTACTAGAAAACGGTGTTTTCTGACCGATCACTCCAACCTCGATCGGTTGAATTTAACCAATCGATCAGATTTGACCGATCGGTCAAATTTAACCGATCGGTCGAATTTCTACTGGATCGGTCAGAAAACTGTGTTTTCTGACCGATCACTCCAACCTCGACCGGTTGAATTTAACCGATCGGTCAGATTTGACCGATCGGTCAAATTCAATCGATCGGTCGAATTTCTACTGGATCGGTCAGAAAACTGTGTTTTCTGACCGATCACTCCAACCTCGACCGGTTGAATTTAACCGATCGGTCAGATTTGACCGATCAGTCAAATTCAACCGATCGATCGAATTTCTACTGGATCGGTCAGAAAACTGTGTTTTCTGACTGATCACACCAACCTCGACCGGTTGAATTTAACCGATCGGTCAGATTTGACTGATCGGTCGAATTCAACCGATCGGTCGAATTTCTACTGATCGGTCAGAAAACTGTGTTTTCTGACCGATCACTCCAACCTCGACCGGTTGAATTTAACCGATCGGTCAGATTTGACCAATCGGTCAAATTCAACCGATCGGTCGAATTTCTACTGGATCGGTCAGAAAATTGTGTTTTCTGACCGATCACTCTAACCTCGACCGATTGAATTTAACCAATCGGTCAAATTTGACCGATCGGTCAAATTCAACCGATCGGTCGAATTTCTACTGGATCGGTCAGAAAAATGTGTTTTCTGACCGATCACTCCAACCTCGATCAGTTGAATTTAACTGATCGGTCAGATTTGACCGATCAGTCAAATTCAACTGATCGGTCGAAATTCTACTGGATCGATCAGAAAACTGTATTTTCTGACCGATCACTCCAACCTCGACCGGTTGAATTTAACCGATCGGTCAGATTTGACCGATCGGTCAAATTCAACCGATCGGTCGAATTTATACTGGATCGGTCAGAAAACTGTGTTTTCTGACCGATCACTCCAACCTCGACCTGTGGAATTTGACCGATCGGTCAACCTTGACCGATCGGTCAAAATTGACCGATCGGTCAAAATTGACCGATCGGCCATGTTTGACCAATCAGTCAGAACGTGACTAATTAATCTTATTTCGACGCTAACACTCAACAAAGTTCCTCTGCATTTGTGACAGGGGGTCGTTAGTTTTGCACCAAGAATCCAAGCCAGTCAAGGTGGCCTCTTAGCTAACTTGGAGGGGGTAACTGTGGGTACAAATTTTGGCAAGAAGTCTGCAAACAACGGGACCCACCGGCCCTGCCTGGTGGGCCCCTAAAAACAACAGCAGGACCCACCGGCCCTGCCTGGTGGGCCCCCGAAGATAACAGCGGGGCCCACCGACCCTGCCTGGTGGGCCCCCGAAGACTATAGCGGGTCCCACCGGCCCTGCCCGGTGGGCCCCCGAAGACTACAGCGGGACCCACCGGCCCTGCCTGGTGGGCCCCCGAAGACCTCAAACGGGACCCACCGGCCCTGCTTGGTGGGCCCCCGAAGACCTCAAACGGGACCCACCGGCCCCGCTTGGTGGTCCTACGAAGACTATCGCGGGACCCACCTGCCCTGCCTGGTGGGCCCAAGAGCCTGTGGAATCCCCCAGGAGACGGCAGTGGGGCCCTCCAGCTTTACCTGGAGGATCCCCAGATACTCCTACAGAAAACCACCATTTGCCATCAGAAAATCCTATAAATAGCAGCCCTTCGAATGTAAAAGGGATCCGGGATCTAATTTCCAGTTCTGAGATCAGATTTTCAGAAACCAGAGCTCTGGATTTCAGTTTCCATCCCTTCACTTCCTCTCTTCGATCTTCTTCTTGTCTTTAAAGAGATCAGAGTGGTTTCAGTGATACTCGGCCTGTCGAGATCACTTCGATACCAGTGTTAGTGAATTCGGGTTGCTCCCTATAGCACAGAGACGTAGGCTTCGGCTGAACTCCGAGATCACATCTCTCGCGTCAACTCTCTGATTGCATCTCTATCTGCTTGGGTATTGAGAACTGCAACTTCAGTCAATCAATAGATCGAACAACGATCTTTGACTCGAACCTTCAATTGACTGGTGAGGCGGAGTCTTCGGGTCGGCACGAAGATTTTCCCTCACAGGATCCTTATTAATCTTATAGATTTTGAGAGTAGTCCAATTGGGGCCCACTCCAGTTGACCAGATCGACTATAATATATGGGGGTACATCTTTGAGTCAAAGGGGTGACTTTAACACCCATATTAGTATGGACAAAATATTAAGAGTCCCACTGGGCTACATATGTGGGCCACTCCAGTTGATAAGGTCGACTATGTCATTGGCGGGGCATATCAACGTGCCAAAGGAGTGACTTTTCATACTCGCATCTGTGTGGCCAAAATACTAAAAGTCTCATAGCTAGGAGGGGTCCCACTATAATGAGATCCTTATTTATTTAGTTGATTATGAGAGGAGTCCACATAGATCCACTTTAGCTAAAAAGCTTGATTACCAAAGGGAGGACTTTAACACCCACATCTATATGATAGAAATATAAAGGATCCCATAGTTAGAAAGGATCCCACTATTGTTGGATTCTTATCTATTTAGTAGATTACAAAATAAGTTCAAGTGGGGCCCACTCTAGTTAACAAGATCGAATTAATTTTATAGGGGTACATCAATGTGACAAAAGGGTGACTTTAACACCCTCATCTCTGTGGCTAAAACATAGTCCCATAGCTAAGAGGAGTTCCACTATTATGGAATACTCATTTATAAAATAGATTACGATAGATGTCCAAGGGGGGCGCGCCCACTCTAGTTAACAATGTCAACTATATTATAGAAGTGTACATCTATGTGTCAAAAAGGTGACTTTAACACCTACATCTATGTAGACAAAGTATAAAGAGTCTTACAGCTTAAAGTGGTCCCATAATTATGATATCCTTATTTATATATTAGATTATGAGAGGAGTCCAAGTAAGGCCTACTCCAGTTGACCTGATCGACTATATTATAGGGAGGTACATATATTTGTCAAAGAGATGACCTTGACACTCGTATCTTTCTGTCCAAAATAAAAAAATTCCTAGCTAAGCGGAGTCGTACTTTTATAGGTTCCTTATTTGTGTAGTAGATTACGAGAGGAGCCCAATTGGGGCTCACACTAGTTGACAAGCATGACTACATTATAGAGGGGTACATCTATATATCAAAAGGCCAGGATAACTTTAATACCTGCATATGAATGGCAAAAATGTAAATATTCCTAAAACGAGGTAGGGATATTATTCATGTTGTAAAGTACGAGAGTAGTCTAAGTGAGGCCCACTCCAGTTGATAAGGTTGACTATATTATAGAGGGTACATCTATATGTGAATGGGTAACTTTAACACCCATATCTGTGTGGCAAAGAAATAAAGAATTCCATATTAAGAAGGGGTCCCATATTTATGGGATCCTTATACTTATAATTAATTACGAGATAAGTCCTTATGGGGAACCACTCCAATTGACAAGGTCGACTATATTATAGGGGGGTATATCTATGTGTCAAAGGGGTGAGTTTAATACCCGCATTAGTGGGAAAAAAATATAAAGATTATGATAGTTAGAAGGGTCCTACTATTATAGAATCCTTATTTATATAATAGATTTTGAGAGAAGTCCAAGTGGGGCCCACTCACGCTGACAAAGTCGACTATATTATAAAGGGGTACATTTATGTGCCAAATGGGTGACTTTAATATATGTATATATGTGACCAAAATATAAAGAGCCCATAGGTAGGATTAGTCCCACTTTTATGAGATCCTTATTTATTTAGTAGATTATGAGAGTAGTTCAAATAGGTCCTAGTCCTGTTGATAAGGTCGACTATAATATAGGGGGTATATCTATGTGTCAAAGGGGTAATTTTAAATCCCTTATCTTTGTGACCAAAATATAAAGAATCCCATAACTAGGAGGGGTCCCACTATAATATTATCCTTATTCATATAGCATATTATGAGAGGAGTCAAAGTTGGGACCACCCAAGTTGACAAGGTCGACTATATTATAGGGGGTGCATCTATATATCAAAGGGGAGACTTTAATACTTGCATTTATGGGCCAAAATATAAAGAGTCTTACAACTAGGACGAGTTAGACTATTTTAGGATACTTATTCAAATAGTAGTTGTTTGGGGATATTTTTCGCTGATCCGAGCGGTCTCCCTGCAAGAAAAAGAAAACGTAAGAACGATTGGCTCCCTTAGGAGCGCAGGCCCTCTGACGCTCAAGTCAAAACATGTATTAACAATGGAGAGCTGTAGTAGTTGGAAGTGGTAGGGTTTAGGGTTTCGAACCTGTACTTTGGAGCCAGGGGGTGTACCTTTATAGACTTTTGTTGCCTATCAGAGCTTGACACGTGATGGCTTTTCTAGCACCTTCTGTCCCCATATACCGACCCACATGGGTTCTGATAGCTTTTGTCACTTAGCTTGTCAGGCAGTGGAGAGGGGGGAGGGACCTGTCTTGTCGACTCCAGGTGGCATCTATGAAAAGTTCATGTTTGGGAGGTTCCAGACTGACTTTGGTGGACTTCCGTAGACTGCAATCATCCACGTAGCTGCAAAGGGGTGCTGACACGTAGCGGTTTTTACGCCGCCTTATTGTGGGTGACCTCAGGGAGAAAATAGGGGCGAGCTCGCCCTTTATTGCTCCACCTTCTCCCCCCTATTTATCAAGAGTCGGACCTATAAGGGCGACCTCTTCGACAAACAGGGGGGGTCCCGGCGAGCTTCTGTGCGAGCCGTTGATCCGCCACCTTCTTCCTATTGCCAAGAGTTGGGCTCTTCAAAGGTGCGACCTCTTCGACAACGGGCGTGGTTTGGTGAGCTCCTGAGCGCACTGCAGGTGTTCGTAGATGTCATTCTAAGTTTTTTATTAGCCAGAGTTCCTTTGATCGCCAAGCGGGCTTCGAGCTCTTGTGCGAGCTGTGAGTGTTCGTTGTTCCGCCTTCTTCTTACTATTATCAAGAGTCGGGCTCTGTAGAGGTGCGATCTCTTCGACAGCGGGCGTGGCCTGGCGAGCTTCTAGGCGAGCTGGGGGTAAGATCCTGAGCGACCTAATGGAATAAGAGGTTTTGCTTGATACGGTGAGCTCTCGTGCGAACTGAGGGCGAGCTGGAGGCGAGCTCCTGTGCGAGCTGGGGGCAAGCTCCTGTACGAGCTGGGGGTGAGCTCCTGTACGAGCTCCTCAGTAATCTATCACACTCCCGCATGACGGTTGGTATAGCCGACTCCGAATCATGCTATTTCTTCTCCACCTGTGGTAAGGTGCTGGTGTTGTAGGCATGACGACCTAACTCCCGCTGTCACAACAAGCGCTGGGCGAGCTTCTTGGAAGTTTTCTTTAAACTCTAAGACCTGCTCAGGCCATCAAGCTACTTACCCAAAATTCGGGTGTAGCTTCGAGGCGGGGGAGCAGACTGAGGGCGGGTTCCAACTCCTGAGCGAGCTCCTGTGCGAGCTCCAACTCCTTGAAGTGTGCCTGATATCAATGTCTGTTTTGACAGGGATGTAGATGCTTTTGCTACCCCCATCATTACCCCCTCCTGAGGGAGCGGTCAAGGAAATGTGCCGCTTGCTCAGGAGTCTTATAGAAAAGGTTCCATTCAATCTTGAGCACGGATTTCTTTTGCATGCCGTTCTAGCTTCAGCTGTAGCCAAAATCAAGGTGAACTGGAGGCGCGCTCCTGCTCACAACGGGGGCGCCCTGAGCGAGCGGTGGCTGGCGTAGTCGCCTCCTCCTCACCGCTCTCACAACAGGCGCTTGCGATGAGGGCTCTGATATTGTCGCTACATGTCTCTTGAATGAGACATCGAGGGCAATGCTGCTATCTCCAAGGAGCGCAGCTACCTGCTATCTACAAGCACCGGGCGGGCTTTCTGAAAATATTCTTTAAACTCCAAGACCTGCTCAGGCCATCAAGCTACTTGCCCAAAATTCGGGCATAGCTCCGATGCCCAAAGTGCGGGCTTTGGTTTGGCGTCTCATTGGTGAGACCTCGAGGACGATGCTGCTATGTCCAAGAAATGCAGCTATCTGCTGCCTACAAGTGCCGGGCGGGTCGGGAGCATCAGCCGCGAGCGATCTCCTTCTGGTACGAGCTTGTCACACGCGGTTAGGGTCGGCATCGGGCGAGCTGCGGGCATCTGCCGCAGGAGACCTTGTGGTGCGGGCTCTGGCTCGGTGTCTCATTGGTGAGACCTCGAGGACGATGCTGCTATGTCCAAGGAACGCAGCTACCTACTGCCTACAAGCACCGGGCGGGCCGGGAGCATCAGCCGCGAGCGATCTCCTTCCTGTGCGAGCTTGTCACATGCGGTTAGGGTCGGCATCGGGCGAGCTGCGGGCATCTGCCACAGGCGACCTTGCGGCGCGGGGTCTAGCTCAACCTCTCATTGGTGAGACCTCGAGGATGATGCTGCTATGTCCAAGGAACGCAACTACCTGCTGGCTACAAGCGCCGGGCGGGCCGGGAGTATCAGCCGCGAGCGATCTCCTTTCGGTGCGAACTTGTCACACGTAGTTAGGGTCGGCATCGGGCGAGCTGTGGGTATCTGCCACAGGCGACCTTGTGGTAAGGGCGATCCGGACCCGATCCAGGCGAGCAGCTTGCGTTAGCCACGAGTAGTTTCGCGCCAAATCTCCGGCGGTCGCATCGCCTTAAATGTGACTCGAGACTCGAACCTGATACACTGAATCTAATCATGAGATCCCGATTGGCACGGGGCACGTGTCTCTTCCCCACTCACCCTCGCTTCGATAGAAATGATGTTACAGGTGTTGGCACAGCTTTTACCATGCGTGGTCTATGTGTTGTCTCCTGATTGGGGGAAAACGAGCTGTCGCTTCCACCGTCGTCGTGCCGCCACATTTGGCGTGCTCAAGCATTTACTGCGACTCATTTCGCCTGCCTTTTACTTGCCTATAAATAGGGGGTGGGGGGGGGGGGAGATTTCTAACCTCTGTGCGAAAAACAGCTCTCCTTTTCCCCCTTGTCTTTCTGCTCTCTCTCAGCTTTGGCTCATGGCTTCTTCTTCCGCTGCTGCCGCTACTGCTACGTCCTCCCAGGAGGAGCCTCTCGATGCGATCCCCATCTCGGTGCGTGCTCCTGGTACCGATGAAGAGGCTCCTCGGAGGGAGCCCGCTGTCGTTTGGCTCCACGACGTTGGCGGCACGCCCATTCCTGAGAGCCTGCGCGCGGCAGCGGGCATCCCTCAAGAGCTTGCTATCCTGCCTCTACCACGCACGGGGAGGCCGCTCACCGGGACCACAATCTCGGTGGGACTACTATGGTCGGGGCTCAGGCTTCCCCTGAGCCGTCTTGCCGGTAAGCTACTGGAGCTGGCGGGTCTATGCCCTGCCCAGCTCACGGGTAACTCGTGGGGGGTCCTCTACGGGCTTTCTCGAATTGAGAAAGCTCTTAAAGTGAGGATTCCCCTAGCCTACCTCCTGAAGAAATGGTTCCTCAAAGCGGCCCCTGTCTTCAGCGAGGTAGGCTGCAGACTGTTCTACCTCACGGGTCGCTCCGGCAAGGTGCTCCCATTCTCCTCCGTCGAGAACAAGGACAGGTACTGGAAAGAGTACCCATTTATTGTTGATGGGGAATGGCGAGGTCCCCATGCGGGCATCCCAGCCCACCCCGGTAGGCCGCCCGTCTCCACCTTCAAAGAGATCGCCCAGTACCGCTCCGGGGCAAAGAAGTGCATCACCGAGGCTTGGGAGAAGTCCCTTGACTCGGCGATCTTGGACTTCCTTGGTGGGCGAACTCTCGAGAAAGTCATCGTGCCGGACTTCTCCTTCCAATGGAAGGATCTGAGGACCGGCGCCACCACCACCCGGTAGAAGGTGGTGCGAAAGAAGGTCGCTGTCTCCCGCCGTGCCGGGACGACAACCACAGTGCATAGCATGAGCTCCGCAACCGGCCCTTCTACGACGAAGAAGGGGAAGAAGCGAGCTTCTCCGATCAGGGTCGCTGATGAAGACACTCTGGACATGCTCCGTGAGGAGGACATTTCGTCTCTACCACCTCCGATCAGCACCGCAGCGACAGGTCAGGCGCATATTCCCTTAGTAGCTTCTAATATCTCCATAAGGGGCTCAGTCCCGGAGCCCCGGCGATGTCAAATCATCATGGTTGACCCCGAGGATCCGCACGTCGAGCTCCTACTTAGTATGGCTGAAGTGGAATCCCCAATGGCTGAAGTGTTGATGCGCGGATTTCCAGGCGACCTCTCTAAACCTCTGTTTGTTACGGTGATGACCCCATAAATAGAGGGCGGCATCCTGAAGAAAAAGAAGAAGAAGAAAACACCCTCTGCCCGCCCAACAGGAAAGGACAATATCGTTCGTCAGGCTCGTGAAGCCTTTGAACGAGTCATCGAAGAGCGGAGGAAAGCCACTTTGGACGAGGCGGGCTTGGGATCAAATAAAGATTCCAGCTCGGAAGAGGAGGAGTAGCTGGTTCGCGCCATCCTTGCAACAGAGATGCCTCTTCCGCCCTTCGAGGGGCCAGCTCCCACTCCATCAACCGCGCCCGCCCCAAGCACGCTTCCACCACCGCCTGCGCCCACTCCGCTGAGCGTGGCTGTTCCCAGCTCATCCACTCCTCCGTGCACTGCCACCATGAGCGCGCCCATTACGCTCGTCTCCACCCCTCCGACCACTACCACCACGAGCGCGCCTATTACGCTCGTCGCCACCCCTCCGAGCACGCTAATTCCTAGCGCTCCAGTGCCCGTTAGCGCCCAAGCGGCCTCGCCACCTGCTGCACCCCCCATCACCTCAGTGACCGCTGTGACTATATTATAAGGGATACTTATTTATATCAAAGGGGTGACTTTCTCAAACTCATTTGTGTGGCCAAAATATAAAAATTCTGAAAGCTAGTAGTATTATTGTTGGATCCTTATTCATATAGTAAATTACAATAGGTGTCTAAGAGGGGCCCACTCCAGTTGACAATATCAACTACATTATAGGGGCAACATATATGTGTCATGGGGTGACTTTAACAACCATATTTGTGTGGCCAAAATATGAAGAGTCTTATAATTAAAAGGGATCCTACTATTGTGGGATCCTTATTTTATATAATAGATTACGAAAGGAGTCCAAGAGAGGCCCATTCTAATTGACAAGGTCGAGTACATTATAGAGGGTAAATCTATATGTTAAAGGGGTGACTTTAACACACGCATCTATGTGGTCAAAATATAATGGTTTTCATTGCTAGTAGGGGTCCCACTATTGTGGGATCAGTATTTATAAAGTAGATTATGAGAAGAATCCAAACGAGGCCCATTCAAGTTGACAAGGTCGACATCATTATAATTGGTACACCTACCTGTCTATTAATACCCTTATTTATGTGGCTAAAATATAAAGAGTTTGATAGCTAGAATTGGTCATACTATTATGGAAACCCTATTCATATTGTAGATGATGAGAGAATTCCTTTTAGGGCCCACTTAAGTTAACAAAATTGACTATATTATAGAAGGATACGTCTATATGTCAAAGGGGTGACTTTTACACTTGTATTTATAAGGCCAAAATATAAAAAGTCCCATATATAGGATGGGTCTAACTTTAATGGGATCCTTATTCTTGTAATAAATTACTAGATGACTCTAAGTGGGGTCTACTCCTATTGATAAGGTCGTCTACAATATAAGGGGGTACATCTATGTGTCAAATGGGTGACTTTAACACCCACAACTATGTGACCAAAATAATAAAGAGTCCCATAGCTAGGATAGGTCCCACTATTATTGGATACTTATTCATGTAGTAGATTATGAGATGAGTCATAACAGGGACTACACAGGTTAACAAGTTTGACATATTATAGAGATATATCTATGTATCAAAAGGGTGACTTTAACACCCGCATCTGTATGGCCAAGATATAGAGTCCCATAATTAGGACAGGTCCCACTATTATAGGATCCTTATTAATATAATAGTTTTCTAGAGGAGTACAAGTAGGGCCCAGTCTAGTTGACAAGGTCAACTATATTATAGGTAGGTTATATCTATATATCAAAGGGGTGACTTTAACACCAATATCTGTATATCCCAAAAAAAAATAGTCCATATCTAGATGGGGTCTCATTATTGAGGGATCATGTTGATTATGATACGAGTCCGATTGGTTCCAACTCTAGTTAACAAAGTTGACTATATTATTGGGGGTACTATTGGAATGGATATGTTCTTAGCTTGTAAAAATCTTTTATTCAGAGAAATAATAGAGAGATTGTATTTGAATAAGAATTGTATTAGTGGTACGTGATTATATCACGTGTTCGATGATAGAATAGCAAGCCATGGTTTATGTAGATCTGCTGAGAGGAAGGCTTAGTGAATTGGAAACATATAACCTAAATTGTTTACAGCTATGATAAGGTCGATTCCCCTATCGTGAGAAGTTGTTGGAATGACAGAGCATAGAACCTTCACTGTGGTCATTGTCAGGTGCAGTTACTATGACCGAACGGAGCCAATATGGTACACAGATCAGTGAGCAGACACTGGTGCATTAAGCCATGTTTTTGCTTAGAGTAGTTGGTCCTAAACCCTGAGGAATCATGACCGGTGGGCTAACCAATTGCGTGGTTCTTTGATGCACCAATGTGTAAGGGATCCATTTATGTGCGACCCAATACCACAGTGTGTTAGGTTACCCGATTGATGTCGCATCGGCGTGTCACTCCTATAGGCTATCCACAATCCTAACCAGTAGTGCGTTCCATGGTCGAACTCACATCGCACTAAAACCAGGCTTGGTGGTTGTCAGTCGAGCTAACGATCGGATCCCCTAGCTTGGCCAAAGCAAAGGGAAGTGCGTTGAGGTTAGTTTACCTGGATGGAACCATGTCAAATGATCACTCGAGTCTGACGGTGTTCTCCACCGCTCGAGTCGTGTCATGGCACTGAGTGAAGGGATATCACACTACTGTAACTGAGCAGAGATCATGGGTATGTGAGAGAATATAATAAGTCTAGGAGGATTGGAGGTCAATTTGCGTCGTGCTCTATTTAGCTTCGCAAGTTAATCGGGGCTCAGATGACAGACAGAGACACCTATAGGATGTGTTGGTCGAGGCCTGGTTACTAGCCATGAATCCTAGTCCATGTAGGTTCTACCTTGTCCACATCTGAAATCGTGTCTACCATCTCTTCCCTTACTTGCACTACCTTAGCTAGGAAGACGATCATCCCACGGGTGCTTCGCACTAGAGCATGAGAGAGAAAGAAAAACAAAGTATGCTTCCAGGGGACAACCCCAAAGTGGTTAGAGGCATACATAAAATATCTAACACCCCTCATTGGTGCAGACAATCCGAGCATGCATCGCATGGAGCTCGGTAGAGTTGCTTCGATAAATTTTACTAAGGGCACCCCTCGTTTTACTAAGAGCACCCCTAAGTATGGATAAATTACTGAGGGCATCCCTAGATGAGAGAACAATATTTCAATATCAATAGTACACTAGAAATCCAAGGGGTTCTACAGGTTCGAACGGTTTCACAATCGGAGTCCGATACACAAGTGTACGACCATTAGAAGCATGGGGGGCATTTTGGTCTTTTGCCAAATGGCCCCCGCATGCCCTAATGGCCGGCTACTAATGTTAGGGGCGCACATATGCAGCCATGGCCTGATATGGGGAGGATCTAAGAAGATCCTCCCCCAGATATGGTTTGTTGCATAGTTAGAACCGCCCTCCCTAAAATCTAGGGGGCGGTTTTATCGGGTGGTAGGATAGGATAGGGCCGGCCATATCAAGGGAATTTTTAATCCCTATGGCTGGCCACTTAAAATGAGGATGAAAAGAATTTCAACCAAGGCAAGAAAAGAGTGTTTTGTTGCAATTTATTGCTCGAAACAAACCCCTCATGCGTTGAAAATTTGCACACCATTGCTTTCTCTTTCTCATCTTTCTCAAGGCTTTTGTAAGCATCGGAAGAAGCTCGTTGGCGAGAGGAATTCAGAGATCTCTCAATGAGGACGCGGCTGGGAGGCGAGACTCGGTGAATCTAACGGTGGATCTACATCCGTACCCCTTCATCCGTACCTCGGCATTTGTCTCCACCAACAAAGAAGAAAATCCTCCGTAGTGAAAAAATCTGCACGAAGGTATAATCCTCTATTGCTCGTTTTAAGTTTTAATGCATAGATCATCTGATGTATGTTTCATCATCTCGTTAGAATGACGATTAGGGGTTCGTACTATTGCATCATGTGCTGATGATAGGATTATATATAATAAGAATTTTTGTAGCACACACCCGGCAACGTGGTCCTACGATCGCTGCCTGACTTCCGCTGCGCAGACTTTGATCTAGGAAATTAATTTTTTCCAACAACTAGTATCAGAGCCAGCGTTCGGGTGTGTGGTAAATGATGAGATTCTCATTGAATCCAATCATACGCACATAGTTCATCATCGGGTTCGCTTTATATCATGCATGTATATATATATATATATATATATATATATATATATATATATATATATATATATATATATATATATATATATATATATATATATATATATATATATATATATATATATATATATATATATGTTTGTATGAGTTTTCTGCAGGTGCCGCTCTGAAAAGTAAAATACTGAAATTTGTTTACTTATTTGGTGGTCGGATCCCAGATTATGTGAATGAATGTGTTTTAATTTTTTAGTTCTCTGTAGATAGTGTTTTAGGCCATTATGGGCGAGGATGGTTTTATCATCCTCGGTTTCTCAGGGCTCTCTGCTAGGATTTTTTTTATTTTCCTAGGAAATTGTGCCTGAATGAGCAATTGCTCGAACCAGGATAGTTTTTTCGTTTATAAGAAAACAATGAAAATAGATTCCATGGCGGAGCACCTCTACAGGAGGAAGAGTGGTACCCGAAGGACGAACCGAATTGGCAAAAGTGTACATGGTGGTGTGAACCAGGGACCGTGTGTAGAGACTTTGGGCCAGATCAGAGAACTTGATGGAAGAATAGAGCTGCTGCGCTGATCAGGTTCAGGGAGTGGACCCTGAGCCTGATGTAAAATCTATGTGTGGTTGTTTTTTTCTGTTAGTTAATCTGATAAACCCAATGATGTATTATTGATAATTAAATATGAGATTAGGTGTTTAGGTGGGATGTCCTTTCCCCGCATGGTCCCCTGTAACCATTAGGTTAGAACTCAACTAGATCTTCACCTGTAGTCGTCTTGTAGTTTGATGATGGTGGGATCTCATCATCACGAGGTTATGCCGCCACTAGTTGGCCAGCATCGAAACCAAGGGTGAGATGACGATCCATAGGTCATCACACATCAAGAGATTGGAACGGGCGTTATCGTTGTGGGAACCCAAACCATGTTGAAATTCTGGGGCATGTAATGTAACTCCTGTGGTAGTGAAAGGCCAAATCCAAAGTAACTCCATGGGACAGGGACTATGATGCTCCAGAATCACTAATATTCTATAGGAGTTCGATACCCCAATAGGAGCACGGTTAGACCAGGGTCTAGTGTATAGGTGGTCGCTACCTTAAATTGTACTATCACTTGCATTAAAATTACCCTCCAAATAAAAAGGATACATAAGGGGCTTTCGAGAAGTCCTTGGCTACCACAGCCAATCATAAGGAATCCAGGTGGGGAGGACATGATCCATAATCCCTGCGGGTGAGGGTTATGTTCTCTTCTACAACAGATACCAAGTGATCTCCTTAGGGATAAGGGGGTTACGCGTTGAGGAAAGAAGGGTTTTTCCCACCAAAGTGGGGGCTGCATGAACTCCCAATTCATAATCTCCTAGGCTTGTGGAGAAGTATTTGAAGAGCACTGTGGTATCTTATAGCTTTGCACTTGGACCACGTAGCTCTGGCCAAAATAACCATGGTACATCATAGCCCATTTGAGTGCAGATTTGGATTGGATCCTAGAGTTCCGATGTGAGGGGGTGACGGTGTAAACTACCCCAAGGTGGGTGCATCTAGATCCCAGAGCTCGCAAACATGGTTAATTAATCTACAGAAACGTTCTTGCCTTGACGGTATGCATTGACGTGTAGATCTAATTAAATTATTTTAAAAATCCATAAAATAATTTTATAATGCATTCTCATATACTGTCGTTTGTTTATTAATAGATGACCAAATTAGATCCCCTTTCAGTACTCCTCAGTGATAACAAACTGACGGGTCCCAACTATGAGGATTGGAAATGCAATCTAATATTAGTCCTGAGGATAGGTAAACACACAATGGCACTGACGATGTCTGAGCCAGACCTACCCGGTCCAAATGGCACAGAGGCACAACAAAAGGAATATACTGACAGGAAAAAGGCGAATGAGATGTGCAAATGCTATATAATAGCCTCTTTGCAAACAACTCTGCAGAAGCAAGTTGAGGAAATGCCCGACGCTTCTGACATGATGTTGTACCTCAAGAAAATATTTGAGGGTCACAGTCGAGTCACTCGATACCTCACTGTCTAGAAGCTAGTTAGTACTAAGATGTCTAGTGGTACACCAGTTCGGGAACACATGCTCAAAATATTTGGGTTCCAGAACAAGCTGGCTACCAGGAACATTATGCTAGAGAACGAGCTAATGATGGATATTTTCCTTGCATCCCTATCTGGAGCCTTTGAAGGCTTTGTCACAAATTTACATCTGAATAAGTTGGAAATGACAAATATGGAGCTTCTGGGAGCTCTCTAGGCTGCTAAGGATGGTTTTAAATATAAGGGCGAAGCACTTACTGTGCAACGCAGATCCTCGTTGAAACTGAGCAAACTTCAGAAGAGCAAATCAAAGAAAAAGCCAAATCAATTCCTATGCAAAGCAATGTAGGGACATCTGGATCCAAGAAGGCTACAAAGCCAAGCACCACGTGCTTTAGGTGTAGTGAGAGCAGACATTGGAAGAAGGATTGCAAGAAGCCTCAATGTGCTGGAGCAGATAAACCTCAACTCTTCGTAGTTGAAACACTTCTTTCAAGCGGTAGATCTTTTGCTTCCTAGATTATGGACTCCGGGTCCTCTAACCATGTCTGTAATTCATTATAGGGGTTTCAGGAGAGCAGAAGGCTGCTTGATGGAGAAGTGATCCTAAGTATGGAAACTGATGCGGTTGTAGCTGCTGAAGCTGTAGGAGATATTAATCTTAGATTTTCTGATCAAACAATAATATTAAGAAATGTATTATTTGTACCATCCTTGAGACACAATTTAATTTCTGTTTCCTCTTTAGTTAATAGAGGCTATTCAGTTCTATTTGATGCACATGGAGTGTCTATTAAACTGAATAAGAATTTTATAGTAAGAGGAATAATTCAAAATAGTCTCTACACATTAAATCAAGAAATAGATAACATAACAGCAACAACTTTCCAAATTAATAACTCATCTAAATGTAAAAATCCTTCGGATAACCAAACACTATTGTGGCATTTGAGATTAGGTCATATAGTCTTAGATAGGATTCACAGATTAGTGAAGGTCGGGCTTCTAGAAACAGATCCCTCGGAGATCCTTCCCACCTGTGAGCCTTGTCTGGAGGGCAAGATGACCAAAAGAATCTTTAAAGGATCAGGGGTAAAAGCCACTGATGTGTTGGAGTTAATATACTCCGACGTCTGTGGACCCATGAGCGTCAGAGAGATAGGAAGCTATGAGTAGTTCATCACGTTTAGTGATGATTACTCTAGATACGACCATATTTACCTAATGCAACGGAAGTCAGAATCCTTTGACATGTTCAAAGAATTCAAGGCTAAAGTAGAAAAGCAGACGGGTAAATGTATTAAAACCCTTCGATCAGATTGAGGTGGTAAATACCTATCGGACGAATTCCTAACATACCTAAAGGAGCATGGGATCAGCTCCCAGTTAACTGCTCCTGGTACACCACAGCAGAATGGGGTCTCCGAGAGAAGGAATATGACCTTACTATACATGGTCCGAAGCATGATGAGTTATGCCAGTTTACCAATAATATTTTGGGGTTATGCCTTAGAAACAGCAACATACATCTTAAACCTTGTCCCATCCAAGTCAGTGCCTCAAACTCTTAGGGAACTGTGGTCACAACAGAAGCCGTCACTACAGCATCTCAGAATATGGTGTTGTCCGGCATATGTGCGAAAGGACAAGAGGGATAAGATGGAGGCAAAGACAAAGGTGTGTTTGTTTGTAGGCTACCTCAAAGGAACCAAAGGTGGTCTATTCTATGACCCTGTGGAAAAGAAGGTAATCATTTTAACGAATGCTGTTTTCTTAGAGCATGACTATATAATAGACCACAACAGACTAGTAAGGTGGTTCTTAAGGAATTACTAAGTACTAGATCAAATACTAGATCCGAGAGCATAGTACAGGATAATAGAGCAGACCTTGATATACTAGATTCTGTAGAACCTACTTACTCTGAACTACTTTCTCGTCGCAGTGAGAGAATCATCAGAGCTCCTGAGAGATACTATGGAGAAACCCTGTTAGTTGATCCAGAGTATCAGGAGGATGATCCCTTGACCTATGACGAGGCGGTGGGAGCTTCTGATAGAACAAACTAGCAAAAAGCCATGGAGGAAGAAATTACATCAATGTTCCAAAATAATGCCTGGACTCTTGTTACACCTCACCCAATATTAAACTGATTGGGTGTAAGTGGGTGTATAAAAAGAAAAGAGATCCTGATAGTTCTGTTAAGACTTATAAAGCTAGATTAGTTGCCAAGGGTTTTACCCAGAAAGAAGGGATCGACTATGACGAGACCTTCTTACCGGTAGCTATGATTAAGTCTATTCGGATCCTCTTATCCATTGCAGCCCATTACGATTAAGAGATTTGGCAAATGGATGTCAAGACAGCTTTCCTCAATGGGGAATTGGATGAGGATATATGTATGATGCAACCTTCAGGTTTTGAGTCAGATGGTCAGAAGAAGCTGGTTTGCAAGTTGCAAAGGTCCATTTATGGACTCAAGCAAGCATCCAGGAGTTGGAACACTCGTTTTGATCAGACGATCCGTTCCTATGGATTTGATCAAAATGAGGATGAGCCATATGTTTATAGAAGGAGTGATAGAACTACAGAGGTATATCTGATACTTTACGTAGACGATATCCTACTGATTGGAAATAATGTAGGAACGTTGTTAACCGTAAAGGTCTGGCTATCAAAACAATTTGACATGAAAGACCTAGGTGAAGCGAGTTATGTTCTGGGGATCAAGGTAACTCGAGATCGCCAAAATAGAATTCTCTCGCTATCACAGGCCGCATATATAGATAAGATTCTGGCCAGGTTTGCAATATAAAACTCCAAGAAAGGTCTATTGCCTTTAGGCAAGGGGACCAAGTTGTCCAAGGACCAAGGTCGTAAGACACCTGTGGAGAAGGTAGAGATGCAGAAGGTACCTTATGCATCAGCGTTAGGTAGCCTAATATATACAATGCATTATACAAGACCGGATATCTATTTTGCAGTAGGAATTATGGGTCGGTTTCAGTCAAACTTTGGTCCAGCACACTGGACTTCTGTGAAGAATATACTCAAATACCTTTATCAAACAAGGGATTATGGGTTAGTTTATACTTCACATGACCTGACGTCGATTGGGTACACGGATTCTGACTTCATATCAGATGTTGAATCCAGAAAGTCGACTTTAGGGTTTGTCTTTAATCTAGGAGGAGGAGCAGTCAGTTGGCAGAGTGTGAAGAAGAAATGCATCGCAGACTCTACTACTGAGGCTGAGTACGTAGCAACGTGCGAAGCAGGAAAAGAGGCGGTATGGCTCAAGAAGCTCTTGATGAACTTAGGGTGTATACCAGAGGCTCAGAGAGCTATTATCCTTTATTGTGACAATAGCGGAGCGGTAGCACAAACAAAGAAGCCAAAGAACCACCAGAAGGGGCAGCACATCGAGCGCAAGTACCACCTGATCCGGCAGTTTCAAAAGAAAGGGCAAGTGGCGGTGACCCAGATAGCATCTGCAGATAATATTGCTGATCCATTCACCAAAGCGATACCAAGCAAGGTGTTCAAACAGCATACGGGAGCTATAGGAGTCAAGATCATTTTCCTTCGCTAGACCAAGTGAGAGATTGTTGGAATTGATGTGTTCTTAGCTTGTAAAAATCTTTTATTCAGAGAAATAATAGAGAGGTTATTGTGGTCGCGGAAAAAAGATTCGGGTCGTCTTTATTGCGGATCACACGAGATTACAAATTTTCTTTGATCAGGAGATTGTGGGAGAGATCCTCTGGAGGGTCCCTTTGATCCGCGTCTCCACGTGGTATTCGTGTGAGAGCTCTGAAGGGGTTGCCCAGGACAGAGGTCTTTACAGGGTGAGGGTTTTTGAGAGGCTAAGGAGTTCCGCCGTTGATCTTGTCCCGTCCGTGCTTTGCGCTTTCTCGGCTAGGGAGGTTTTGGGCTTTGTTCCTCGACCTTTGTGTCTTCCTCGATCCTTGCTAGACCTTGGCGTCCTTGATCGTCGGTTCGCGGCGTCGATCGTGTTTTTGGCTTCGGCTTTGGCTTTAGCTTTCGGCTTTGGCGTAGCTTTGGCGTGGCTCTGGCGTTTGCTTTGCTTTGGCGCTTGCGCTTGAACGTAGACGGGTAGAGACTTGCGATGCTTTAGTTCTTCCGGACTTTGCGTCGTATCGGCTAGAACGTGCGGTGCTTTGCTCGTGACCGTCGTAGTTGCTTGGCTTTGGCACGTGCGTTGCTTTAGCGCGGGCTTTACCGGTGCGTTTGCTTTGGCTTCTTGCGTCGGCTTTGACTTTAGCTTTGACTCGATCTTCTTCTCGAACGACTGGCGTTACTTCTTCAAGGCTTCTTTATTCTTCCGGCTTCCTCGACGGTTGTGGCGTCGGTATTGGCTTTTCGGCGGGGGTAGTACCGATCTTCGTGCGATGGTTGTAGCGTCGGCTTTTGTTGATGAAGACGGCGGGTGTAGCACCGGCTTTGGCACGACGGTTGTAGCGTCGGCTTTTGTTGACGAAGACGGCAGGGGTAGCACCGGCTTCCGTGCGACGGTTGTAGCGTCGGCTTTTGTTGACAAAGACGGTAGGGGTAGCACCGGCTTCAGGCCTTCTTCTCCCGGCTTTCTTCTTCGTGCGAGGAGTCGATGCCTTGATTGAAGATGACGGGTGTTGTCGGCTTCGATCTTCTTCTCTGGCCTTTGCTTATGGCGTCTTCGGAGCTGATGAAGATCGTTGGAGCAATCGGGTGATGACGGCTCCGGGTCTTCTTCTCCACGCTTTCTTCTTCGTGTGAGGAGCCGAAGCTTTGACCTTCGAGTGCAAGGTCTTCACGTTGATGAGGACATGAAGGGCCAAGGACTCCCGTAGGATATGCTTGCCGTGCCTCGTGAAGCCTTCGGTCGTCGAGCGTTGGAGCTTCTCTTGCGGAGCTCTTTCGTCTTCGGCTTTCGGACCTGGCGACGGTTGTGACGTTGACTTCTTCTCCGGGCGTGTTTGGCTTGATTGGAGTTGAAGGCTTCTTTTGGAGATGGCGGGTGTAGCACCGATCTCTATGCGACGGTTGTAGCGTCGGCTTTTGTTGATGAAGACGGCGGTGGTAGCACCGATCTCCGTGCGACGGTTGTAGCGTCGACTTTGTTGGTGGAGACGGCAGGGGTAGCACCGATCTCCACACGACGGTTGTAGCGTCGGCTTTGTTGATGAAGACGGCGGGGGTAGCACCGATCACCGCACGACGGTTGTAGCGTCGACTTTGTTGGTGAAGACGGTGGGGGTAGCACCGATCTCCGCACGACGGTTGTAGCGTCGGCTTTTGTTGATGAAGACGGCAGGGGTAGCACCGGCTTCAGGCCTTCTTCTCCAAGATTTCTTCTTCGTGCGAGGAGTCGACGCCTTTGTTGAAGACGATGGGTGTTGTCGGCTTCGATCTTCTTCTCCGGCCTTTGCTTATGGCTTCTTCGGAGTTGATGAAGATCGTTGGAGAAGTCGGGATGACGACGACTCCGGGTCTTCTTCTCCAAGCTTTCTTCTTCGTGCGAGGAGTCGAAGCTTTGATCTTCGAGTGCAAGGTCTTCACGTTGATGAGGACTTGAAGGGCCAAGGATTCCCGTAGGACGTGCTTGCCGTGCCTCGTGAAGCCTTCGGTCTTCAAGCGTTGGAGCTCGTCTTTGCAGAGCCTTTTCCTCTTCAGCTTTCGACCCTTGATGAATTCCCCCACCCCCTCTATTTATAGGCAAAGGTGGGTGGTTGGGGGAGATATTGCTGAAATCTTTTTGTTTCATCCAATATCTCCCCCCATAACCATCAAGATTTTGTTCCTTGATTCGGGGAAACAAACTCAACCCCCTCCCTTTTAGTTGGGGTGGTTATGGGCTAGATGTGACTCGATCTTTTAAAGATTGAGTTGTTATTCTTGTTGCACTTTTGGATCGGATGGCGACACAACGTCATCTTGTTCGTTGGATCGAGGGATCGTCGCGGATCTACGGCTACGTAGACGTCCACGCCACCTCCCCCCGCGTCAAGGCGGTTTTGATCTTTTTTTCTTTTCTTTTTCTTTTCTTTTTCTTCTTCTTTTTTTTTTCTTTCTCTTTTTCCCTTTCTTTTAGGGTCGGCCCCACCTCTCTATGAGGAGGGGGGCACGGTTTTCAAGAGGGGGGGGCCGATGGGCCCGCTTTTTGGGTTCGGGTAGCGGGTCCAGTGGGACCCGTTTGCTTTGAGCCAGGCCCTTTTTATGAACGGGCCATTGTGCGCGAACTGAGTTCGCATGCGGGCCGTTGTGTGCGGGCCGAGTTTCGCATGCGGACCGTTGTGTGCGGGCCGAGTTTCGCATGCGGGCCGTTGTGTGCGGGCCAGGTTTCGCATGCGGGCCGTTGTGTGCGGGCCGGGTTTCGCATGCGGGCCGTTGTGTGCGGGCCGAGTTTGCATACGGGCCGTTGTGTGCGGGCCGGGTATCGCATGCGGGCCGTTATGTGCGGGCCGAGTTCGCATGTGGGCCGTTGTGTGCGGGCCAGGTTTCGCATGCGGGCCGTTGTGTGCGGGCCAGGTTTCGCATGCGGGTCGGGTTCGACCCGTGGGCTAATTTCGGTGCCCACAAATGCCCCCTCAAGGTCGAGTGCGCCCGCGGGAAACGTGTAGCATTTGGCCTTGATCACGTATTGTGCGGAATTTGGGTCTTTACAAGAACCCCTGCCATTTCGTTTCCCCCATCGTTTTGCTAGCGCGGGAGACGAAAGGCTTTGGCTGCTTGGAGTTATTGAAGACATATTCTAGGGTTTTGTTCATCTTCCTTGTTGTCGCGGACCTCCTTTGCTTCGAGGATGGCGCGAACGTTGGCGGCGGCCGCTGCGCGGCGTCCCAGGGCGGCAAGGCGACAGGAGCGCGAGGACGGCCGCGATGCGCCTTGGCGGAGGGTTGTTGCCCCTCTTCGGTGCGGGAACTCAATGGCGAAAGAGGCGGAGTGGTCGAAGGCGTGCCAGATTTTCCTTCCTTTTCTTCTCCTATTTCTTCCTCCTTCTTTTCTTTCTCTTTTTCTTTCTTATTTTTTTTTTCCTTCTCTGGTTTCTGTTATTAAACGGTGGTTGCATCGGATACGGATGCCCACCGGATATAGATCCCTAGATTCATGGGATGGAAGATTTAACCATTTTCTATCCCAATAACCGAATATGGTTATATATAGGGGGTTCAATGAAAATTTCCATCTCTGTTTCCTCCTTTTCTTTTTTTTTTTTTTGGTTTCGGTCTCTGGTTCGCGCGAGACAGCAGCAGCAGCAGGGGTGCGGTGGCCGGGTTGGCAGCGGCCGGGCGCGGGGCTGCGGTGACCGGCGCGGCGGGAGGGCGCGGCGCGGGCCGGAGTGCAGCGGCCGGGCGCGGGGCTGCGGTGGCCGGCGCGGTGCGTGGGCCAGGGTGCAGTGACCCGGCGCGGGGCGCGGGGGCCAGCGGAGCAGCAGCGGTGCGGAGGCGGCTGGCGCGGGGCGCGGAGCGGCGGGCGTGGAGCGGTCAGGCCGGAGCGGGCTGGAGGCAGGCGTGGGCGCGACGGGCACGGGCGCGACCGGGGGCTGCGGTGGCGGCCGGCGCGCGGGCTGGAGGCGGGGGCGCGGGCCGGCGGCGGTCGGGCCGCGGTGCCGGAGCGGCGGGTGGCGTAGGCGGCCGGCGTACGGGAGGGCACGGCGCGCGCGGGGCGCGGTGGGTGCGGGGTGCAGGCACGGGGCACGGAGGCCAGCGGCAGGCGGCGCGGCAGAGGCCGCAGCCCCTGCGGGTTTTTGCAGGAGAGAGAGAGAGGGGGGGTGTTGTGGTCTTTTGCCGTAACCCCCTCTCGGTTTTCTCTTTTTGCCGAGAGGGGCTGTTGTGTCCCTCTCTTTTTTTTTTTTTTTGGTTTTCTTTCCTCTTTTTTTTTTGTTTTCTCCGGTTCGGTGAACAGCAGCGGCTGCGGCTGCGGCTGCGGGGTGCACAGCAGCGGCGGCCGGGTGCGGGATCTGGAGGCGGGCGGTGCGGCGGGGCACGGGCCGGAGGCCGCGAGGCGTGAGGGCGCAGGTCGGAGGCGCGGGGTGTGACGGGTGCGGGCGTGGCTGGGGGCTGCGGTGGCGGCCGGCGCGCGGGCTGGAGGCGGGGGCGCGAGGGCACGGGCGCGACCTGTGGTGGCCGGCTCGAGTTCCGGCGGGCGCGTGCGGAGCGACGGGCTGATGTGGGGTGGCACGTCGGCGCAGAGGCGGTCGGTGGTGTCAGGCGATCGGGCCGGGCACGAGGCGAGAGAGCGCAGGAGGCGCAGCGGCGGCCTGCGGCTTCGGGCGCCTGGGCGCGGAGGCCAGGCACAGCGCGGGGCGCGAAGGCCAAGCGGGCACGGGCCTGGGTATAGGCGTGGGATGCAACAGCGAAGGCCAGGTGGTGCGGAGGCGGGCTCGGCCGGGAGCTGCGGGGTGTGGCCGGCGCGCGAGGCGGAGACGGGGCGCGGCTGGGGGCTGCAGTGTGTGGGCGCAGGTCGCAGATCGAGCGGAGCTGCGAGTAGTCGGCGTGGGAGCAGCTCAGGCACGCGACGACTGCGGGTGAGGGCTCCGGCTGGGGGCGCAGGAGTTGGAGACCACAACCCCGTTTGGGGGCTGTGGGTTTTCGGAGAGAAGTATTTTTGCTACGGCCCCCTCTATATTTTTGGTTTTGGCATTAAGAGGCTGTGGCCCTTTGGTTTCTTGGATTTTGAAGGAAGGAAAGGGCTGCCGACCCCTCTCCGGTCTTGGGTTTTTCATGGGGCTATGGTCCCCTTTGGGGCTGCAGCTTCAGCTCCGTTTTTTTTTTTTTTTTTTTTTTTTTTTTTTTTTTTTTTGACTTCTGGACTTGCACTGCCCTTTTCTTCTGGAATTGACCTCACATCTTGATTTGACTTGCACTTTTCGTCTCCTTGTAGGACTCATCCCTTCGAGTGCTTTTCGAAGGCCGACGGGACCGTTGAGGTCTACCGCGAGAGTAGAGCAATTGGCAAGGTTGCACCTGGGCAGGCTGGGCGAGACGGGCTAGATGTTCCTCTGGACTTTGGAGATAACTTTTTCTGGTGGTGATGTCAGCTTGGAGGACATCGAGATGGGTGTTATGGAGTTCAACGAGGAGGAAGACGAAGCCACTGGCATTGACAATGAGCAGCCTGTCTTGGTCGTCCTTTGCTTGCCGATCTTGACCATGGTGACTGCTCCAACGGTCTTTTTGGCTTCGCGGAGATAATGGAGGATGCGGTCTCCCACGGGAGTACGCATCTTCGTTTCCCTTTTGCGCAACCCTTCTGCCGCCGCTATAAGAGCTTTCCGACTTCTGGATGGATCGTCGATGCGGTCTCCCAAGGGAGTACGCATCTTCGTTTCCCTTTTGCGCGAGTCTTCTACCGCCGTACTTCGAAGCATGAAACGTGTGTCGAAGTTGGACGAGTTCATTCTCACCGATGAGGGATCTTCACGGCAGATCGTTCGACCGAGTCCGGAGTTGCCATTCAGGAGTCAGTTCCGACGGATATTTTGGCCGTAGCTTCTTTGTCAGTTCTTGTGACATCTTCGACAGCCGTCACGGCGATGGTCCTGGAGGCGATTTCTGTGCTTGGGTCTTCAGGACAGGATCGTGCCTTGTCTCAGCACTCAGAGACTTACCAGCGAAAGTGTAGATCGCAGAGTCTTCTTTCGAAGCTTCTTTTGGAGAGTTGTGCTGGAAGTTTATCCAGACGACACTTGCACCCTACCAAGAGGAGGGTCTTGACGCTTTGAGTAACTGGTGGGTTTCCTGGTGGATGGCTCCTTGTTTGAGGAGCATATGTGCACCCTTTTGGCGGACGGCTAGGCTCATTGCTTGCAACGGGCTTCACTAGAGGAGGACGTTTCCTTGGCGTTTAGCAAAGGCCGAGGAAAAGGAACGTCGACTGGAGGGGCTTCACACGTTTGCTACTGCAGACTTGGTTCGGGTGCAGAAGAAAATGGAGGCCGCTCGTGCGTCGCTTTAGGAATCGGAGTCCTGTTTGGGGAAAGCTCGAGCGGCCGAGAAGACTTTCAGAGCGAACCTCGTGAAGCAGCGTACAGAGCTTGCGACGCGTTGAGCTGGTAGGGTGATCAAGAAGGCTTCTGGAGTGAACCTTGTGAAGCAGCGTGCAGAGCTGGCGACGCGTTGGAAGCTGATGGCTCCTCTACCCCTGGAGTTGCAGCGCGTGTAAGCTGTGGGATGTGAGCCGCTTCGGCACCTCAAGGACTTTTACTTGCTATTCATGTGTTGCTTCAGATGCTGGAGTCCCGTTTGGAGAAAGCTCGAGCAACCGAGAAGACTTTTGCAACGGAGCTTGCAAAGCAGCGGGAGAAGCTTACGAACCACCGAGAGCTGGTGGTTTCTCGCCTTTCGGAATTGCACCGCGTGGGTGCCTCGAGAGATGAGCTATGGCAGCGCTGGAAGCTGGTGGTTTGACAGAGGCTGACGGCTTCTCGTCCCACGGAGTTGGACTTGCATCTTTTCTGGGAATGATGGTTTACTTTTTTTTTGTTTGGACTGAACCTTTACAGGCTGCCTACGTACCCTACTGAGAGGGATCAAGTCACACGTAGTTCCTTTATTACCCCTTTTTTTTTTTTTTTTTTTTTTTTTTTTGGGCAAGGGGGGTAACCTTGCACTAGGCAAAGTACCTTTTGAGGGACTTGCCACTGGTAGGCAGAGTCGCTGCTGGTTCGCAGTTGTCATCCGCCTTCTTCGCTTCAATGTAGTTAGAAGTGAAGATCTTCTTGCCTGAAGTTTTGGTGATTGCTGGAGTTTGACTAGAGTCGATGTCTCGGTGGTTTAGAAGACTTTGTTCGTCGCTTTTGGAGAGACGAGCTTGAGTCTTTGTCAGGCGATGTGGTATCGCAACTGAGGGTAATGAACCCATATGCTCTGTGCTTTCTTTGTTGCAGCTGGATTTTAACATCAGCTCGATGGAGTTTTGCCCCCGAGTGTTTCCTAGCTTGATTGCGAGTTGCTCGGAGTTGGTGTACTCGGAAGACTCGGTTGAGCTCGAGACATGCAACAGACCATGTAACGGTAGTGCCATCTCTTGCAAAGTGATGAAGTTGGCCTCGGAGAATGGTGACGCTGGTTCTTTTGCTGGAGTGGAAGGTGATCGTCCTGGCTTGCGAAGCCATTGAGATTCGAGTCGCAGGACTGAAGCAGCTTGAGCAAGCAATGGAACATGTGGCATTGAGCTTGATTTGGAGTTGAGGTGAATTTTCTGTCTCGATGCTGATGCTTCTTTATCTTTGTGCACCGTTTGGCTGGAGAATGTCGCTAGTTTTGCAAGTGGAGTGGTTTTGTCCCTCGCAGCTGCTTTGACTTTCTGGGCTCGTGGAGCTTTTGCTGGAGGAACTTCTGCAACGGGGTCTTCGGCCTGGTGGCACTCGACGTCAGCAAGGTGTGATTCAGCCTCGTTGCAGTGCTTGCCGTTGGCGACGATGGTTCTCCCCATGCTTTCGATGTTGGTGCCGCTTTCTTCATTGAGCACTTGGTGAACTTCCCTCATGCAACAAGAGACCTTGAGGTTTTGATCAACTTCAAGGAAGCGGCTGGGGAAAAACTCCTGGAGTGTCGCCAGCTCTGGGCATGTTTGCTGGAGAAGATTTTTCGAACTTACTGGAGGTACTCTGGACGTCTTTCTTTCTGGAGCTTCACTCTTTTCCTTGAAGGCCTTTCTTTCGGGGAGTTTTGTTGTCGCCCGATCTTTCTCGTGGTTGGCCAGACGTGCTATCCTGTAGCTTGATCGTCGTGGTCTTCTCCTTCGAGGAGCCATAGCCCATGCATTTTCATCAGTAAGATCTTCTTCGTCAGGGTGAAGAATTGGTGCCGTGACCGAAGGCTCTTCTTTGATCGGAAGGACTTGCTCTTCTGGAGGCTTTACTGATTCATCTTCTGATTCCCAGCCGGTTGGCTTGATTTCTTTCATTGGGATCGAAGGAGGTTTGGAGTAGAAGACGTAGAAGTCGAACTTACCTGATGGCTGGCCTAGCAGGCTGACTTCAGGGTCTCTTTGCTCGTTTCTTACTTTGAGCACATACTGGGATGTAGCTTTGTTTGGAAGAGGGAGTGTTTGCGCGAGAGGCGGTTGCCCCCAAGGCAGTGAGGATTTGGCCCTGGGTACTGCAGGAGCATACCGTCGTCGTTTTTTTGGAGCTGGTTTCGCCATCGATCTTTGACAGACGATGCGCAGCCTTGCTGAAGTGCGTTGTGGAGCGGTCAGTGCTGGCGGGAAGGAATCGAAGGTGATTGACGTCATATTTGACTCGACGATATCACTAGAGTCGATCTCGATCATCCCTTGCTTGGCGAGTGTCATGATCTTATCTTTGAAGACAAAGCACTTCTCGATGGGATGGCTGACCATCCGGTGGTACTTGCAGAAGAGCGGATCGTTGACTCGATGTGCTTGTTCCGGCCTTTTTGGTGGCGGAAGTTCGATCATCTTTTCTTGCATCAACTGATCAAACATGGAGGAAACTTCCGAGTCTGGGAAGGGATACTCCTTAGCTTCAAGCTCCTCGAAGGTCATCCTTGGTGGCCGTTGAGGCTGAGGAGGTAGTATGGCGGCTCCTTTACCTTTGTCCAGCTTGCCACCGATCTTGAGTGGTTTGGAAGTCGAAGCGAGGTCGGTGACATTAACTTGCTTTGATACCGCCGGTTCGTCCTCCTCTTCCACCTTCTGGAAGGCTATGGCCTTTGAGTCCCCGCGATTTGCTAAGCTGAGCTCCATGTCGTGGGCTCGAGTCGCCAGTTCTTCGAAGGACCGAGGCTTGATCCCTTTGAGGATGTAGAGCAAGCCCCAATGCATGCCTTGGGTGCACAACTCAATAGCCGAGTCTTCAGACAAGCGATCTCGCGAGTTTAGCGCAAGGTTTCTCCAACGATCAATGTAGTCGATCACCGGCTCATCCTTCCTTTGCTTGGTAGCAGTAAGCTCGGTCATGCTGATGATGCGCCGAGTACTGTAGAAGCGGTTGAGGAACTCCCTCTCCATTTGATCCCAGCTGTCAATGGATCCTGGAGGAAGATCAACATACCAGTCAAAAGCATTACCTTTGAGGGTGCGAACGAACTGCTTCACCATCGCGTCGTCGTATGTGCCGGCGTTGTTGCAAGTTTCGACGAAGTGGGCAATGTGTTGCCTTGGATTTCCCTTCCCGTCGAAGTGCTGGAACTTTGGTGGCTGGAACCCGGTAGGGAAGCGCAGCTGTTGGATCCTTGTGGTGTAAGGCTTTGAATATGCCGCCGTAATAGGAGGTAGGCTGCTGCCGTGGGAACGCATCATGTCTGCCACCAGTGATTGTATCTGCTGGGCATTCATCGTCGCTGCCATTGAAGGTTGCGCGACCGCTGAGGCTGGCACGGGAGCCGAGGAAAGTGCAGGAGTAGTTGCTAGTATTGCCGGGCCAACTTCTGCAAGAGCAGGAGTTGGAGACGGGGCTGGAGCAGCTACTGGAGAAGCAGGAGGTTGACCGAATGTTGCGGCATCCCTGGTACTCGGCCTTTGAAGCAAGGTGTTGATGTGATGATCTTTCTCTTCCATTAGTCGGGTGAGCTGAGCCATGTGTTCACCCATTTGTATGACTTGGAGCTGGAGAGCGGACAGAGGATGATGTCGCAGGACGTCTTGATGTTGTACTCCCGCACCCTCGCCATCGTCGTCAGAGACGTAGTTACGCTGACTTGCTTCTGCTTGATGACGGACGTTTGCCCCCTGCAAAGGAGGTGCAAGGTCCGCTGGAGATCTCGAATGGGCTCGGGGTTGGGGCTGGTCCTCCCCAAATTTCTGGACAGATGTTCCAGGATTGAGGCTTGTTTCTTCATGCACCAAGGCCTCATTGGCGCCTTGGCGGGCATCTTCGGCAGCAGTTTCTGGCGTGAAGAAGTCCGCAAGAGTTTAAGTACGCCGAGTATAGACGCGTACTACCGGGGGAATGACATCCTCCGGGTTTTCTGGATCACCGTGTTGGAGTAGTGGAGACTCGGCGATAGGTGAAAGGCTTGTTGGAGCAAACGTATCATCGTTCGTCCCGGCCATGGCGAACTTGAAGCAACTTCTTCAAACGTACGGATGAAAGGAGAGGAGGTCCCACCGGGCGTGCCAGAAATCTGTGGTCGCGGAAAAAAGATTCGGGTCGTCTTTATTGCGGATCACACGAGATTACAAATTTTCTTTGATCAGGAGATTGTGGGAGAGATCCTCTGGAGGGTCCCTTTGATCCGCGTCTCCACGTGGTATTTGTGTGAGAGCTCTGAAGGGGTTGCCCAGGACAGAGGTCTTTACAGGGTGAGGGTTTTTGAGAGGCTAAGGAGTTCCGCCGTTGATCTTGTCCCGTCCGTGCTTCGTGCTTTCTCGGCTAGGGAGGTTTTGGGCTTTGTTCCTCGACCTTCGTGTCTTCCTCGATCCTTGCTAGACCTTGGCATCCTTGATCGTCGGTTCGCGACGTCGATCGTGTTTTTGGCTTCGGCTTTGGCTTTAGCTTTCGGCTTTGGCGTAGCTTTGGCGTGGCTCTGGCGTTTGCTTTGCTTTGGCGCTTGCGCTTGAACGTAGACGGGTAGAGACTTGCGATGCTTTAGTTCTTCCGGACTTTGCGTCGTATCGGCTAGAACGTGCGGTGCTTTGCTCGTGACCGTCGTAGTTGCTTGGCTTTGGCACGTGCGTTGCTTTAGCGCGGGCTTTACCGGTGCATTTGCTTTGGCTTCTTGCGTCGGCTTTGACTTTAGCTTTGACTCGATCTTCTTCTCGAACGACTGGCGTTACTTCTTCAAGGCTTCTTTATTCTTCCGGCTTCCTCGACGGTTGTGGCATCGGTATTGGCTTTTCGGCGGGGGTAGCACCGATCTTCGTGCGACGGTTGTAGCGTCGGCTTTTGTTGATGAAGACGGCGGGTGTAGCACCGGCTTTGGCACGACGGTTGTAGCGTCGGCTTTTGTTGACGAAGACGGCAGGGGTAGCACCGGCTTCCGTGCGACGGTTGTAGCGTCGGCTTTTGTTGACGAAGACGGTAGGGGTAGCACCGGCTTCAGGCCTTCTTCTCCCGGCTTTCTTCTTCGTGCGAGGAGTCGATGCCTTGATTGAAGACGACGGGTGTTGTCGGCTTCGATCTTCTTCTCCGGCCTTTGCTTATGGCGTCTTCGGAGCTGATGAAGATCGTTGGAGCAATCGGGTGATGACGGCTCCGGGTCTTCTTCTCCACGCTTTCTTCTTTGTGCGAGGAGCCGAAGCTTTGACCTTCGAGTGCAAGGTCTTCACGTTGATGAGGACTTGAAGGGCCAAGGACTCCCGTAGGATATGCTTGCCGTGCCTCGTGAAGCCTTCGGTCGTCGAGCGTTGGAGCTTCTCTTGCGGAGCTCTTTCGTCTTCGGCTTTCGGACCTGGCGACGGTTGTGACGTTGACTTCTTCTCCGGGCGTGTTTGGCTTGATTGGAGTTGAAGGCTTCTTTTGGAGATGGCGGGTGTAGCACCGATCTCTATGCGACGGTTGTAGCGTCGGCTTTTGTTGATGAAGACGGCGGTGGTAGCACCGATCTCAGTGCGACGGTTGTAGCGTCGACTTTGTTGGTGGAGACGGTAGGGGTAGCACCGATCTCCGCACGACGGTTGTAGCGTCGGCTTTGTTGATGAAGACGGCGGGGGTAGCACCGATCACCGCACGACGGTTGTAGCGTCGGCTTTGTTGGTGAAGATGGTGGGGGTAGCACCGATCTCCGCACGACGGTTGTAGCGTCGGCTTTTGTTAATGAAGACGGCAGGGGTAGCACCGGCTTCAGGCCTTCTTCTCCAAGCTTTCTTCTTCGTGCGAGGAGTCGACGCCTTTGTTGAAGACGACGGGTGTTGTCGGCTTCAATCTTCTTCTCCGGCCTTTGCTTATGGCTTCTTCGGAGTTGATGAAGATCGTTGGAGAAGTCGGGATGACGACGACTCCGGGTCTTCTTCTCCAAGCTTTCTTCTTCGTGCGAGGAGTCGAAGCTTTGATCTTCGAGTGCAAGGTCTTCACGTTGATGAGGACTTGAAGGGCCAAGGATTCCCGTAGGACGTGCTTGCCGTGCCTCGTGAAGCCTTCGGTCTTCAAGCGTTGGAGCTCGTCTTTGCAGAGCCTTTTCCTCTTCAGCTTTCGACCCTTGATGCCTTCCCCCACCCCCTCTATTTATAGGCAAAGGTGGGTGGTTGGGGGAGATATTGCTGAAATCTTTTTGTTTCATCCAATATCTCCCCCCATAACCATCAAGATTTTGTTCCTTGATTCGGGGAAACAAACTCAACCCCCTCCCTTTTAGTTGGGGTGGTTATGGGCTAGATGTGACTCGATCTTTTAAAGATTGAGTTGTTATTCTTGTTGCACTTTTGGATCGGATGGCGACACAACGTCATCTTGTCCGTTGGATCGAGGGATCGTCGCGGATCTACGGCTACGTAGACGTCCACGCCACCTCCCCCCGCGTCAAGGCGGTTTTGATCTTTTTTTCTTTTCTTTTTCTTTTCTTTTTCTTTTTCTTTTTTTTTTCTTTCTCTTTTTCCCTTTCTTTTAGGGCCGGCCCCACCTCTCTATGAGGAGGGGGGCACGGTTTTCAAGAGGGGGGGGCCGATGGGCCCCCTTTTTGGGTTCGGGTAGCGGGTCCAGTGGGACCCGTTTGCTTTGAGCCAGGCCCTTTTTATGAACGGGCCATTGTGCGCGAACTGAGTTCGCATGTGGGCCGTTGTGTGCGGGCCGAGTTTCGCATGCGGGCCGTTGTGTGCGGGCCGAGTTTCGCATGCGGGCCGTTGTGTGCGGGCCAGGTTTCGCATGCGGGCCGTTGTGTGCGGGCCGGGTTTCGCATGCGGGCCGTTGTGTGCGGGCCGAGTTTGCATATGGGCTGTTGTGTGCGGGCCGGGTATCGCATGCGGGCCGTTGTGTGCGGGCCGAGTTCGCATGTGGGCCGTTGTGTGCGGGCCAGGTTTCGCATGCGGGCCGTTGTGTGCGGGCCAGGTTTCGCATGCGGGTCGGGTTCGACCCGTGGGCTAATTTCGGTGCCCACAGTTATATTTGAATAAGAATTGCATTAGTGGTACGTGATTATATCACGTGTTCGATGATAGAACAACAAGCTATGGTTTATGTAGATCTGTTGAGAGGAAGGCTCAGTGAATTGGAAACATATAACCTAAATTGTTCACAGCTATGATAGGTCTGGTTCCCCTATCGTGAGAAGTTATTGGAATGACAGAGCATAGAACATTCACTATGGTCATTGCCAGGCACAGTTACTGTGACCAAATGGAGCTAACATGGTCATTACCAGGCACAGTTATCGGGTAGTTGGATAGGATAAGGCCGGCCATATCAAGGGGATTTTTAATCCCTATGGCCAGCCACTTAAAAGGAGGATGAAAGGGAATTTCGACCAAGGCAAGAAAAGGGTGTTTTACTGTAATTTATTGCTCGAAACAAGCCCCTCTTGCGTCAAAAATCTGCACACCATTCCTTTCTCTTTCTCGTCTTTCTCAAGACTTTTGCAAGCATCGGAAGAGGCTCGTTGGCGAGAGGAATTCAGAGATCTCTCAACGAGGACGTGGCTGGGAGGCGAGACTCAGTGAATCTAATGGTGGATCTACATCCATACCCCTTCATCCGTACCTCAGCATCCGTCTCCACCAACAAAGAAAAAAATCCTCCTTAATGAAAAAATCTGCACGAAGGTATAATCTCTCTATCGCTCGTTCTAAGTTTTAATGCTTAGATCATCTGATGTATGTTACATCATCTCATTAGAATGATGACTAAGGGTTCGTACTATTGCATCATGTGCAGATGATATGATTATATATAATCATAATTTTTGTAGCACACACCCGGCAATGTGGTCTTACGGCCGCTGCCCGACTTTCGCTGTGCAGACTTTGATCTAGGGAATTAATTTTTTCCAACAACTGGTATCAGAGCCAGCGTTCGGGTGTATGGTACATGATGAGATTCTCATTGAATCTAATCATACACACATGAAAGGATAGTTCATCATCGGGTTCCCTTCGTATCATGCATGCATGTATATGTGTTTGTATAAGTTTTCTGCAGGTGCCACTCTGAAAAGTAAAATGCTGAAATTGGTTTGCGCATCTTGGGGTCGGACCCCAGATTATGTGAATGAATGTGTTTTAATTTTTCAGTTCTCTGTAAATGGTATATTAGGCCGTTATGCACGAGGATAGTTTTATCATCCTCGGTTTCCCAGGACTCTCTGCTAGGATTTTTTTATTTTCCAAGGAAATTGTGCCTAAACGAGGAATTGCTCAAAGCAGGATAGTTTTTCCGTTTACAGAAAAATGATGAAAATGGATTCCATGGTGGAGCACCTCTACAGGAGGGAGAGTGGTACCCGAAGGAAGAACCGAACTGGCAGAAGTGTACATGGTGGTGTAAACCAGGGACCGTGCGCAGAGACTTTGGGCCGGATCTATATAACTGATGTAACTTTAATCCCCGTATCTATGTGGGCAAAATAAAAAGATTATATAGTTAGATAGTTAGGAGGGTATCCATTATTGTAGGATCCTTATTCATATAGTAGATTACAAGAGGAGACCAAGTGGGGCCACTCGAGTTGACATACTCAACAAATTATAAAGATGTATATATATATATATATATATATATATATATATATATATATATATATATATATATATATATATATATATATATATATATATATATATATATATATATATATATATATATAGGGAACGGGGAGCCTGGACCTTAGGTGCAGCGTTAACGCTGCACCTGTGGCCTGAGCGCGCGCCAAGTGTCCCATCCGCGTGAGATCCGACCCAAAATCCCGCTCAAAACCCCCTCAAGACCTCAGCCGTCCGATAGAAATCTCTAGACCGTTTGATCCCGTGCATATCGCCAACTCCCGTGCAGTACAACTCCCATCCGTTCGATTCAATCGATCGAACGGATGGAAATCTTTTTCGCTGTTACTGTAGCGGCTACAGTAATCGCGAAAAAAATTCCATCCGTTCGATTCCAATCGATCGAACGGATGGGAATCGACCGGCCCATTATGTGTATTAATTCGATTCCCATCCGTTCGATCGATGGGAATCGAACGGATGGAATTTTTTTTCGCTGTTACTGTAGCCGCTACAGTAACAGCGAAAAAGATTTCCATCCGTTCGATCAATTGAATCGAACGGATGGGAGTTGTGCTGCACGGGAGTTAGCGATATGCACGGGATCAGACGGTCTAGAGATTTCTATCGGACGGCTGAGGTCTTGAAGGGGTTTTGGGTGGGATTTTGGGCTGGATCTCGCTCAGGCCTCAGGTGTAGCGTTCACACTGCACCTGAGGTCCAGGCTTCCTGTCCCCATATATATATATATATATATATATATATATATATATATATATATATATATATATATATATATATATATATATATATATATATATATATATATCAAAGGGGTGACTTTAACACCCATATCTTTGTGGCCAAACTATAAAAGTCCCATAGAGAGGAGGGGTCCCACTATTATAGGATCTTTACATATGTAGTAGATTACGAGAGGTCTCCAAGCAGGTCCTATTCAAGTTAAGAAGGTCGACTACATTTTAGTGGGTAAATCTATGTGTCAAAGGGGTGGGTGACTTTGACACCCGCATCTGTGTGGCCCAAATATAAAGGGTTATGAGATCCTTATTCATATAGTAGATTATAAGAGGAGTCCAAGTAGGGCCCACTCTAATTGATAAAGTTGACTATATTATAATGGGATACATCTATGTATCATGGGGCTAACTTTAACACCCGTATTTGTGTGGCCAAAATATATATATATCCATAAGTAAGAGGAGTCAAATTGGGTCATCCTCTAATTATTTTGGCCTATACTTAGAGGCCCATTTCAGTTGATAAGATTGACTGCATCATTGTGCGGTACATCTATGTGTCAATGGGGTGACTTTACCACCCGCAACCGTGTGGCCAAAATAAAAAGATTCTCATAGCTAGGAAGGTTCCTACTATTATGGGATCCTTATTCATGTAGTTGATTATAAGAGTCCAAGTGGGGGTCACTTTAGTTGACAATATTGACTATATTATGGGTGGTACATATATATATATATATATATATATATATATATAGATATATATAGATATATATATATAGATATGGGTGACTGTAATATCAGAATCTATATGGAAAAAATATAAAGAGTCTCATATCTAGTAGGGGTCCCATAATTATGAGATATGTATTCAAATAATAGATTAAGAAAGGAGTCCAAGTGAGGCCCCCTCTCATTGACAAAGTCTACATAATAATGGGGTAAATCTATGTGTCAAAAGGGTAACTTTAACACCCATATCTGTGTGGCCAAAATATAAATAGTCTCATAGTTAGTTAGGGTCCCACTATTATGAGATTCTTTTTCATAAAGTAGATTATAAAAATAGTCTAGTGGGGCCCACACAAGATGCAAGGTTGACAATATAATAGGAGGGTACATCTATGTATCAAATTGGTGACTTTAATATCCGTATTTGTATTACCTAAATATAAAGAGTCTCGTCACTTGGAGCCGTTTCATAATTATGGGATCCTTATTAATATAGTAGATTACAAGAGGAGTCCAAGTGGGGCCCAATTTAGTTGATAAAGTCAATAATATTATAATAAGGTAAATTTATATATCAAAGGGGTGACTTTAACACCCGCACCTATATGGTCAAAATATAAAGAATTCTATTGTTAGGAATGGTCCCACTATTATTGGATCCTTATTCATATAATGGATTATGAGAAGAGTCCAAGTAGGGCCCACTCCAATTGAAAAGATCGACTTAATTATATAATGGTACATCTATGTGCCAAAATAGTGGGTGACTTTAATACTCGCATCTACATGGCTAAAATATAGTCCTATAGCTAAAAGGGGTCCCACTATTATAGAATTCTTATTTCTGAAATAAATTATGAAAGGAGTCTAAGTGGGGCCTACTCCAGTTGACAAAGTAGATATACCCCTTTATAATTAATATAGTCGACCTTGTCAATTGGAGTGCGCCCCACAAGGACTCATTTTTGTAATCTACTATATGAATAAGGATCCCACAATAGTAGGATCCCTCATAGCTATAGGAATCTTTATTTTTTAGCCATACTGATATGGGTATTAAAGTCACCACTTCACACATAGATGTACCTCCTATAATATTATCAACCTTGTCAACTGGAGTGGCCCTAATTTAAACTACTCGCGTAATCTACTACATAAATAAGGATCCCAAAATAGTGGGTCCCACTTTGCCATGGGATTCTTTATATTTTGGCCACATAGATGCATATATTAAAGTCACTCGTATGACATATAGATGTACTTATCTATGATGAAATGGAGTTTATTACCTAGAGTAGACCCCACTTGGATTTCTCTCATAATCTACTTATGAATAAGGATCTCATAAAAGTTGGACCCCACTTATATATGAGACTTTTCATATTTTGGCTACACAGATACGAGTGTTAAAGTCCCTCTTTTATATAGCCATCTGCATACTCTACTTGACATTATTAACTTCTTTATAGAGGGGTATATCTATGTGTCAAAGAGTGACTTTAACACCCCCATCTATATAGCCAAAATATAAAGAGCCCATAGCTAGGAGGGGTCCTACTATCGAGGAATCCTTATTCTATTTATAGATTATGAGAGATATCCAAGTAGGGCCCACACTAGTTGACAAAGTCGACTACATTATAGGGGTACATATATATGTCAATAGGGTGACTTTAACATCTGTATTAACGTAGCCAAAATATAAAGACTACCATAGCTAGGAGGGGTTCCACTATTATAGGATCATTATTTATAAAGTTAATTACGAGAGGAGTCCAACTGGGGCCCACTCAAGTTGACAAAGTAAAAACATTATGTTCATCTATGTATCAAAGAGGTGCTTACCCTTATCTGTGAGGCTAAAATATAAAGAGTCTCGTAGATAGGAGGTGTCCCACTATTATAGGATCCTTATTAATATAGTAGATTACAAGAGGAGTCCAAGAGGGGACTACTCCAGTTGACAATGTCGACTATATTATAGTGGGGTATATCTATATGTCAAAGGGGTGACTTTAACAATCGTATCTATATGACCAAAATATAAAGAGTCACATAGCTAGGTTGGGTCCCACTATTGTGGGATCCTTATTCATATAGTAGATTACGATATGAGTTTAATTAAGTACCACTCTAATTAACAAAGTTGACTATATTATAGAGGAGTACATCTATGTATCAAAGGGGTGACTTTAACCCTTATATCTATACTGCCAAAATTTAAAGTGTTCCATAACTATAAGTGGTTCCACTATCATAAGATCCTTATTTATATAGTAAATTACGAAAGGAGTCTAAGTGGGTCTATTCCAGTTGACATGGTTGACTATATTATATGGGAGCACATCTATGTATTAAAGGGGTTACTTTAACATCCGTATTTATATAGCCAAATAATAAATAATCTTATTGCTAGCAAGGGTCCCACTATTATGGGATCCTTATTCAAGTAGAAGGTTACGAGAGGAGTCCTAGTAGTGCCTAATATAGTTGACAAGGTTGACTACCTTATATAGGGGTATATTTTTATGGCAAATGATGACTTTAACACCCACATCTATGTGGCCGAAATATAAAGAGTCTCATAGCTAATAGGGTCTTACTATTGTAAGATTGTTATTCATGTAGTAGATTTTGAGTGAGTCCAAGTAGGGACCACTCTAGTTAATAATATCGACTATATTATAGGGGTGTGCATCTATATGTTAAAAGGGTGACTATAACATCCTCATCTGTGTGCCCAAAATATAAAGAGTCCCAATGTTAGGAGAGGCCTTACTATTGTGGGATCCTTATTTCTATAGTATATTATGAGAGGAGTCCAATAGGAACCCACTCCAGTGGACAAGGTCAACTACCTTTAGGGGGTACATCTATGTGTCAAATAGATGACTTTAACATCGCTTCTATGTGGCCAAACTATAGAGTCTCATTGCTAGGAAGGGTCCCACTATTGTGATATTATTTATGTTGAAGATTACAAGAGGAGTGCAAGTGAGGCCCATTCAAGTTGACAAGGTCGAGTACATTACAACTTGGAAAATTTATGAGTCAAAGGTATGACTTTTACACCTATATCTGTATGTTAAAAATATAAAAAGTCACATTGCTAGGAGAGGTCCTACTATTGTGGGATCTTTATTTATGTAGTTGATTACAAGAGAAGTCCAAGTTGTCTAGTTGATAAAGTCGACTATATTATAGGGGCTACATCTATGTGTCAAAGGGGTGACTTTAACACCTGTAATTTTGTGGGGCCAAAAGATCGATTATATATTATTAGGGTACATTTTTGTATCAGAGGGGTGACTTTAACACCTGTATTTATGGGGCTAAAAGATAAAGTGCCCCATAGCTAAGAGAGGTCCTACTATTGTAGGATCTTTAGTGATATAGTCGATTATGCAAGGAGTCTAAGTAGGACCCACTCTAGTTGAAAAGGTCAACAACAATATATTGGGGCACATCCATATGTCAAAGGGGTGAATTTAACTTTCGCATCTGTATGTCCAATATATATAGTCTCTCATAGTTAGAAGGGGTCCCACTTTTATGGGATCCTTATTAATCTTATAGTTGAAAAGGTCAACAACAATATATTGGGGCACATCTATATGTCAAAGGGGTGAATTTAACTCCCTCATCTATATGTCCAATATATATAGGCTCTCATAGTTAGAAGGGGTCCCACAACTATGGCATTCTTATTAATTTTATAGATTTTGAGAGTAGTCCATGTAGGGCCCACTCTAGTTGACCAGATCGACTACAATATATAGGGGGTATATCTATGAGTCAAAGGGGTGACTTTAACACCCGTATCAGTATGGACAAAATATTAAGAGTCCCAATAGGCTGCACATGTGGGCCACTCTAGTTGAAAGGTCAATTGTGTCATTGGCGGGGTATATCTACGTATCAAAGGCGTGACTTTTCACACTCGCATCTATATGGCCAAAATACTAAAAGTATTATAACTAGGAGGGGTCCCACTATAGTTGGATCCTTATTCATTTAGTAGATTATGAGAGGAGTCCACATGGGTCCACTCTTGCTGAAAAGCTCAATTATATTATAGGGGGCTACATATATCTATCAAAGAGGTGACATTAATACCCGCATATGTATGGCCATAATATAAAAATTTCTCTAACAAGAAAGGACCCCACTATTGTGGGATCCTAATTTATATAGTTGATTATGAGAGAAGTCCTAGTGGGCCCACTCAAGTTAACAAGATCAACTATATTATAGGGGGTACATCTATGTATCAAATAGGTAACTTTAACACCCGTATCATTACGGCCAAAATATAAAAAGTCCAATAGCTAGTTAAGGTACCACTATTGTGAAATCCTTATTATTGTATTAGATTATGAGAAAAATCCAAGTGAGGCCCACTCAAGTTGACAAGGTCAAATACATTATAGAGGGGTACATTTATGAATCAAATGGGTGACTTTAACACCCACTTCTGTATGGCTAAAATATAAAGAGTTCTATAGTTAGAAGGTTTCCTACTATTATGGAATTCTTTTTGATATTGTAGATTATAAGAGGAGTCCATATGGGGCTCACTCCAACTGAAAATATTGACTATATTATAAAATTATATATCTATGAGTCAAAGGAGTGAGTTTAACAGCCTCATCTTTATAGCTAAAATATAAAGAGTCTCATAGCTAAGAGGGGTTCTACTATTATGGGATCCTTATACATATAGTAGATTACGAAAGGATTCCAAGTAGAGACCACTCAAGGTGAAAAGATCGACTTAATTATATGGGTACATCTATATATCAAATAGATGACTTTAATAACCGCATCTACGTGGCAAAAAATATAAAGAGTCTAATAGTTAGGAGGGATCCTACTATTGTGGAATCCTTATTCATAAAGTAGATTACGAAAGGAGTCCAAATGGGGCCTACTCTAGTAGACTATATCGACTATATTATAGGTAGGTATATCTATGTGTCAAAGGGGTGACTTTAACACATGTATCTGTGTGGCAAAAATATAAAGAGTCCCAAAGGTCGAAGGGGTCCCTATTATTATGGCATCCTTATTCAGGTACTAAATTAAAAAGACCAAGTGGGTCCCACTAAAGTTGACAAAGTCAATAACAATATAGTAGAGTACATCTATATATAAAAGTGGTGACTTTATCACCCATATCTTTGTGGCTTAATTATAATAAATCCTATAGCTAGGTGGGGTCCCTCTATTATGGGATTTTTATTCATGTCGTTGATTATGAGAGAAATCCATGAGGCCCAAACTAGTTGACTTGGTCGACTATAATACAGGGGGTTACATCTATTTATCAAAAGGGTGACTTTAACAATCATATTTTTGTGACCAAAATATAAAGAGTCATGTGGGGGAAATTTTTGTACCGTCTTGATCAGGAACCTCATCCATAATTCTTGATTGAATCATATGATTTATAGAGTTAGAATGATTAGAGAGTAGATAAAGAGAAAGAAGACACAGGAAATTATTATCAAAGTTCAGTCTTACAGCCTATGTCTTCGGGCGAGAGGTGCTACCTGATTTCTACTATAATGAATATGAGGGGGGAGCGTCCTCTTGACAGGCCGAGAGAAGCTTTGTATAGTGCAGTTGCACGGAGCAACTAGAAGAGAACAAGAAGGGGAGAAGTGAGCTCTGGCTCTAGTACTGGAATCCTCCTCCTTTGATCGAATAAGCAACAAAATAACCCCCCATCTCTCTGGATGCCAAAGGGATCCTTTTATAGATAAAGCATGTACTGATATAGTAGTGATGATGTGGCAGTACTGAGGTACCGTTGGTCCTGGCCTCCTCGATGGGCCCCTATTGGGTCGTTGTTTGGGCCAATAAGAGAGGGCTTGATTTACGGGCCCTATAGAGCAGGTCAATGGGCCTAGGCTGCCTACTTGGGCCTTTGCGAGGGCCCATGTGGGTCTGGTCCAGTCTAATATAATTTTTGCACCCATAGTTACCCCCTTCCAGTCGGGCCGGAGTTTTGTGTGTTGGTTGGGATCTCTTGGTGCAAAGTAGCTCTTGCTGCACGGTGTGACTCTGGTTCAGGCTAACCTCGGTGCTGCAGCGTCGGTAGCTTCAAGCTAGTAAAGCTGTCAGTTCAGTCGCGAGTCGAGAAGGTAGACTTCCTGGACTTAGTTTTTCTGGCGAATTACGGCCGGTCTTCGGTGTGCCATGCTTCGGGGTGCGTATTCCAGACTTAGTTTTTCTAGCAAATTTTGGTCGATCTTCAGTATGCCATGCTTTGGGGTGTGCGATCCAAACTTAGTTTTTAAGGCAAATCTCAGTCGGTCTTTGATGCGCCATGATTTGGGGGGCGCGTTCTAGACTTAGTTTTTTGGGAGAATTTTGGTCGGTCTTCGGTATGACACGGTTCGGGGTGCACGTTCCAGACTTAATTTTTCAGATAAATTTTGGTCGATCTTTGGTGCGCCACGCTTCGGGGTGTGCATTCCAGATTTAGTTTTTTGGGTGAATTTTTGTCGGCTTTTGGTGCACCATGCTTTGGGGTGCGCGTTCAATACTTAGTTTTTTGGGTTAATTTCGATTGATTTTCGGTGTGCCATACTTTGGGGTGTGTATTCCAAACTTAGTTTTCCTAGGGCATCTGAGGTTAGCGTTTTGCTCCCTCCTCATTTTAGCCGTCGCCCTCCCTGTGCAGGTACACTTCTCTTCTCCATTTCCTTCTTTCTTGAATTTGAGGGTAACGACGGGGGGAGGTCGGGCCATCCGCCTTTCTGTCGACAAGGGCCGTTGGGTGAGAGAACGGAAAGAGGGGAGGATTGGACAGTCTGACCCATCCCAATGCTAAAGGTTTTCATCATGAGAATACTCAAAGGTGGGAGGATCCAGGTTTATTGGGCACAAACCCAGGTATAAGAAGAAGTTAAGTTCGTAGATTAGACGGACATGTGTATTTGATGAAGTAGCGGGAGCTAAGAGTTATGGAGCAACTGTAGAGCTACTGTAAAGTTTTGGAGCTAGAGTAGGAACCTTGGATTTTAGCACTAGTCATAATTATACCAGTAAGATATTATAATATATTCTAAGGATGAGATGCAAAGATCAATTATTAGTATATAGAAGTTTGCTTCTGGTGGGGTGATTTTAACACTCGCATCTATGTAGCCAAAATATAAAGAGTACTATAGGTAGGAGGGGTCCCACTATTATGGGATCCTTATTCATGTAGTAGATTATAAAAGGTGTCCAAATAGGGCCCCCCCTCGTTAACAAGGTTAGCTACATTGTTGAGGTACAACTATGTATTAATGGAGTGACTTTCACACTCGTATTTGTGTGGCAAGAATATAAAGAGCCATATAACTACGAGGGGTTCCACTATTATAGGATCCTTATTCATATATTAGATTACGAAAGAGTCCAAGTAAGGCCCACTCTAGTTGATAAGGTTGAGAATATTAGCAAGAAACATCTATGTGTCAATGAGTTGACTTTAACACCCATATCTATGTGGCCAAAATATACAGTCCCAATGCTAGAAGGGGTTCCACTACTATATGAACCTTATTAATATAGTAGATGACAATAGGAATGCAAGTAGGGTCCCCCTCTAGTTATATTGGCATGCACTTGGAGGCCCATTTCAGTTGATAAGGCTAACTGCATCATTAGGGGGGTACCTCTATATGTTAATGGGGTGATTTAAACACCCGTAGTTGTATGGCCAAAATATAATGAGTCTCATAACTAAAAGTGGTCCTACTATTATGGGATCCTTATTTATATAGTAGATTATGAGAGGAGTCCAAGTGGGGGCCCACTCTAGTTGACAATATTAACTATATTATGGGTGGTATATATATATATATATATATATATATATATATATATATATATATATATATATATATATATGTGTGTGTGTGTGTGTGTGTGTGTGTGTGTGTGTGTGTGTGTGTGTCAAATGGGTGACTATAACAACCATATCTGTATAGCCAATATTTAAAGAGTCTTATAGATAGTAGGAGTCCCACAATTATGGGATCCTTATTCATATAGTAGATTAGAAGAGGTATCCAAGTGGGCCCCCCTCCAGTTGATCGACAAGGCTTGGTCGACTATAATATAAGAGGATAAATCTATGTGTCAAAAGATTACACCCACATTAGTTTGGCCAAAATATAAAGAGATCTATAGCTAGTAGGGGTCCCACTATTGTGTTATTCATGAAGTAGATTATGAAATATATCCAAGTAAGGCCCATTCCAGATGACAAGGTCGACTATATTATAGAGAGGTATATCTACGTGTCAAAAGGGGTGACTTTAACACCCATACATAAGTAGCTAAACTATAAAGGGTCCTATAACTTGGAACAATCCTACTATTGTTGGATCCTTATTGATGTAGTAGATTATAAGAGAATTCCAAGTAAGTCCCACTTATGTCAATAAAGTCGACAATAATATAGTAGGGTATATCTATGTATCAAAGGGGTGACTTTAACACCCGTATCTATATGGAACAAATATAATGAATCCCATAGCTAGGAAAGATACTACTATTGTCGGATCCTTAATAAAATTGTAGATTATAAAAGGAGTCCAACTTGGGCCCACTCGAGTTGATAAGATCACTTAAATACATCTATGTGGCTAAGGGGTGACTTCTATAGCCGCATCTGTGTGGCTAAAATATAGAACCAAAGTTAGGAGGGGTCCCACTATTTTAGAATCCTTATTCATAAAATAGATTACGAGAGAAGTCCAAGTGGGGCCCACTCTACTTGATAAGGTCGACTATATTATCGAGGGGTACATTTATGTGTCAATTGGGTGACTTTAACACCTTCATCTGTGTGACAAAAATATAACGAGTCTTATAGCTAAAAGTGGTCCTACTAATGTGGGATCCTTATTCATATAGTAGATTACGAGAGGAGTTCAAGTGGGGTCCGTTTAAGTTGACAAGGTCGACAACCATATTTGATAGTATATTTATATGTCAAATGAGTGACTTTATTACCTATAACTATGTAGAAAAAATTTAAACAGTCCTATAGCGAGGTAGGTATCTATTATTGTGGGATCCTTATTCATGTAGTAAATTACGAGAGTAGTCCAAGCGGGTCCCACTCCAGTTAACAAAGTCAAATACACTATAGGCGTACATCTATGTGTGTAGGGGTGATATTAACACCTACATCTATATGGTCAAAATATAAAGGGTCATATATCTAGGAGGGGTTTTACTTTTGTAGGATTCTTATTCATGTAGTAGATTACAACAGAGTATATCTATATGTGAAGGGGTGATATTAACACCCATATCTGTATGGTCAAAATATAAAGGGTCCTACTACTAGAAGGGATCCTATTTTTATGGGATCCTTGTTCATGTAGTAGATTACAAGAGGAGTCCAAGTGGGGCCAATTCTAGTTGACAAGGTCGACTACAGTATAGGGGTACAACTATATGTGAATGGGGTGACTTTAATACTTGCATCTATATGGCAAAAATAGAAAGAGTCTCAAAGCGAGATAGGAACCCACTATTGTGGTATCCTTATTCCTGTAGTAGATTATGAGTGAAGTTGAATTATGGCCCACTCCAGTTGACAAGGTCGACTACATAATAGGGGGTTTATTTTTATATGAAGGGATGACTTTAACATCTATCTGTGTGGCCAAAAAATAAAGAGTTTTATAGCTAGGAGAGGCCCCACTATTATGGAATCTTTATTCATGTACTATATTACAAGATGAGTCCTATTGGAGTCTACTCCAATTAACAAGGTCGACTACATTATAAGGGGGTATATCGATGTATAAATATGGTAACTTTAACACCCGCATCTATGTGTCCAAAATATAAAGAGACTCATATCTATGAGAGGTCTTACTATTATGAGGACGTTATTTATGTAGTAGATTTCAGAAAAGAGCCAAAGTTGGACCCACTCTAGTTGACAAGGTCGACTATATTATAAGGGATACATCTTTGTGTCAAAGATGTGACTTTCTCATACGCATCTGTATGGCTAAAATATAAAATGTTAGAAAGCTAGTAGGGGTCCCAATATGTTGGATCCTTATTCATATAGTATATTACAATAGGTGTCTAAGAGGAGCCCACTCTAGTTGATAAGATCAACTATATTATAAAGGGTTACATATATGTGTCTTAGGGTAACTTTAACATCCATATTAATGTGGCCAAAATATGAAGAGCCTTATAATTAGGAGGGGTCCTACTAATATAAGATCCTTATTTTATATAATAGATTACGAGATGAGTCCAAGAGAGGTCCACTCTAGTTGATAAGGACTAGTATATTATAGGGGGTACAACTATGTGTCAAAGGAGTGACTTTAATACACGTATCTATGTGGCCAAAATATAAAGTTTTCCATTGCTAGTAGGGGTCCCATGATTGTGGTATCAGTATTTATATAATAAATTACGAGAGGAGTCTAAAAGGGGCATATTCAAGTTAACAAGATCGACATCATTATAATAGGTACACCTACATATCAAAGGGGCAACTTTAACACCCTTATTTATGTGGCCAAAATATAAAGAGTCTGATAGCTAGAATTGGTTATACTGTTGTAGAATCCCTATTCATATTGTAGATTATGAGAGAAGTCCAAGTGGGGCCCATTTAAGTTTATAAAGTCGAGTACATTATAGAAGGATACATCTAGATATCAAAGCAGTGACTTTAACAGCTGCATTTATATGGCCAAAATATAGAGTCATATATATAGAATGGGTCCAACTTTTATAGGATCCTTATTCGTACATTAGATTACTAGATGAGTCCAAGTAGAGCCCACTCCTGTTGATAAGGTCGTCTATAATATAAGGGGGCACATCTATGTATCAAAGGGGTGACTTTAACACCCATAATTGTGTGACCAAAATATGAAGAGTCCTCTAAATAGAATGGGTCCCACTGTTATGGGATACTTATTGATGTAGTAGATTATGAGAAGAGTCAAAGTGGGGACTACCCAAGTTAACAAGTTCGATATATTGTGGGGGTATATCTATGTATCAAAGGGGTGACTTTAACACCCGCATCTGTGTGGCCAAGATATGAAGAGTCCCATAACTTGGATAAGTCCCACTAATATAGAATTCTTATTAATGTAGTTGTTTCCAAGAGGAGTTCAAGTAGGGCCCACTCTAGTTGACAAGGTCGACTATATTATAGGTGGGTATATCTACGTGTCAAAGGGGTGACTTTAATACCAATATCTATGTGGCCAAAATATAAATAGTCCATAACTACAAGGGGTTTCACTATTGGGGGATTATTATTCACATAGTTGATTATGAGAGGAGTCCTAGTGGTGCCAACTCTAGTTGGCAAAGTCGACTACATTATGGGGGGTATATCTGGAGTGACTTTAACGCCCGTATTTGTATGGCCAAATCATAATGAGTCATATAGCTAGAAGGGGTCCAACTATTGTTGAATCCTTATTGATGTTGTATATTATAAGAGGAGGCCAAGTGGGGCCCACTCTAGTTGATTAGATTGATTTTATTATAAGAGGTTACATCTATGTGTCAAAGGGATAACCTTAACACCACCTGTGGCTAAAATATAAAGAGTCTAATAATTAGGAGTAACTTTAACACCTGTATCTATGTGATCAAAATAAAAAGAGTCACGTAGCTAGGTTGACTTATTTTAGATGGGTACATTTATGTGTCAAAGAGGTGACATTATCACCTGCATCTGTGTCGCCAAATTATAAAAAATTCCATAGCTAGGAGAAATAAATTATTGTGGGATCCTTATTCATGTAGTAGATTACGAAAGGAGTCCAAGTGGGGCCCAATCTAGTTGACAATGTCGACTATAATTCGGGGTTAGATTTATGTATCAAAGGGATAACTTTAACACCCATATATATGTGGCCAAAATATAAAGAGTTCCATAACTAGGAAGGGTCCTACTATTATGAGATCTTTATTTATATTGTAGTTTATGAGAGGATTCAAAGTAGGGACTGTCCAAGTTGATAAGGTCGACTATATTATAGAGGAGTACATCTATATATCAAAAGGGTGACTTTATCATCCATATCTCTGTAGCCAAAATATAAACTCCCTTAACTAGGTTGGGTCCCACTATTATGGGATCCTTTTTTATATAGTAATTTACTAAAAGAGTACAAGTCGGGCCCACTCTAGGTGACAAAGTCAACTACATTATAGGTGGGTATATCTATGTGTCAAATCGGTGAATTTAACACCAATATCTATATTGTCAAAATAAAAATAGACTCATAGTTAGGTAGGTTTTTACTATTATGGGATCCTTATTCATTTAGTTGATTACAAAAGTGGGGCCCACTCCAGTTGACAAAGTCGACTATATTATAGGGGTGCATATATATGTATCAAGAGGATAACTTTAACACCCATATCTTTGTAGCTAAAATATAAAAAGTTCTATAGCTAGGAGAGGTCCCACTATTATAGAATCGTTATTAATGTAGTAGATTACGAGAAGAGTCCAAGTAGGGCTCACTTTATTTGACTAGGTCAACTATATTATACGGGGTATATGTATGAAAGGGGTAACCTTAACGTACACCCATATTTGTGGCTAAAATATAAAGAATTCTATAGCTAGGAGGGATCCTACTATTATGAGATGATTATTCATGTAGTAGATTACGAAAATAGTCCAAACGGGCCCACTCCAAAAGACAAGGTTGACTATATTAAAAAGGGGTACATCTTTGTGTCCAAAGGGTGACATTAACACCCATATTTGTATGGCCAAAATATAAAGAGTTTCATAGCTGGGTAAGGTCCTACTGTTGTAGGATCCTTATTTATTTTGTAGATTTTGAGAGTAGTCCTAGTGGGGACTACACAAGTTAACAAGGTCAATTTCATTATAGGGCATACATCTATGTATCAATAGGGTGGCTTTAACACTCGGATCTGTATAGCCAAAATATAAAGTGTTTGATAGCTAGAAATATACCCACTATTGTGGATACTTTAGTAATATTGTTGATTACAGGAGAAGAATAAGTGGGGCCTACTCTAGTCTACAAGATCGAATTCATTTTAGTGGGGTACATATATGTGACAAATGTAACATTAACACCTGTTTCTATTTGTCCAAAATAAAAAAAAAACTCTATAGCTTGGAGGGTTCCCACTATGGTAAGATCCTTATTTATATAGTAGATTAATAGAAGAGTCCAAGTAGGGCCTACTCGAGTTGACAAAATTGACTATATTATAAAGGGGTATATCTATGTAACAATGGGGTTACTTTAACACCCACATATATATGGCCAAAATATAAATAGTCTTATAGATAGGAGGAGCCCCACTATTACGGAATCCTATACATGTAGAAGATTACAAGAGGTGTCTAAGAGGGGCCCACTCAAGTTGACAATATCAACTATATTATAGAGGGTAAATCTATGTGTCAATGGGGTGACTTTGACACCCATATCTGTGTAGCCAAAATATAAAGGGTCCATAGCTAGGAGGGGTCCCACTATTATGGGATCCTTATTCATGTAGTAGATTACGAGAGGTGTCCAAGTGGGGCTCACTCTAGTTGATAAAGTTCACTATTTTATAAGTGGTTACATCTATGTATCAAGGGGCTAACATTAACATCCGCATCTTATGGCTAAAATATAAAGTCCCATAAGTAGGAGGAGTCTAATTGAGGCCCCCTCAAATAATTCTAGCCTGTACTTGGAGTCCCAGTTCAATTGATAAGCCCTACTGTATCATTAAGGGGTACATCTATGTGTCAATAGGGTGACTTTAGCACCCGCAGCTGTGTGGCCAAAATATAAACAATTTTATAGCTAGGAAGGGTCCTAATATTATAGGATCGTTATTCATATAGTTGATTATAAGAAGAGTCCAAGTGGGGGCCACTTCAGTTGACAAAGTTGACTATCAGGTTTTTCTACAATGAGATATTATAAAATCTTACTATCGAAAAATCAATTCTTATTTTCTAAAAACCAATTCTCAATGTTGTTGGAACTCAATACCGTTGTTCACTTTTATTCCTTTTAAATTATAAAAATGCTAGATTTTTAATAGTGAGATTTAGTTTTTCGACAATGAGATTATATTGGGTTTTCCAATAGAAAAATTTATATGCCAAGTTTTTCAATAGTGAGAATTTGTTTTTTGATAATGAGATTCTATCGAGTATTTCGACAGTAAGAATTACACGTCTAGTTTCGATAGTAAGAATTAGTTTTTCGATATTTAGATTCTATCAGGTTTTTCGACAATGAGATTATACTTCGGATTTTGCAATAGTGGGATTCATTATTGGATTTTTCGATATGAGATTCATATGCAGGACTTTTCAATAATAAAATTCTAATTCTTTTGAGATTCTACTTTTCGATAGTAAGATTCTATTGTCAGATATTTTAATAGTATGATTCTATCTAGTTTTTCGATAGTGAGATTCTACTGTTGTGCTTTTCGATAATGAGATACTTTTGCAGGAAAATAGGTTTTTCAATAATAAGATTCAATTTTTCGATAGTAAGATCTTACTATCAAATTTTTTGATAGTGAGATTCTATCAGGTTTTTCAATAGGGATTTTACACCCAATAATGAATCTTAATCTCAAAATGCATGATCGAATCATATTATCAAAAAATCTAAAGTAGAATCTCACTATCGAAAATAATAGAATTACTAGCAAAAAACTAAATCTTACTGTTAAAAAATCTAATATAAGAATCTTACTATCAAAAAAGCCAGCATATAAATCTTATTGTCAAAAAACCAAGTCAAACTTTGCATATGAATCTCACTATCAAAAAATATGATAGAATCTTACTATCAAAAAGCTGCATCTCACTATAAAAAAATCTGGCATTTGAATCTTACCAATGAAAAACTCGATACTAGAATCTCACTGTAAAAAAACCAGATAGAATCTCAATATCGAAATACTATTTAAAAACCAAATCTTACTATCGAAAATCCTAACATTAAAATTGAACTCTAAAAAAACCTAGCATATGAATCCCATTGTCGAAAACCCAACTGTACATCCGAAAGTAGAATCTCACTAATAAAAAATCCGATATAATTGTGGGGAAAAATCTTCGTGCCGACCCGAAGACTTCGCCGCACCAGTCAATTGAAGGTTCGAGTCGAAGATCGTTGTTCAATCTATTGATTGAAGTTGATACTTTCAATATGCAAACAGAGAGAGTTTGACACAAGAGGTGTGATCTCGGAGTTCAGCCGAAGCCTACGTTTCCGTGCTATAGGGAGCAACCCGAATTCACTAACACTTGTATGGAAGTGATCTCGACAGGCCGAGTATTACTGAAACCATTCTGATCTCTTCAAAGACAAGAAGAAGATCGAAGAGAGGAAGAGGAGGGATGGAAACTGAAATCCAGAGCTCTGGTTTCTGAAAATTAGATCTCAGAACTGGAACTTGGATCCATTTACATTCGAAGGGTCTGCTATTTATAGAATTCTCTGGTGGCAAATGGCGGTTTCTGCTGTCAAATCTGGGGATCCTCCAGGTAAAGCTGGTGGGCCCCGCTACTGTCTCCTGGGGGATTCCACAGACACTTGGGCCTACCAGGTAGGGCCGGTGGGTCCCACGGTACTCTTTGTGGGCCCACCAGGCAGGGCCGGTGGGTCCTGCTGTAGTCTTCGGGGGCCTACCTGGCAGGGCCGCTGGGTCCCGCTGTTGTCTTCGGGGGCCCACCAGACAGGGCCGGTGGGTCCTGCTGTAGTCTTCGGGGGCCCACCAGGCAGGGTCGGTGGGTCCTGCTGTAGTCTTCGGGGGCCCACCAGGCAGGGCTGGTTGGTCCCGCTGTTGTCTTTGGGGGCCCACCTGGCAAGGCCGGTGGGTCCCGCTGTTGTCTTCGGGGGCCCACCAGGCAGGTCCGGTGGGTCCCGCTGTTATCTTTGGGGGCCCACCAGGCAGGGCCGGTGGGTCCTGCTGTTTGCAGACTTCTTGCCAAATTTTGCACCTACAGTTACCCCCTCCACGTTAGCTAAGAGGCCACCTTGGCTGGCTTGGATTTGTGGTGCAAAGCTAACGATCCCCTGTCACACACGCAGGGGAGCTTTGTCGAGTGTTAGTGTTTGAAAATAAGATTGATCGATTAATTTCTGACCGATCGGTCAAAATTGACCGATCGGTCAAATTCAACCGGTCGAGGTTGAAGTGATCGGTCAGAAAACATAGTTTTCTGACCGATCCAGTAGAAAATCAACCGATCGATTGAATTTAACCAATCGGTCAAGTCTGACCGATCGATTAAATTCAACCGGTCGAAGTTGAAGTGATCGGTCAGAAAACATAGTTTTCTGACCGATCCAGTAGAAAATCGACCGATCGATCAAGTCTGACCGATCGGTTAAATTCAACCAGTCAAGGTTGAAGTGATCGGTCAGAAAATATTGTTTTCTGACCGATCCAGTAGAAAATCGATCGATCGGTTGAATTTGACCGATCGGTCAATTCTGACCGATCGGTTAAATTCAACCGGTCGAAGTTGGCGGGATCGGGAAAAAGGCCAAGTTTTTTGCCCGATCCAGTAGAAAATCGACCGATCGGTTGAATTAGACCGATCGGTCAAGTTTGACCGATCGGTTAAATTCAACCGGTCGAGGTTGGCGGGATCGGGCAAAAAGCCAAGTTTTTTTGCCTGATCCAGTAGAAAATCGACCGATCGGATGAATTTGACCGATCGGTCAAGTCTGACCGATCGGTTAACTTCAACCGGTCGAGGGTGGCGGGATCGGGCAAAAAGCCAAGTTTTTTGCCTGATCCAGTAGAAAATCGACCGATCGGATGAATTTGACCGATCGGTCAAGTCTGACCGATCGGTTAAATTCAACCGATCGAGGTTGGCGGGATCGGGCAAAAAGCCAAGTTTTTTGCCTGATCCAGTAGAAAATCGACCGATCAGATGAATTTGATCGATCGATCAAGTCTAACCGATCGGTTAAATTCAACCGGTCGAGGGTGGCGAGATCGGGCAAAAAGCTAAGTTTTTTGCCTGATCCAGTAGAAAATCAACCGATCGGATGAATTTGACCGATCGGTCAAGTCTGACCGATCGGTTAAATTCAACCGGTCGAGATTGGCGGGATCGGGCAAAAAGCCAAGTTTTTTGCCTGATCCAGTAGAAAATCGACCGATCGGATGAATTTGATCGATCGATCAAGTCTGACCGATCGGTTAAACTCAACCGGTCGAGGTTAACGTTTGAACCTGCCGAGTCGAGGTGGCAGAAGAGCCTGTTTTTCTGTGAGGTCTTCGGGTACAGTTTTTGAGCGGCGATGGAGTTTGATTTTTTCTGTTTTGAATCTTCAGTCCATCTGGATCGGGGAGTCTCTTGAACTGGCGGTCCGGTTGGATAGGCGATTCAGTGACCGGCGGTTCGCTTGGACCGGTGGTTCGACGCTTCATCTAGTTCGACGGTTCGCCTGGTTTTGCGCTTGCTATGGATAGACGCCACGTGTCCCTGCAAAAACACAGGATTTGATATAGTGATGACATGTGTCCTCTCGATCTACGTGCCAATTTCTTCTGGGTATATAAGCTTCTCTGGCTGTCATTTTCGCCCCACGCTTTCAGAATTTTTCGAAGTCCAGAATCTTTGCTCTCGATTTCTTGTTCTCTGTTTTCTCTCGATCGATCGAAATGGCCTCATCTGGTAGCGCGAAGAAGATGGTCCCCTCGAAGAGGAAGGGGAAGGAGATTGCCAAAGTTTCATCCCCTCCGAAAGTTCGTGGCAAGGGCAAGGTGGTGCTTATCGAGCTTGGTGAATTAGGCAAAAGGCACACGAGAGTTGGATTTGCCTCTGCTCCATCAAGACCAGAGCACATTCCCAAGGCGAAGTTCATTTTGGGTCCTCTGATGTCGCTGACGAAGGAGCCTGCCTATGTATACAACACTGGTGGCAAGCTCACCGATGTGAAGAGGGCGAAGTGGCAAAAGCTATTGGCTTGTTTCACAGAAGGAAAAATTCAACCGTCGCTCCCGGGGGTTCAGTCTGCTTTCGGCATCGACAAGCGGACGATCTTCACAAACTACACCAGCAAGGAGCAAGTGATGGGGACAGTAGTCACCGTAGGTCAGTTGAACTGCGGGTTGCGTCTCCCACTGCCACCATTCGCCGCGAGGCTGCTGAACACCTCAGGCCTTTGCCCCAGGCAGATCTCCGGGAACGCTTGGAGGATCATCTACGCCTTCTACCGCGTAGAATCGGACCTCCAAGAGGATTTAAAGGCTTGCTACTCCAGCATACCAGAGGGTGAAGTTGCCCGGATCGAGCTGGGGTACTTCTTCTATCATTATAAATGGGCATCAAGGAAAGACAGCCCATTCTTCAATTTGATCGGCGTGTCTGCCCTACGCCCGATCGTCGACACCGTCTCATCTGACAAGCTCTACACTGACTGGCCGATTTTGGTCTCCGGTGCATGGACGCCTCTGTCAGTGCCCGAGACCCCTCGGAACGATGTGCATAAGGAGATAAAGATGTACTGCATGGGGGGTATCTATGCTTGGCCTTCGGAGCGGGTTGGTGCCATCGACAATCTGTTTTTGGAGTTGACGTGCGGCACTCGATCATGGAAGCAATTTTCGAATTGCCCGGTCAGGTATGGCAATGCCAATCTCCTCCACCGGCTGCGGGTTCGATACAAGGACAATGAAGTTTTGTACTCCGATTACAAGAAGGATCCTCAATCGGGAAAGATTATTAGAAGAATTCGGGCTGAGAAGAAGGCATATGGTGCGAGGCGTCGGTTGCCCACCACAGAAGAGAAGCTGGTGATACGCTACCAAGGCCAGGCGAAGAAGAGAAGGGTCATCGTCGAAGAGAAGAAGGATGAAAAAGAGAACGAGAGAGAAAAGGAAGAAGATGAAGAAGGGGGAGAAGAAGAAGGTGGAGAAGATGAAGAGGATGGATGTGATGATGGTGACGACGATAATGGGGAGGACGGTGATGGTGATGGAGCTGATGATGAAGATGACGATGAAGATGGGGGTGGTGAGGAAGATATTCCTCCCACCCCCATGGGTGGTGATGGCGGAAATGGGGGTGGTGAGGAAGAAATTCCTCCCACCCCCACTGGTGGTGACGAAGGACATGGGGGTGGTGAGGAAGAAATTCCTCCCACCCCCACTGGTGGTGAAGAAGGAGGGGAAGACTCACAGCCTATCCCCATCGACGAGGCTAAGGCCCGTCGTATGGAGGAGGTGATGGATGTAGAGGGCGATGGCCAGAGGGTAGTTCCCGCCTACCATTTTGAAGAGTTGAAGAAGCGTCCAGTGCGCTTAAAGATCAAGTTTTCGGGGAGTGGTGGGGTTGGTAGCAACCCCACGCCCCTCGACCAAATGCCTCCAGATGTTCTCCGCCTTGAAGGTGCGACGACAAGCGGGGGTCTGGAGGTTGAGCAACCTCCACCCCCGTCGCGTTCTTTGGCAGAGGAAATGGCAGCCATTGTGGCCGGGCTTGCGCAGTCGAGCGGGCAACGAGATGAAGGTGAGATCTCACCTCCTCGAGGTATTCCATATCCCGTACACATGGAAAGAGAGAGCCGTGTGGGCGATGGGACTCCCCAACCTCAACCGGAGCCAACCCCTGTAAAGGAGAAATCGGCCTCCAAGGGTAGGAGCTCTGACCGTGGGAAGGGGAAAGTATCTCAAGTCGATGCCACAGGTATCTTTACTGAATTCTCTTCTGATTGCAATGTGCCTATGGTGCTTGAGATATTCTAACTCTTTGAACTTTTGCTTGACTTGCAGAGACTCCTGCTGGCACGACTTTACTTTTGAAGGATTTGGGTGAGGTTGACATCAACCACCCAACTCCAGTGATCCGGAAGCTCTGTAACCTTCCTGGTGCCTCGATCGAGGAAGCCTTCCATAGGCTTGGAGTGGTGGTAAGTGCATCAGCTTGACTTGACTTTTGAATTGAATCTTCTGAAATATTTCTAACACTTCTTGTTTGTTTGCAGAATTCAGCGGTTCTAAAGTTCGACACAAAGCTTTTCAAGAAGGTCGGAGAACGAGAGGCTTCAACTAAAGTCTCCCGCCTGACGGCTGAATTGGAAGCTGCCCAAGAGGAGAAAAATAAGCTGAGGGAGCTTCTGTCTTCCAAGAAGGAGGCTTTGAAGGCCAAGATCGAGGCCCTTCGCAAGGAGAAGCTGGAGAGCAAGGGGTGGCAAAATGGCTATGAGGCTCGGGGTCATAAGCTTGAAGAGTTGAAGAACCGTTTCTATAAGATCGAGACTCTGTCCATTGAGCACGCAACTGAAATAAAGGAGTTGAAGACTCAACTTGCTGCAAGGGATGCGGCTCTTGTTGCTAAGGAGGCCACTTCTACTGCCAAGGAGGAGGCTCTCACAAAGGAGTTAGAGCATATGTGCGCTGAATGCGCGAGTTTCAAGGAGACGGCCGAGAAGGCGGTGGAAGCACTCAGGGTTCATGCTAGCAGTGTCCGATCTTCTAAGGCTTCTGTGGCGAGCAAAGCTCGTGATGGATCCGAAGGAGAGAAGTCACGCGCACAAAGTGTGGCCAAACCTTGATATCTTCTATCTTCTTTTTTGTTGTTGTACTTGTAAACTCTTGACATGTAAAAGCTCACTCCTGTACTTGAAATATTTTGATAATAAAGATCTTTTTGGTATTAGAAACTGAATGTCTCTTATTGAATATCATTGAATGTTGAGTTCTGGATGGTATTGGAATGTTTGAATATACATACACTTGAATGTAAGGGGTCAATCGCAACTTGATCACCCAAACTGGTTAAGTAACTTGAAAATTTGAAATTGAATTCATTTAACATTTGTATGTGAGGGGTCGAGTCGCAACTCAAGCACCCAAACCTGTTAGACGATATCGAAATTGATTAAAATTGAAGATCATTTAACATTTGTAAGGGGTAGTGTCGCAACACAAACTCCCAAACATGTTGTTAAATTGACTAGTAACTTGAAGGTTGCTTTGCATGACAACCCGAATCCGTTTAGCATTTGCCCGTAAGGGGTTGAGTCGCAACTCAAGCACCCAAACTTGTTAAACGACCTTGTAATTTGAATGTAGATAATTTGAAACTGCTTCAGAACTTGAATTGAAAAAGCTGAGCATTTGAACACTTGATAGAGAACTTTATTCATCATGGAATTTACATCATGGATAGAACAATTTGAGATGTCTGGCATTCCACGCTCGTGGTAGTCTATCTCCTTCTGGTGAGATCAGTCGGTAAGATCCTTTGCCTCCTACTGATTCCACAATATAGGGTCCTTCCCAGTTGGGAGCTAGTTTCCCGCTGCTGTGTTCTTTAGTGTTGTAGAAGACTGCTCTGAGGACCAGGCTGCCAATTGGGAAATGTCTTTTGTAGACCTTTTGATCGTAAGCTTGTTTGATCTTCTGTTGATACTTGGCCACACGAAGGGATGCTTGATCTCGTAGTTCTTCAGAAAAGTCCAAATCGTCGACTCGAAGCTCTTCATTGATTCCTGCTTCAACTTCTCTGGTCTTCGAAGTACTTGATATGTTTTCTGTTGGGAGTACCACTTCAGACCCATAGGTTAGGCGGAAGGGTGAGAACCCAGTTGATCTTCTAGGAATTGTTCGATAGCCCCATAAAACTTCTGGTAAAACTTGCTCCCACAGTTCTTTCTTGCGATCAAGTTTCTTCTTGAGTATACCCAAAATGGCTCTGTTTGAGGCTTCAGCTTGACCATTGCATTGAGGGTATCTTGGAGTTGAGTAGAAGAGCTTGATTCCGTTGTTCAGGCAGAACTCCCGGAACTTGTCGGAGTCGAATTGAGCTCCATTGTCAGCAACTAGGACTTGTGGTATGCCAAACGTTGAGAAGATGTTATGGCAGATGAACTTGATGACTTCATCGTCAGTTTCTCGAAAGAGTGGCACTGCTTCAACCCACTTGGTGAAGTAATCTATAGCTAGCAACAGATACTTCTTCTTGCTTGGAGTTGGTGGGAAGGGACCTAAGAAGTCTAACCCCCCATTGATGGAAGGGCCATGGGCTTGTTAATTGATGAAGCTTATCAGTTGGAAGATGGATAGCTCGAGCGTGTCTTTGGCAAGGCTCAGATCTTTGAACCACCTGGCGAGTGTCTTTTGACATTGTTGGCTAGTAGTAACCTTGCAATTTTATCTTGGCTTCAAGTGATCTTCCTCCCGAATGATTCCCGCAGGCTCCAGAGTGGATATCAATCAAGATTGCCTTTGCTTGTTCTGGGCCAATGCACTTGAGCAACATCCCGTTGTGAGACTTGAAGTATAGATCTTCTCCTTGAATGATATAGCATGGAAGCTTTCTTTGAAGTCTTCGGGCTTGATTTGGATCTTCGGGCATTTTGCCATGTTTGAAGAAGTCGAAGATTAACTGTCTCCAATCCTCGAGCTTATTTGAAGTGGTAGGGTTCGAGACCAATTGTCCTCCACCCCCAGATGTTTCTGTAGTGGCGACGATCTGTTGTTCGGGGGTGGTTTTGGGTGCTTCTTGGTAATCGATTTATATTTGTCTTCCTCCAAGCGAATCTCCAAGAACTGAGGCAGCGTTGGCTAAAGCATCTGCTTCTCGATTCTCTGCTCTTGGAATTTGAATGAATTTGGTGCTAGTAAAACGTTGTTGAAGACGTCGCACTAAGGCCAAGTAATTCTACATTCTTTCTTCACGAGCTGTGTACTCCCCGTTGATTTGCCTTATGATCAGCTGGGAGTCGCTGTAGATGATGATTCGATCTACCTCCAAGGATTCAGCTATTTCGAGTCTGGAAATGAGTGCTTCGTATTCGGCTTCGTTGTTGGTGGTATTGAATCCGAGGAGAGTGGCCTTCTGGAGATGATCAAATTCGAGGGATATCAAGACTATCCCAGTTCCCGAACCGATAGCACTTGAAGCTCCATCTGTATAAAGTTTCCATGGAGGAGTTGTGGCAATAGCCTCAAGGCTTGGATCGGCTTTTGTAGCCGGATTGAACGGAGGATCAGCTTCATCTTCAAGGTGCATATCGACATCTTCTTCCCAAGTTATGGGGTCTTCGACCGGGAAGTCAGCTAGAAAGTCAACAATTGCCTGCCCCTTGATTGAGGTGCGAGGTTCGAATTGTATCCCCAGAGCACTCATTTCGATCACCCACTTGGTCATTCGACCCGCTCGACCAGCTTTGTCAACAATATCTTTGAGCAGGTGTTCTGAAATGACTGTGATCTGATGAGAGACAAAGTAAGGTTGGAGACGACGTGATGCTGTGAGTAAGGCTAGTATGACCTTCTCCGTCTTTGAATCGCATGTCTCAGCCGGAAGAAGAGTATGGCTGATGTAGTAGATCGGCTGCTCGATACTTTCTCTTTGGCTGACTAGGACCGCACTGATCGCTTGAGATAGAGCCATAAATCTTCTTTTGGAAGTGGAGCCGTTATGATGGGAGCTCGCACTAGATATCTTTTGATGTCTTGAAATGCTTGCTCGCAGGTTGAACTCCAGCCAGATGTATCTGCCTTTCGTAGTTTGTCGAAGAGTGGCTTGCATTTGTCGGAAGACTTTGAAATGAACCGGTTGAGGGCTGCTAACCTTCCGGTGAGGTGTTGCACTTCTTTCTGATTTGTAGGCGATGGCATGTCCAGAATAGCTCGAATTTGGTCAGGGTTTGCTTCGATGCCCCTTCTGGTCACAAGATGACCTAGAAATTTGCCTGATTGAACTCCGAAAGCACACTTGGTTGGATTGAGCTTCATACGATACTTTCGAAGGATTTGAAAGGTTTTAACTAGATCGGATAGATGTCTTCCTCGAGTGGAGCTCTTGGTTATGAGATCGTCGACGTAGACTTCAACGTTGCGCCCGATCTGATCTTCAAACATCTTTGTGACTAGCCATTGATAGGTAGATCCGGCATTCTTGAGGCCGAAAGGCATTACGTTATAGCAGTAAAGACCTCGGCTAGTCGCAAAGCACGTCTTCTCTTGATCGTCCGGATGAAGCAGAATTTGATTGTACCCAGATTATCCATCCATGAAAGATAATAGCTCGTGGCCAGCAGTGGCATCGACGAGGTTATCTATCCTTGGCATGGGAAATGGATCTTTGGGACAAGCCTTGTTGAGGTTGGTGAAGTTGATGCACACTCTGACCTTCCCGTTTTTCTTTGGAACAGCAACTATGTTGGAGATCCACGTAGGGTACTCTACTTCACGAATGAAGCCTGCTGCGAGTAGCTTACTGATCTCCTCTTGAACAACAACTTGTAGCTCTGGTCGGATTGTACGTGGCTTTTGCTTGACAGGCTTCACTTCCTCTTTGATCGCGAGTCTGTGACAAGCGTCATCTGGATTGATTCCAGGCATATCCTCGAAGCACCACGCGAAGACGTTGATGTTGGACTGAAGGAAGGATACCATATCTCGCGCTTCTGCATCGCTGAGACCGGCATCGATGAAGGTTTGTTGAGGGAGATCTCCACTGCCGATATTGATTGGAATGATTTCTTCAATTGAAGGTGAGTCCTCCCACTCGATTGGTGGGGGCTCGGCCAGCGAAATCTCTTTTGATTGCTATTTTGAAGAAGGACCAGCTTCATCTCGTGGTCGCTTTGGAGGAGCGATATTGATCTTGCGATCTGTTTTTGCCGCAGCCACTTCACAAGATCGCCCGGCTTGCTGATCGCCTCGAATGCAGACAATGCCTTCTCCCGTTGCAAACTTGAGAAGTTGATGGTAAGAAGAGGAGATGGCATTAACCTGATGGAGGAATGGTCGCCCGAGAATAGCGTTGTAGCTGGACGTTCCTTCGACGATTGCAAATCTCACTGAGACTCGAGTCTCTCGGCTAAGGTCGAGAGTGAATCTTGATTCGCCCATCGCAATGCTTTGCTCGCCGTTGAATCCTGTGATTACTATCGGGACGACGTCAAGGCTTGAGTATTTATGTCCCAGACGTTTGAAACAGTCTAAGAATATAATGTCGATGGAGCTTCCGGTGTCGATGAGGATACGATTGACAGTGCTTCCATCAATGAGGAGCTTTAGGACCAGGGGGTCTCGATGTGGAGTGTGAACTCCTTGAAGGTCTGAGTCGTTGAAGACAATAGAGGGCCAAGCTAAACCCTCGATAGGCTTCTCGATCTATTTGTCCTCTTTGTTTGCAGAAGAACGAACATGGAAGATACGTCGAATTTGCCGATCGACTTCCTTCCCGGTCATCGATTGATTGTGCAATGAGCCGTGAATGCCAAAGACGTTGGCATTCACAGTGATAGGTGATCGGTTAGAAGAGATCTGATGGACCCAGCAGGCCTTTTTCCCCTTAGCAGAGGTTCGGCGTTGATCTTGACTACCTTTGGTGAACTCTTGGAGATGGCCCTCTCGCAGCAAATCATCAAGATGAAATCTTAGCCGATAGCACCGATCGGTGGAATGGCCGTGACTTCGGTGGAAGTCGCAATAGACTGTTTTGTCAGCCGTGAATTTAGTGTTTGGCTGAAGAGGATTGGGCCTTCGAAGGAATTCTTCGTGTTGAATATGGTCGAGGATCTGCTCGATCGGTAAATTCCACTCGATGAAGGTGGTCTTCGTCGGGGATCGACGTCCGTCGTTTTTCGACCGTTTGTTTGTAGGGGGGGGCTGCTGCCTCAGCGTTGTGAGCTTTGGCAGCATACTTCGGAGCTTCTCTCTCAGCAGGCCTTCGCTTCGACTCTCGCCCTTTTCGGGCGACTTGATCGTCCTCAACCTCAATCTCTCTCTGGATTCGATCAAACATTGAACCCAGGGAAGGAGGGGGATTGCGGATGAAGTCGTTGTAGATGTGCAGGTCAAAGCGGAGAGCATTCTGGAAAGCCAACATGATGGCTTCATCATCCAGATGTCTTCCGGAGAGGGCGGCGTTCTCGTTGCGAAATCTCCTTGTGAAGCTGCGGAGACTCTCATCGGCACCCATCCTCAACCGATAGAGGAAGTCGAGCTTCTTTTCCGGCTTCAAGTTCAATTGATAATGATGTAAGAAGAGATTGGCTAAGACGCTGAACTGGGTAATGGACCCAGCTCGAAGATTATGGTACTAATCGAGGGATGGTTCATCAAGACTCCCCGCGAAGGTGCGGCAGAGTACGTTGTTTTCCTCCTCGTGCGGCGTCAGAGCATGCTTGAAGACGAGTACATGAAGAGTTGGATCTCCCTTGACACAGTTAAATTTGGGGAGAGTGGGAGTTCTCCATCCCCTTGGAAATGTAGTTTCGAACAGACTTCGATGGAGTGGCCCGGCGGAGGAGTACCCGTCCCTACGACCATGCCCTCGACTTGGATGTAAATCGAGAGGCAAGATCGAGAGGTCTTGTTCAGGCCTCTGAGTATCAGCAGGTTGGAGTCGGTGACGAAGGTCCGATCCGAGTCCACGCTGAAGCGGAATAGATGGAGAAATTCTACTCTTTGAAGGAGCCCCTTTCATCTGGTGTCTCCTTGGTATGTCAGGCTTTGAAGGTGCCTTTCTGTCGCAGTTGCGACCAGAAGAGGATTGGGAGGACTCGTCATCGAGGCGATCCCAAACACTCTGCTTCTATGGGGCAGCAGAGGGAGTTGGGTCGCGACGAATCCTCTTGAGGGCAGCAGTGCCCATCGACCTCCGTTGCTCGGAGTGGATTGATTGTTGTGGAATATCGACCCTCTCATTAGTAGAGGGGATAGGAAGAGCAATCCCAGCCTCGGAGGCTGCCTTCTTGAGAGCATCCCTCTCAGCAGTGAGGGCGGCGTTCTGTTTTGCCAATTGAAGCAATTGAAAATCGATCGCCGAAATTTGATAGGTCGATGGAGGGTCTTCAGCAGGAGCAGGGATAGTTTGCCCAATTAACTGATGAGGAGGAGGGGCAATTGGTCGATCGACTGATCTCCCGCTTCCTGAGTGAACCTCCACATCGGGGACAGCAAGGGGCTGTCCGAAATTAAGCCTTTATCTCATTGAACGAGTCTCAGGACGAGGTTGACGAGTGTTACTTCCTTCTGGTTGACCCTGATGCTTCGTCCTCGCTATTTAGTAGAGAGCGAAGGGTACAACGAGAGTGCCGGTGTCCTATCGGTTGTCTGCTCAACCGAAGGGGCGAGGAAGTTTGACTATCGATCGATTGTCTACTCAATTGATCTAATAGTCATTGTAGAGAGGACTTGGCTTTTCGTTGGATCCCACAGACGGTGCCAAACTGTAGGGAAAAATCTTCGTGCCGACCCGAAGACTTTGCCGCACCAGTCAATTGAAGGTTCGAGTCGAAGATTGTTGTTCGATCTATTGATTGAAGTTGATACTTTCAATATGCAAATAGAGAGAGTTTGACACAAGAGGTGTGATCTCGGAGTTCAGCCGAAGCCTACGTCTCCGTGCTATAGGTAGCAACCCAAATTCACTAACACTTGTATGGAAGTGATCTCGATAGGCCGAGTATCACTGAAACCATTCTGATCTCTTCAAAGACAAGAAGAAGATCGAAGAGAGGAAGAGGAGGGATGGAAACTGAAATCCAGAGCTCTAGTTTCTGAAAATCAGATCTCAGAATTGGAACTTGGATCCATTTACATTCGAAGGGTCTGCTATTTATAGAATTCTCTGGTGGCAAATGGCGGTTTCTGCTATCAAATCTGGGGATCCTCCAGGTAAAGCTGGTGGGCCCCGCTACTGTCTCCTAGGGGATTCCACAGATACTTGGGCCCACCAGGCAGGGCCGGTGGGTCCCGCGATAGTCTTCGTGGGCCCACTAGGCAGGGCCAGTGGGTCCTGCTGTAGTCTTCGGGGGCCCACCAGGCAGGGCCGGTGGGTCCCGCTGTTGTCTTCGGGGGCCCACCAGGCAGGGCCGGTGGGTCCTGCTGTAGTCTTCGGGGGCCCACCAGGCAGGGCCGGTGGGTCCTGCTGTAATCTTCGGGGGCCCACCAGGCAGGGCTGGTGGGTCCCGCTGTTGTCTTCGGGGGCCCACCTGGCAGGGCCGGTGGGTCCCGCTGTTGTCTTCGGGGGCCCACCAGGCAGGACCGGTGGGTCCCGCTGTTGTCATCAGGGGCCCACCAGGTAGGGCCGGTGGGTCCGGGTCCCGCTGTTTGCAAACTTCTTGCCAAAATTTGCACCTACAATAATCTCACTATAAAAAAATCTGACTGTAGAATCTTATTATTTTCTGTTTAGCTCTTAAAACCCACTGTATGAATTTCATTATCGAAAAACGCTATATCGAATTACACTGTTAAAAAACTCAATATAATCTTACTATCGAAAAACCAATTCTCACTATTGAAAATAGCTTATGAATCTCACTATTGAAAACCCCGGTAGTAGAATATCGATCGCTGTTGAAAAACCTGATTAAATCTCACTATCGAAAATCAAATCTCACTATAAAAAAATCTTATATTAAAATTTCACTGTTGAAAAACACAACATTATACAGTTTTTTGATAGTGAGATTCTATCGGGTTTTTTAACAGTGATATTCATATGCCAAGTTTTTCGACCGTGATAATTGGTTTAATGATAGTGAGATTCTATATAAATCTCATTGTTGAAAAAACCCAATAATGAATCTCACTGTTAAAAAACCTGGTAGTAGAATCACTATCAAAAAACCTGACTTAATAAAAAGAAAGTATTTATTTGAGGCTTAATTTAATATAATCATAATCCTACAGATTAGGGTTAACTATCTTTGCCTAAAAACTAGTTGAGGCTAACCTAACCTAGCCTAGGTGGACTAATTGAAGAGAGAGGATGCACCATACCCTTCCCCTTGTATTCATAGCCAATAGGGGAGGGACACGTCATCCAAGGGGTGGCCCTCCCACATGGTAACATGGACGGTACACCCATATAACTTTCTAATATCTTCACCCTAGTTAATTGCACCCTCCCCCTTTTATAACGCTTCCCCTCTCTTACCACCTAAAAAGAGGAACTCACCCCTTCCCAATGAGCTGATTTTTAGCCCTTCTAAACACTAGAAACCTCCCTCCCTCAAGTTCTTCACTTTTCCTCGCAAGTTTATCACCAAAACAAGAAAAAAAAAGAGGAAAAGAAGAGGAAGAATGAGAAGAAGAGAAGGACCAAAGCTTGTGGCGTTTATCCTAATCCAATCAAAGTAAGCTATGAAAGTCTAGGGATAATTTTATTGATCTTGAGTATTAGGATCTAAGGGAAAACAAGATCTAATCTTGCAAAGATTGCAAAGTTATTTAAATTCCATAATACCATGTTTGTATTTAACCACAATAGAACCATCATGTATTACTCTAAATAAAATTTGTCAAACATAAACGTTATAACTAAGTCCCATATCTTAAATATCTCTTCATATCACTTAGGGTTTTGAGGTCATTCTCATACCTTAAAATCGAATGGGATCCTTGTTTTACTGGTATATTGACTAGTTCACAAACAAGTAAATTTTTATACCTGACTGAGAGCTCAAAATAACATTATAAGGGGGTACATATATGTATCAAAGGGGTAACTTTAATACCCATATCTGTGTGGATAAAATATAAAGGATTGTATAATTAGGATAAGTTTCACTATTATGGGATCCTTATTCACGTAGTAGATTAATAGAGGAGACCAAGTGGGGCCTACTCCAGTTGACAAGGTTGAATACATTTTCGGGGGGTATTCTATATGTCAAAGGGTGACTTTAACACTCATATCTATGTGGCCAAAATATAAGAGTCTTATTGCTAGAAAGAGTCCCACTATTATAGGATCCATATTTATGTAGTAGATTATGAAAGTAGTCCAAGTACGCACTACTCAAGTTGATAAGGTCGACTTTATTATAGGGGGTACATCTATGAATCAAAAGGGTGACTTTAATATTAGTATCCGTGTGGCCAAAATATAAAGCCTGATAGCTAGAAGGGGTCCCAGTATTCTGAAATCTTTATTCATATTGTAGATTATGAAAGAAATCCAAGTAGGGCGCTCTCCAGTTGACAAGGTCGAATAAATTATAGGGGGTACATCTATATGTCAAAGATATAACTTTAACACCCATATCTGTATGGCCAAAATAAAAAAACTTTATAGTTAAGAGGGTTCCCACTATTGTTGATTCTTATTCATATAGTAGATTACGAGAGGAGTTCAAGTGGGGCCTAGTCAAGTTGACAAAGGCAACTTCATTATTGAGGGGAACATCTATGTGTCAAATGAGTGACCATAATACCTTTATCTATACGGCCAAAATATAAAGAGTCCCATAGGTAAGAAGGGTCCTACTTTAGGAGAGTTTTTCAAGTGGGGCCCATTGAAGTTGACAAGGTTAAGTATATTATAAGGGGTACATCTATGTGCCAAAGGGGTGATTTTAATACCCACATCGTTTGTTCAAAATCTAAAGGGTGCCATAGCAAGGAGGGATCCAATTATTATGGGATCCTTATTCATGTAGTAGATTATGAGAGAAGTATAAGTAGGGCCCACTCTAGTTGATAAGGTTGACTATATTATTGGGGGGAATATCTATGTGTCAATGGGGTGACTTTAATACCTGTATATGTACGGTAAAAATATATAGTACCATAGCTTGGAGGGATTCCACTATTATAGGATCATTATTCATATAGTAAATGACAAGAGGAGTCCATGTACGTTCCCCTCTAATTATTTTGGCCTATACATAGAGGCCCATTTCAGTTGATAAGGCCAACTATATCATTAGGGGGTACATATACTTGTCAATGGGGTGACTTTAACAACCGCAGCTTTGTGGCCAAAATATAAAAAGCCTCTTAGCTATAAGGGGTCCCATTATTATAGGATCCTTATTTAGATAGTCGATTCTAAGAGATGTCCAAGTGGGGGCTACTTCAGTTGACAATGTCGACTAATGGTCACGGAAAAATATCGTCAGCTCAATAACCTGATGCAAAACAACACATGTAATGCTAATATCGGCAGCAGATTGAGCAGACCAGGCTTTACTACTTAATTAGGAGACCCAAGCCAAACAATTATTTCAACCCAGTAACGTGTAGTGATAGTTTTAACAGAAATATTAGTATGAGATTGACCACTTCAAGTCCCAAGAAATAAATAGCAATACTTAACTTAGATGGCAATGGTCCCATATGCAATATCAAGACTGGTAACTCACAGGCAGGTGGACACACACACTCACGATGGTGGACAGTAGTGGGCATAAATAAAATGCAGGAGACTTAATTAAAGGTATTACCCGATGATACCCTATTGGAGAAGTGACATACCTACTGAGGACCACGGGACGCCTCAGGGACATCGGATGGTAGCGGGATTGGTGCCGATGCAGGAATCTTGGGTTGGGGCGAGGTTTGAGCAAGGGCCCGAAGAGCCACAACGTTAGGGTGCACAGGAGCGCCGGGGTGCCACCGTTGATGATCCTCAGTGATTCCTAGCCAGGCTTCCGCGTTCTTGGTGACAAGGTAGGTGATGCGCTCCACGTATTCTTTTACGTTCTCGCATACGTTGAACCGAAAGTCTAGAAATAGAGAACGGATATCGAGGAACCCATCCTCGTCGTCGATTAAGCCATGGTCGATGTCAGGGTCAGCCATGTCGAAGGAGATAAGGAGTGGGGGTTTTGGGTACGGGGTTGTAAGGAAGAGGGGGATGAGGGGGGATCAGGCGCGGGTTGAAAGAAGGTCGGGGAGGGGGTTCGGTGGGTCGGGGCGGGGTCCGCAGGGAGGGGAGGCGGGGGCCTGGGGTGCATCGCGGGGACGAAAGTGGGGGTCGAGATTGAGGCTGAGTCGGGGGAGAGAGGGAGGAGGCGGCGATGGCTAGGGTATGGGGTAAGGAAGCGGGAGGGGTGGGGATCGGGTCGGGTCGGGCCGCAACAAAGAGAGAGGGGGCAGGACTGGGGCTGCAGCGTAGGGAGAGAGAGAGGGGTGGTTAGGACTGGGCTCGGGGAGAGGAGGGGAGGGATGGGCCTCGGGTCGGGTCGGGCCGCATTACAGGGAGAGGGGGCGGGTCCGGGGCTGCAGCACAGGGAGAGAGGGGGCGAGGGGGGGGTCGGAATTTGGCTCGAGGAAAGGAGGGGAAGGAGGGGGCTCAAGGTAGGGAAAAGGGGGGTTCGGCCGGGCCTGGTGGTGGGGGTAGGGGAATCGAGAGAGGGAGATAGAGTGTCGCGGGAGGAGAGAGAGATAGGGATAGGGGGAGGGGGCAGTGTGGGCTAGGGAAAAGAAAAGAAAACTAGGCAACTAGGGTTGCATGCACTACCCTGAACCTAGGGTTTCACACACCTAGGGTTTGGGTTTGGGTTTCACACATCTCATCCTAGTTTCTCTCAACACACATGTGGAGGAAAATAGAAATTTCTTATTCATAGCATGATCTCAAATGACAAAAAGGCAAGCCTATATAAAGGCTTGCAACAATAACCAAAAGTCCCCAAAAATCAAGGTGGGACTAAACAACACAATGCATAAAGAAAAACACAAAGATGACGATTCTGAATGCTCGATCAAAGCCATAGGCTCAGGTGGCTCCTCCTGCGCTGGTACACACGCCATGGGCGCTACTTGATGTCCCCATCATTCTCCTGGGGTGGGAGAGAACCCAACTCCGTCGAGTAAGGCTCGGTGCGGCTCTCGTACAGCTCTAGCAGGTCCAGGTAAAGATGTTGTAGTTCCTCTCGCTCCACCCATGTATCCTCAGAAGGGGGTCTCCCTTTCCAACGAATCAAGTATTGTCGGGTTCCACCGTCTCTACTAGAGACAATTTCATCATCCAGAATTTTATCAATGCCTTCTGCTGTATGATTTTGGAGATTTTGGGGAAGTGGAGGTAGGGAGGGGCTCTCAGAGGCAGGGTCCAAGGTTGGCTCATCTATCAAGGGATTACTAGGGTTGAAATTTGGGCCCTTGTAAGCCACTAGATCTTCAATATTGAAAGTAGGACTAATGCCAAAACCCTCAGGTAATTCGATAACATATGCATTGTCATTTATCTTCCTTAGGACCCGAAAGGGGCCAGTACTACGTGTGTGTAGTTTCTTAACAGCTCCCACGAGAAACCATTCCAGACGGATCCGGACCATCACATAATCTCCAACATTAAAAGTTTGAATTTGTTTCCATGCATCGGCTCATAATTTATAATCAGCATTGCTCTGCTCAATCTTGCTACTGATTTCTTTATGTAACTCATGCATATGTGGTGCAAATACAGATACATATTCGGAGACTCTATGGTAATCAACCATGGGAATGAGATCTATTGGTTGCCTAGGCTTAAAACCATAGACAATTTCATGTGGACTCATGTCGGTAGTTCTATTAATAGATGAATTATATGCAAACTCGGCAATGGACAATTTGAGATCCCAACTCCCGACATGTTCGCCTACCAAGATTCGCAGGCGATTTCCCAGACACTGATTGACAACTTTTGTTTGACCATCAGTCTGTGGGTGGAACGCGGTTGAGAATTGAAGCTTGGTGCCCAATTTGTGCCAAAGGGTCTTCCAGAAGAAACTAGTAAACTTGACATCCCTATCGGACATAATAGTCTTTGGTAACCTATGTAGCCTTACAATGCCATCAAAGAATATCTTGGCAACTCGAGATGCATCAGAGGTTGTGGAGCATGATAGGAAATGGGCCATCTTAGAGAAATGGTCTACCACCACTAGAACTGAATCATGCTTTCTGAGGGTCATTGGGAGACCAAGCACGAAGTCCATACTGATATCTTGCCAGGGGCAGTTTGGAACCGGTAGTGGGGTATACATGCCGGTATTTTGCTTTTGTTGCTTGGCCAACTGGCAGGTGTGACACCGACTCACATGTTTAGCGACATCTCGCTTCAGACTCGGCCAAAAAAATCGCTATTCAATGGCCTCAATAGTCTTCTCGCTGCCGAAGTGACCGGCAAGGCCACCAGCATATAGTTACCAAATAAGAAATTCGCGGAGGGAGGTTCGGGGAATACACAATCGATGACGGAGAAAGAGGTAGCCATCTTACATGAGGTACCCATCAATTTCTCGAACGGACCCATCGACTAACAAGGCATGTATATTTCCAAAGTCAGGGCAGGACCCGTACTCGTCCTTCAGCTTTTCAAAACCCTCCACCATCGTGGTTAATTTGGATAGGACAAACACGCGACGACTGAGTGTGTCGGCGGCCTTGTTTTTGACTCCCGCTTTATGGCGCAAGGTGAAAGTATAATCTTGGAGGAACTCAACCCAACGACCGTGTCGCGTATTTAACTTCTTCTGGGAGTAAATGTACCGCATAGCCTCATGATCAGAGTAGATGACAAATTCTTAAGGGAGAAGGTAATGCCACCAATGACGAAGAGATTGGATTACCACATAGAATTCTTTATCATATATAGAGTATCGCTGGTAAGTATCATTCAGTTTCTCGCTGAAGTAAGCGACGGGATGTCCTTCTTGGGAGAGGATGCCACCTATGCCAAACCCGGATACATCACAGGCTACTTCAAAAATTTTAGAGAAATCAGGGAGGCGCATGACAGGGGCCTCAACCATTCTTCTCTTGATCTCCTCAAAGGCTTTGGAGGCGGCAGTCGTCCATTCTAACTCGCCCTTCTTAAGGCAGTCTATGATTGGGGCCATAATGGTGCTGAACCCCTTGATGAATCTTCTATAAAAGGTAGCCAGGCCATTGTGGGGGAAAATCTTCATGCCGACCCGAAGACTCTCGCAGCACCAGTCAATTGAAGGTATTGACGTGGAAGATCGTTTGTCGATCTATTGATTGAAGTTGAAGCCTTTTGATATGCTAATAGAAAGAGATGCAATCAGAGAGTTTGACACAAGAGATGTGATCTCGGAGTTCAGCCGAAGCCTACGTCTCCGTGCTATAGGGAGCAACCCGAATTCACTAACACTTCACTTGGAGTGACCTCGACAGGCCGAGTGTCACTGAAATCTCTTTAACCTCTTCAAGGGTAAGAAGAGATAGATAAAGAGTTAGAAATTTCTAGGTTCTGGTTTCTGAAAATAGATATCAAATGATGATGGCACTGATTTTCTCTCTGGATTTGAAATTGGTTCTGAGTTTCGATCCTTTCTCCTCCTGAAGGCTCTGCTATTTATAGGATTCTCTGGTGGTAAATGGCGGTCTGTGCTGCAGCATCTGGGGATCCTCCAGGTAAAGCTGGCGGGCCCCGCTACCGTTTTCTGGGGGATTCTACAGGCTCGTGGGCCTACCGGGCAGGGCCGGTGGGTATCGCGGTGGTCCTCGTGGGCCCACCCGGCAGGGTCGGTGGGTCCCGTGGTAGTCTTCGTGGGCCCACCAGGCTGGGCCGGTGGGTCCCGTGGTAGTCTTCGTGGGCCCGCCAGGCAGGGCCGGTAGGTCCCGTGGTAGTCTTCGTGGGCCCACCAGGCAGGGCCGGTGGGTCCCGTGGTAGTTGGTAAACTTCTGCCAAAATTTGCACCCACAGTTACCCCCTCCAAGTTAGCTAAAGTTCGTTCTGGCTGGCTTGGATTTGGTGCAAAAAATAGCAACCCCCTGTCGCAAAAGGCACGAAGAAGCTTGTCGAGTGTTAGCACAAAAAAGGACTGATCGGTCAAATTTTGACCGATCGGTCAAAATTCAACCGGTCAAGAATCGGGTGATCGGTCAAAAAACATGTTTTTTGACCGATCCAGTAGGAAATTTGACCGATCGGTTGAAATTTGACCGATCGGTTAATTTTTAACCGATCGGTTAAAATTCAACCGGTCAAGATTCGAGTGATCGGCAAAAAACCTTGGTTTTTTGCCAGATCCAGTAGAAATTTCACCGATCGAATGATTTTAGCCTATCGGTCAAGTTTGACCGATCGGTTAAAAAATATCCGGTCAAGGTTCGAGTGATCGGCAAAAAACCTTGGTTTTTTGCCAGATCCAATAGAAATTTGACCGATCGAATGATTTTAGCCGATCGGTCAAGTTTGACCGATCGGTTAAAAAATATCCGGTCAAGGTTCGAGTGATCGGCAAAAAACCTTGGTTTTTTGCCAGATCCAGTAGAAATTTGACCGATCGAATGATTTTAGCCGATCAGTCAAGTTTGACCGATCGGTTAAAAAATATCAGGTCAAGGTTCGAGTGATCGGCAAAAAACCTTGGTTTTTTGCCAGATCCAGTAGAAATTTCACCGATCGAATGATTTTAGCCGATCGGTCAAGTTTGACCGATCGGTTAAAAAATATCCGGTCAAGGTTCGAGTGATCGGCAAAAAACCTTGGTTTTTTGCCAGATCCAGTAGAAATTTCACCGATCGAATGATTTTAGCCGATCGGTCAAGTTTGACCGATCGGTTAAAAAATATCCGGTCAAGGTTCGAGTGATCGGCAAAAAACCTTGGTTTTTTACCAGATCCAGTAGAAATTTGACCGATCGAATGATTTTAGCCGATCGGTCAAGTTTGACCGATCGGTTAAAAAATATCCGGTCAAGGTTCGAGTGATCGGCAAAAAACCTTGGTTTTTTGCCAGATCCAGTAGAAATTTCACCGATCGAATGATTTTAGCCGATCGGTCAAGTTTGACCGATCGGTTAAAAAATATCCGGTCAAGGTTCGAGTGATCGGCAAAAAACCTTGGTTTTTTGCCAGATCCAGTAGAAATTTCACCGATCGAATGATTTTAGCCGATCGGTCAAGTTTGACCGATCGGTTAAAAAATATCCGGTCAAGGTTCGAGTGATCGGCAAAAAACCTTGGTTTTTTGCCAGATCCAGTAGAAATTTCATCGATCGAATGATTTTAGCCGATCGGTCAAGTTTGACCGATCGGTTAAAAAATATCCGGTCAAGGTTCGAGTGATCGGCAAAAAACCTTGGTTTTTTGCCAGATCCAGTAGAAATTTCACCGATCGAATGATTTTAGCCGATCGGTCAAGTTTGACCGATCGGTTAAAAAATATCCGGTCAAGGTTCGAGTGATCGGCAAAAAACCTTGGTTTTTTGCCAGATCCAGTAGAAATTTCACCGATCGAATGATTTTAGCCGATCGGTCAAGTTTGACCGATCGGTTAAAAAATATCCGGTCAAGGTTCGAGTGATCGGCAAAAAACCTTGGTTTTTTGCCAGATCCAGTAGAAATTATCCGATCAAATTAAAAATTTGGAACCTGCCCTTTAGAGTTTTGAATATTGATGGAGCTTGATCCTTCCTGTTTTGAGTTTTTGGTTGGCTTGAATGAGGCTTTTAACCGGCGGTCCGGTTTGCTCAGACCGGTGGCTCGCTTGGACCGTTGGTTCACGTGGACCGGTGGTCCGACGTTTCGTCTGGTCTGACGGTTCGCCTGATTTTGCGCTTGCTGTGGATGGATGCCACGCGTTCCTACAAAAACACGCGATTTGATACGGTGAAGACACGTGTCTTCTCGATTTGCGTACCTGTTTTACCTTGGGTATATAAGTTTCACTGGCTGTCATTTTTGCCTCACGCTTCCAAAATTTTTCGAAGTCCAGACTCTTTTGCTCCCGATTTCTGCTCTTGCTCGATCGATCAGATGGCATCTTCTGGAAGTTCGAAGAAGTCTGGCGGGGTTCTTTCGAAGAGGAAAGGGAAGGAGATTGTTGAGGTTCCATCCCCTCCGAAGGGTCGTGGCAAGGGCAAGGCCTTGCTTGCCGAACTCGGACAGCTGGGCAAAAGACACCAAGGAGTAGGGTTTGCTTCGGCGCCATCAAGGCCAGAGCACATCCCTAAAGTAAAGTTTGTTTTGGGCCCGCTCATGTCTCTATCAGAGGAAACGGAGTATGTGTACAATACCGGTGGTGAGTTCACAGATGCAAAGAGAAAGAAGTGGCAAACACTTCTCTCTTATTTCACCGAAGGAAAGGTGCAGCCTTCGCTCCCCAGTGTCCAGACTGCATTTGGTATTGATAAGAAGATCGTCTTCACCAGCTTTGCCAGTAATGAAAAGGTCATGGGAACCATTGTGACCATCGGCCAACTCAACTGCGGTCTGCGCCTTCCGTTACCACCCTTCGCAGCAAGGTTATTGAACACTTCTGGCCTTTGCCCGGGGCAGGTCACTGGGAATGCTTGGAGAATTATCTACGCTTTCTGCCGCGTAGAGTCGGATTTCCAGGAGGACTTGAAGGCATGCTACTCCAGCATTCCAGAAGGTGAAATTGCTCGGATCGAGCTTGGATATTTTTTCTTCCATTATCGATGGGCTTACAGGAGGGACAGTCCGTTCTACAATTTGACCGGCGTATCTCCACTGCGCTCACTTACCGATACAGTCCCTTCGGACAAATTATACACAGATTGGCCCATCTCTGTTACTAGTGCATGGACACCCATCTCAGTGCCCGATACCCCCCGAAGCGACGTGCACGATGCAGTGAAGATGTACTGCGAGGGAGGCATCTTTGCCTGGACTTCCGAGAGGGCTGGAGCTATCGACAACTTATTCCTCGACTTGACCTACGGGACCAGGTCATGGAAGCAGTTTTCCAACTGCCCAGTGAGATATGGCAAGGCCAATCTCCTCCATCGATCGCGAGACAGATACGAGGGTAATGAAGTTCTATATTCTGACTATGAGGAGGACCCTCATTCGGGTAAGATCATCCGGAAGATTCGGGTCGAGAAGAAAATTTATACTGTAAGGCGCCGATTGCCTACTGTGGAGGAGAAACTGGTGATACAAAGAGGCCCAGTGAAGAAGAAAAGAAAAACCCTCATCAAGCAAAAGGAAGATGAAGACCAAGGAAAGAAAAATGAAGATGAAGAAGAAAAAGAAAAGAAGGGGATCGACGAAGAAGACGAAGAGACCGAGAATGTCAGCCACGACAACAGTGGTAATGACGAAGACGAGGATGGGGACGGTGAGAATGATCTTTCTTCCACACCCTCTGGTGGAGATTATGGGAATGGGGGTGGTGAGGAAGAAATTCCTCCCACCCCCACTGGTGATGCAAGAGAGGAAGATTCACTTCCTATTCCCATTGACGAGGCTAAAGCCCGTCAAATGGAAGAAGTCATTGATATAGAAGGTGATGGCCAAAAGGTGGTTCCCACCTATAAATTCGATGAATTGAAGAAGCCGTTGCGCTTTAAAATAAAATTGTCGAGGAGTGGTGGGGTTGGAAGCAACCCCATGCCCCTCGATCAAATTCCTCCTGAAGTACCCCGTCTCGAAGGAGCGACAACGAGCGGGGGTATGGAGGTTGAGCAACCCCCACCCCCCTCTCGGTCTCTGGCTGAGGAGGTGGCTGCCATGGTGGCGGGACTCATCCAGCCAGGCGGGCCACAAGAGGAAGAAAGAGGCTCACCTCTTCGGGATGCCTCCTCTCCTATCCACTTGGAGAGGGAAAGTCGCGTGGGCGATAGAGCTCCTCAACCTCAGTCAGTGCCGACTCCTATTCAGGAGAAATCGACCCCTCAGGGAGGCTCCGATCGCCGGAAGGGTAAGGAGCCGAGGGTTGAAGCCTCAGGTAATTGTGCTAACTCGCTTTGATTGTTTTGCCTTTGAAGCTTGGAAATAATCTAACACTTTGACCTCTTGTGTTTTGATTGCAGGTGCGCCTGTTGGCTCGACCCCGAAGATGAAGAGTTTGGGTGATGTTGATATCAACCACCCCACAGCTGTAATCCGGAAACTCTGCAATCTTCCGGGGGCTACACTGGATGAAGCCTTCGACAGGCTTGAACTGGTGGTAGGTGCATCTGCTTGATCGATCATTTGAGTTGTCTTCAGAATAATTCTAACTCTTTAGTTCTTTTGCAGAACTCAGCAGTTTTGAATGTCGCAACCAAGCTCTCCATGAAGGCGGGAGCAAAAGAAGCTTCAGCTGAAGTATCCCGCTTAGCTGCTGCACTGGAGGTTGTAAGCGAGGAGAGGGATAAGCTGAGGGAGGCTCTAACCTCAAAGAAGGAGGCATTGAAGGCCAAGACTGAGGCCCTTCATAAGGAAAAGTTGGAGAGCAAGGGCTGGCAGAATGGATACGAGGCCCGGGGTCACGAGCTTGAAGAATTGAAGAATCGATTCTTTAGGATCCAGAATTTGGGCTTCGACCGTGCGGCTAAAATAAAGGAACTAGAGGCTCAAGTTGCTGCTTCAGCGGCTAAGGAGGAGACCCATAAGAAGGAGCTGGAGCATATGCGGAGCGAGTGCAAGAGCTACAGGGAAACAGCTGAGAAGGCAGCAGAAGCACTCAGGGTCCATGTTGCCGGCGTCCAATCTTCTAAGGCTTCAGTGGCGAGCAAAGCTCGTGCTGGATCTGAGGGGGAGAAGTCGCGTGCGCATAGTGTGGCTCCTGTACTTGGCATGTAAACTTTTGACATGTAGTAGCTTGCTCCTGTACTTGGCACATTTTGATAATAATAGAAATCTTTTTGGTGTTTGAAAATTGGATCTCTTGAATTGAATGTCTTTAATACCATGTACTGGGTAGCATTGGAATAGATACAATCTTTTGAATGTAAGGGATCGAGTCGCAACTTGATTACCCAAACTTGTGACTTGAAAATTGAATTGGAATTCGTGTAACACTTGTATGTGAGGGGGTGAGTCGCAACTCAAGCACCCAAACATATTAAACGATATCGAAATTGATTGAAATTGAATATTGAAATTTGAAAGTCAGTTTAACATTTGCTAGTAAGGGGTTGAGTCGCAACTATAACACCCAAACTTGTTAAAAAGACTTGGTAACTTGAATATGGTCAGTTTTTAACATTTGCTAGTAAGGGGTTGAGTCGCAACTCTAACACCCAAACTTGATAAAAGACCTGGTAATTTGAATATGGATAACTTGAAACTGCTTCAGAACTTGAATTGAAAAGCTGAATACTGGAACATTTGAATACTTGTACGAGATCTTTATTTATCACAGAATTTACATCATGGATAGAACATCTTGAGGTGCCTAGAATTCCAAGCTCGAGGCAATCTATCTCCTTCTGGTGTGATCAGTCTGTAAGAACCTTTGCCTCCAACTGATTCGACGATATATGGACCTTCCCAGTTGGGAGCAAGCTTCCCACTGCTATGTTCTTTAGTGTTGTAAAAAACTGCTCTGAGAACTAGGCTGCCCACTGGGAATTGTCTCTTATAGACTTTCTCATCGTAGGCTCTTTTGATCTTCTGCTGGTACTTGGCCACATGAAGGGATGCTTGATCTCGTAGTTCTTCTGAGAAGTCTAGATCATTGATTCGTAGTTCTTCGTTGATTCCTTCTTCAACTGCTTTGGTCTTCAAAGTACTTGATATATTTTCTGTTGGGAGTACTGCTTCCGATCCATATGTTAGACGAAAGGGTGAGAACCCTGTTGATCTTCTCGGAGTTGTGCGATACCCCCAAAGGACTTCAGGTAGGACTTGCTCCCACAATCCTTTCTTGTCATTGAGTTTCTTCTTGAGTATACCCAGAATAGCTCTATTTGAGGCTTCAGCTTGACCATTGCATTGAGGATATCTTGGAGTTGAATAGAATAGCTTGATACCGTTGTTCAGACAGAACTCTCGGAATTTGTCGGAGTCAAATTGAGCTCCATTGTCAGCAACGAGAACTTGAGGTGTGCCAAACCTTGAGAAGATGTTGTGCCGAATGAATTTGATCACTTCGTCGTCAGTCTCTCGGAAGAGGGGCACAGCTTCAACCCATTTGGTGAAGTAATCAGTGGCCAGCAATAGATACTTCTTCTTGCTCGGAGTTGGAGGGAAAGGACCCAGGAAATCTAACCCCCATTGATGGAAAGGCCAGGGGCTTGACAATTGATGAAGTTCATCTGCAGGGAGATGGATAGCTCGAGCGTGTCATTGGCAAGGTTCGCACCTTTGAACAACTTGTTGAGCATCCCTTGCCATTGTTGGCCAGTAGTACCCTTGTAGCTTCGTCTTGGCTTCAAGAGATCTTCCTCCCGAATGATTTCCACAAGCTCCAGAGTGGATATCAATCAGGATTGCCTGTGCTTGCTCGGGACCAAGGCACTTGAGCAACATCCCGTTGTGAGATTTGAAATATAGATCTTCTCCTTGTAGAATGTAGCATGGGAGCTTCCTTTGAACTCTTCGGGCTTGATTTGGATCTTCCGGCATTTTGCCATGCTTGAAGAAGTCGAAAATTGATCGTCTCCAGTCTTCAAGCTGATCTCCACCCCCAGATTCTTTTGTAGTAGTAAGGATCTGTTGATCGGGGGTGGTCTTGGGCACTTCTTGATAATCGATCTGTATTTGCCTTCCTCCGAGTGAGTCTCCAAGAACTGAGGCAGCATTGGCTAAGGCATCTGCTTCTCGGTTCTCTGCTCTGGGGATTTGAATGAATTCAGCACCAATAAAACGTTGTTGAAGACGTCGTACTAAGGCCAAGTAGAGTTGCATTCTTTCTTCGCGAGCTGTGTACTCTCCATTGATTTGCCTTATAATCAATTGGGAGTCGCTGTAGACGATGATTCGATCTACCCCCAGGGATTTTGCCATCTCGAGTCCAGAAATGAGTGCTTCGTATTCGGCTTCGTTGTTGGTGGCAGTGAATCCGAGGAGAGTGGCCTTCTGGAGATGATCAAGTTCGGGGGATATCAATACTATCCCAGTTCCTGATCCGATCGAACTTGAAGCTCCATCAGTATAAAGCTTCCATGGAGGAGTTGCAGCAGTAGCTTCGAGATTTGGATCAATTTTTGTTGCAAGATTGATCGGAGTATTGTCCTCATCTTCCAAACGCATGTCGACATCTTCTTCCCAAGTGATGGGGTCTTCAACTGGGAAATCAGCTAGAAAATCAGCAATAGCTTGACCTTTGATAGAAGTGCGAGATACGAACTGAATCCCCAGGGAGCTCATTTCGATCACCCATTTGGTCATTCGACCAGCTCGACCAGCTTTGTCAATGATATCTTTGAGCGAGTGTTCTGAAATGACAGTGATCTGGTGAGAGACGAAGTATGGTTGAAGGCGACGCGATGCAGTGAGTAAGGCTAGGATGACCTTCTCAGTTTTTGAATAGCGAGTTTCAGCCGGAAGAAGAGTGTGACTGATATAATAGACTGGATGCTCGAAGCCTTCTCTTCTACTGACTAAGACTGCACTGATTGCTTGATCAGTTACGGCGAGATAGAGCCATAAGTCTTCTTTTGGAAGTGGAGCCGTCAAGATAGGAGCTTGCACCAGATATCTCTTGATGCTTTGAAATGCTTCTTCACAAATCGGACTCCACCCTGAAGTATCCGCCTTTCGTAGTTTGTCGAAGAGAGGTTTACATTTGTCAGAAGACTTTGAGATGAAGCGATTGAGGGCAGCAAGTCTTCCAGTGAGTCGCTGCACCTCCTTTCGATTGGTAGGTGATGGCATGTCGAGGATAGCTCGAATTTGATCGGGATTGGCTTCAATACCCCTCCTGGTCACAAGATGACCCAGGAATTTGCCAGATTGAACTCTGAAAGCGCACTTGGCTGGATTGAGCTTCATACGATATTTTCGAAGAACTTGAAAGGTTTCTGCCAGATCAGAAAGATGCTTGCTTCGTACGGAGCTCCTGGTGAGGAGATCATCAACGTAGACTTCGACGTTGCGACCGATCTGATCTTCGAACATTTTTGTGACTAACCTTTGATAGGTGGAACCAGCATTTTTGAGGCCGAATGGCATTACATTGTAGCAGTAAAGACCTCGGCTAGTCACGAAGCAAGTCTTCTCTTGATCGTCTGATGAAGTGGAATTTGATTATATCCAGAATACCCATCCATGAAAGACAATAGCTCATGGCCAGCAGTGGCATCGACGAGTCTATCGATCCTTGGCATGGGAAATGGGTCTTTGGGGCAAGCCTTGTTGAGGTTGGTGAAGTCGATGCAGACTCGGACTTTCCCATTCTTCTTCGGAACAGCAACAATATTAGAGATCCAAGTAGGATACTCTACTTCACGTATGAAGCCTGCTGCGAGTAGCTTGGTGATTTCTTCTCGAACAGCAACTTGTAGCTCTGGTCGGATGGTACGTGGCTTTTGCTTGACAGGCTTCACCTCTTCTTTGATTGCAAGTCGGTGACAAGCGTCATCCGGATTGATACCAGGCATGTCTTCGAAACACCAAGCGAAGACATCGATATTGGATTGGAGGAAGGACACCATGTCTTGCGCTTCTGCGTCGCTAAGACTGGTACCAATGAAAGTTTGTCGAGGGAGATCTCCGCTGCCTATGTTGATTGGGATGATTTCTTCTATTGAAGGTGATGCTTCCCATTCGGTTAGTGGAGGTTCGGTCAGCGGAATCTCCTTTGATTGCTATTTGGAAGAGGGACCAGCTTCATCTCGTGGCCGCTTTGGAGGAGCAATGTTGATCTTTCGATCTGTCTTAGCCGCAGCAGCCTCACAAGACCTTCCAGCTTGCTGATCACCTCGAATGCAGACAATGCCTTCCCCAGTTGCAAACTTGAGTAGTTAATGATAAGAAGAGGAGATGGCATTGATCTGGTGGAGGAATGGTCGCCCGAGGATGGCGTTGTAGCTGGATACTCCTTCGACAATTGCGAGCCTGACCGAGACTCGAGTCTCTCGGCTGAGGTCGAGAGTGAATCTCGACTCACTCACCGTGATGCTTAGTTCGCCGTTGAAGCCGGTGATCACGGTCGGGACGACGTCGAGGCTTTGATACTTATGTCCCAGACGTTTGAAGCAGTCTGAGAACATAATGTCGATAGAACTCCCGGTGTCGATGAGGATCCGATTGACGGTGCTTCCGTCGATGATGAGTTTCAAAACCAGGGGGTCTCGATGTGGAGTATGAACTCCTTAAAGATCAGTGTCGTTGAAGACGATGGATGGCCAAGCAAGACCTTCGATGGGCTTCTCGATCCAGGTATCTTCTTTATTTGCAGTAGATCGAACATGGAAGATGCGCCGAATCTGCCGATCGACCTCTTTCCCGGTCACTACTTGGTTGTGCAACGATCCATGAATGCCAAAGATATTGGCATTCAAGGTGAGAGATGATGGGTTGGAAGAGATTTGATGTATCCAACACACTTCTTTCCCCTTGGCGGAGGTTCGACGTTGATCATGCCCGTTGTTGATGAATTCTTGAAGGTGGCCCTCTCGCAGTAAGTCTTCAAGATGGAACTTCAACCGATAGCATCGGTCGGTAGAGTGGCCGTGACTTCGATGGAATTCACAGTAGACTGTTTTGTCTACTGTGAACTTGGAGTTTGGCTGAAGAGGATTGGGCCTCCGAAGATACTCGTCGTGTTGAATGCGGTCGAGTATCTGTTCGACTGGTATACTCCACTCGGTAAAAGTGGTCTTCGTTGGAGATCGACGTCCGTCATTCTTTGATCGTTTGTTGGCTGGAGGGGCTGCTGCCTCAGCGTTGTGGGCCTTTGCAGCATACTTTGGAGTTTCTCTTTCAGCAGGCTTTCGCTTCGTCTCTCGCCCTTTCCGAGCGACTTGATCGTCTTCGACCTCGATCTCTCTCTGGATTCGATCGAACATAGCTCCCAGAGAAGGAGGGGGATTACGGATGAAGTCGTTGTAGATGTGTAGATCGAAGCGGAGAGCGTTCTGGAAAGCCAACATGATGGCTTCATCGTCCAGATGTCTTCCAGAGAGGGCAGCATGCTCGTTGCGAAATCTCCTAGTAAAACTTCGGAGAGTCTCGTCAGCACCCATCCTTAGCCGATAGAGAGAGTCAAGCTTCTTCTCGGGCTTCAGATTGAGCTGATAATGCTGCACAAAGAGTTTAGCCAAAACATCGAACTGGGTGATGGACCCAGCTCGGAGATTATGATACCAGTCGAGTGACGGTTCATCAAGACTTCCTGCAAAGGTGCGGCAGAGCACATTGTTTTCTTCTTCGTGCGGCGTTAAGGCTTGCTTGAAGGCCAGGATGTGGAGAGTAGGATCTTCTCTGATGCAGTTGAATTTGGGGAGGATTGGAGTTCTCCATCCCCTTGGAAATGTTGTCTCAAAGAGACTTCGATGTAGAGGCCCGGCAGAAGAATAGCCATCCCTGCGACCATGTCCTCGACCTAGAGGTGGGTCAAGAGGCAAGATCGCAAGGTCTTGCTCAGGCATTGAAGTATTTGCCGGTTGAAGCCGATGTCGGAGGTCCGATCCAAGCCCACGCTGAAGTGGAATGGAAAGGGAAACTCGACTCTTTGAAGGAGCACCTTTCATTTGGTGCCTCATTGGTATGTTGAGCTTTGAAGGTGCCCTCTTGTCGCAGTTGCGGCCAGAAGACGATTGGGAAGACTCATCGTCAAGGCGATCCCAAACACTCTGCTTCCAGGGGGCAGCAGAGGGAGTTGGGTCGCGTCGGATCCTCTCGAGGGCAGCAGTGCCCATTGACCTCCGTTGCTCGGAGTGAATTGAATGTCGAGGAAGATCGATCCTCTCGCTTGTAGAGGGAATAGGTAGAGCGATCCCAGCCTCGGAAGCTGCTTTCTTCAGAGCATCCCTCTCAGCGGTGAGGGTGGCGTTCTGCTTCGCCAATTGGAGCAGTTGGAAGTCGACCGCAGAGATTTGGTAGGTCGATGGAGGGTCTTCAGCAGGAGCGGGTGTTGTTTGCCCAATTGACTGCCGCGCGGGGTGGGCGATAGGTCGATCGACAGATCTCCCACTTCCTGAACGAACCCCCATCTCGGGGACAGCAAGGGGCTGTCCGAAGTTGAGCCTTTGACTCATTGAACGAGTCTCAGGACGAGGTTGTTGTTGAGTGTTACTTCCTTCTGGTTGACCTTGATGTTTCGTCCTCGCCATTCAGAGAGCGAAAGGTACAACGAGAGTGCCGTTCAGTTGTCTGATCAACCGAGAGGGCAAGGAAGTTTGACTATCAAGATCGGTTGTAGGTTCAACCGATCAAGTAGTAGCGGAGAGTTGGACTTTTTGATCGGATCCCACAGACGGCGCCAAACTGTGGGGGAAAATCTTCGTGCCGACCCGAAGACTCTCGCAGCACCAGTCAATTGAAGGTATTGACGTGGAAGATCGTTTGTCGATCTATTGATTGAAGTTGAAGCCTTTTGATATGCTAATAGAAAGAGATGCAATCAGAGAGTTTGACACAAGAGATGTGATCTCGGAGTTCAGCCGAAGCCTACGTCTCCGTGCTATAGGGAGCAACCCGAATTCACTAACACTTCACTTGGAGTGACCTCGACAGGCCGAGTGTCACTGAAATCTCTTTAACCTCTTCAAGGGTAAGAAGAGATAGATAAAGAGTTAGAAATTTCTAGGTTCTGGTTTCTGAAAATAGGTATCAAATGATGATGGCACTGATTTTCTCTCTGGATTTGAAATTGGTTCTGAGTTTCGATCCTTTCTCCTCCTGAAGGCTCTGCTATTTATAGGATTCTCTGGTGGTAAATGGCGGTCTGTGCTGCAGCATCTGGGGATCCTCCAGGTAAAGCTGGCGGGCCCCGCTACCGTTTTCTGGGGGATTCTACAGGCTCGTGGGCCTACCGGGCAGGGCCGGTGGGTATCGCGGTGGTCCTCGTGGGCCCACCCTGCAGGGTCGGTGGGTCCCGTGGTAGTCTTCGTGGGCCCACCAGGCTGGGTCGGTGGGTCCCGTGGTAGTCTTCGTGGGCCCGCCAGGCAGGGCCGGTGGGTCCCGTGGTAGTCTTCGTGGGCCCACCAGGCAGGGCCGGTGGGTCCCGTGGTAGTTGGTAAACTTCTGCCAAAATTTGCACCCACAGCCATGGAAGCTCCTGACATCATGGATGCTCTTCGGTTCACGCCACTCTTCGATAGCGCGGACCTTCTCAGGGTCCGTGGAGACCCTATAGACAGAGACGACAAACCCTAGGAAATGGACTTCGATAGTAAGGAAAGTACACTTCTTTGGATTGGCATACAGCTCTTATTTCCTCAGGATGGCGCAGACTTGCCGAAGGTAGTCTAGATGTTGTGCCCGGGACTGGCTATAGATGAGTATGTCATCAAAGTACACAATGAGAAATTTTTCCATGAAAGGGCAGAGTACTTGTGTCATAACTCTCATGAAAGTGCTCGGCGCATTGGTCAGTCCAAACGGCATGACCATCCACTCATACAATCTGTCCTTGGTCTTAAATGCAGTCTTCCACTCATCTCCAGGGCAGATGCGAATCTGGTGGTAGCCACTCTTTAGGTCGATCTTGGAGAAGATGGTGGCTCCAGACATCATGTCCAACAGGTCACCCAAACGAGGGATAGGGAAACGGTACTTGACCGTTATCTTATTGATGGCGCGGCTATCCATGCACATACGCCAGGTTCCATTCTTCTTGGCCGTAAGTAATACGGGGACCGTGCAAGGGCTCATGCTCTCTTTAATAAAACCCTTTTTTAATAGTTCATCAACCTGCCGCTTTAGCTCGGCATGCTCCGTAGGGTTCATCCTATAGTGGGGCAGGTTGGGGAGGCTCACCCCTGGGACCAGATCAATTACGTGCTGTATGTCACGCATTGGAGGCAATTGGTCGGGGAGGTCCTCGGAGCTCAAATACTGCATTGACGCAACTTCCGCTGTCGATGATCACTTTACAATTCTTGTCCCTAATTCTGGTGAAGGTATGAAAGATGTTGGTATGTCTCCAGTCATCTTGTTCTTTGGGTTGGGATAGTGCACACCTCACAACGGTCAACTCGATGGGTGCTGCGTACCTAAGACAACCTAGCGTGAGGTCACTTTCCTCGTTATCGAAGTCTCCTTCATCATCGTTAGCTTGGTACACAAAACCATCCATGTCCGACTCCAATGCTTAAACAGGTGGCCATTAATGATGTTGATCTTGATAGGGCTGGGGCAGTTTGCAGCCACATGTCCATAGCCCTGGCACTTGTAGAATTTGATGAGGGGACTGAGTTTGGAGAAGTCTCTCTCAGGGCCCTTGTCACGAATGTCCTTTTCATTGCTCCGACTCATGGTATCTGTCCTAGATTGGGATTGGGTGGGATAAGACCGACTCAGATAGTTGCTCGAGGGACAAGGAGCATGACTCCGAGAATCACTCCGGTGAGGGTGGCTAGATCGGAGGCTATCAAGGTCTTGGACTAGGGCGTAAGCTCTTTCTAGCTCAGTGACATCACGGGCAAGGAGTTCATTCCTCAGGTCTTCTCTCAAACCCGATCGAAAACGGGACAGGACCTGGACAGGGGTTTCAGTTCCAAGGATATTACAGTGAGTCAAGAACTCATCGAATTTGGCGACATAGTCCTTGGCTGATTTGTTGCCCTAGGTGAATTGGTGCCATTGATCTAATAGGCGGGCCTGATACGACAGAGGCACATATTTACCCTTTAGCCCATTCTTTATTGCGACCTAATTATCGATGGGGTCTTAGGTTCGGGTAACTCTCAAGGCCTCTACGTTAGTCCAGTATTGACTAGCAGGTCCACTACACTTCATTGCGGCGAATCGGACTTTCCTTGGTTCCGTTAAGGGGTACCAGGCAAAATATCGGTCCACGCATTGGAGCCAGTCCAAGAAAAATTAGGGATCATGCCTGTCATCGAAAGAGGGCACTTCTAGCCTGATGCTCCAGAGATATTGTTCATCCGGATCTTGATTATTTTTCCAGGGTGGCCGAAAATCTTGAGGGTCCTGGGGTGGTGGAGTCTGTGGTGGAGCTTGGTCCAGATGGTCAAAACGGGCGTTGGTATCATACTGGTAGGCAGCAAGATTCAGGTTCATGGTGGCGATCCCTTGAGCTAACTCGGTAAGTGTCCTAGCTAGGATGTCGGGATCCATGTTGCAACTGTCCGACTCAATAGACTCTTCTAACAAGTATGGGCTACCTGTACGAGTTGGCATGCACAATTAAAATGATGCTTAATGAATACTAATTGCAAATTCAAACGTTGCATGTACCATGCCTACCTACAACCATGCTCTAATACCAAAAATGATGCAAAACAACACATGTGAAGCTAATGTCAGCAGGAGATTGAGTAGACCAGTCTTTACTACTTAATTAGGAAACCAGGCCAAACAATTAATTCAACCCAGAAACGCGGAGTGATAGTTTTAACAGAATTATTAGCACGAGATTAACCACTTCAAGTCCCAAGAAATAAATAGCAATACTTAAATTAGATGGCAATGGCCCCATATGCAATATTAAGACTGGTAACTCATGGGTAGGTGGACACACACAACTCACGATGCTAGACATTAGTGGGCATAAATAAAACGCAGGAGACTTAATTAAGGGTGTTACCCGATGATACCCTACTGGAGAAGAAACGTACCTACTAAGGACCACAGGACGCCGCAGGGACTTCGGATGGTAGCGGGATTGGTGCCGATGCAGGAATTCGGGTTGGGGTGGGGGTTGAGCGAGGGCCCGGAGAGCCACAACGTTGGGGTGAACGGGAGCGTCGGGGTGCCACTGTTGATAATCCTCAGTAATTCCTAGCCGGGCTTCCGCGTCCTTGGCGACGAGGTAGGTGATGCACTCCACGTATTCTTTCATGTTCTCACCTGCGTTGAATCAAAAGTCAAGAAATAGAGAACGGATATCAACGAACTCGTCCTTGTCGTCGATCAAGCCATGGTTGATGTCTGGGTCGGCCATGCCGACATGCAAAGGGAGAGGAGGAGTGGGGGTTTTGGGTGCGGGACTGCGAGGAAGAGGGGGATGTGGGGGGGTCAGGCGCGAGTTGTAAGAGGGTCGGGGAAGGGGTTCGGTGGGTCAGGGTGGGGTCTGCAGGGAGGGGAAGCGAGGGCCTGGGGTAGATCGCGGGGAAGGAATTGGGGGCCAGGATCGGGGCTGAGTCGGGGGAGAGAAGGAGGAGGCGGCAGTGGCTAGGGCACGGGGCAAGGAGGCGGGAGGGGTGGGGATCGGGTCGGGTCAAGCCACAACACAGGGAGAGGGGGCAGGGCCAGGGCTGCAGCGCATGGAGAGATAGGGGGTCGGGACTAGGCTCGGGGAGAGGAGGGAAATGATGGGGCTCGGGTCGAGTCTGGTCGCAGCACAGGGAGAGGGGGCGAAGCCGGGGCTGCAGCACAGGGAGAGAAGGGACGGGGGGGGGGGGGGGGTCGGGATTGGGCTCGGGGAGAGGAGGCGAGGGAGGGGGACTCGGGGTAGGAAAAAAGAAGGTTCGGCCGGGCCTTGTTGGGAGGGTAGGGGAATCACGAGAGTGAGAGAGAGGGTCGCAGGAGGAAAGAGAGAGAGGGATAGGGGGGGGCGGTGTGGGCTGGGGAAAAGAAAAGAAAACTAGGCAACTAGGGTTGCACGCACTAGCCTGAACCTAGGGTTTCATATGCCTAGGGTTTGGGTTTGGGTTTTACACACCTCACCCTGGTTTCTCTCAACACACATGTGGAGGAAAACAGAAATTTCTTATTCATAACATGATCTCAAATGACAAAAGGGCAAGCCTATATAAAGGCTTACAAATACAACCAAAAGTCCCTGAAAATCGAGATAGGACTAAATAATATAATACAGAAAGAAAAACACAATGATGACGGTTCTGAATGCTCGATCAAAGCCATAGGCTCAGGTGGCGCCTCTTACGCTGGTACACGCGCCATGGGCGCTGCTCGATGTCCCCATCACAACCACAGCTAGACCAAGGGGCGACCGAAGTGGTGGAACAGAGGGCTCACCAGAAGAAATAAGTCATTTTTGAGATACAGAAGGAATCCGCCCCAGGAAACACCTCCGGGGAGTTTGCCTAAGGTTTGCAGTAGCGGATCGTTACGTCCCTTGGACAGAGGCCACCTGTGGCCATGGCTCACAGCCCGCCCAGGGCTGACCCTGACCGTATGTGACCAGTTTGTGCATGGTAAAGGTCGTCCAGTGGCTGGTGCTCATAGACCACCTAAGGCTTGCAGTAGCGGATCGTTGCGTCCCTTAGACATAGACCGCCTGTGGTCATAGCTCATATCTCGCCAAGGGCTAACCCTGACCGTATGCGACTAGCTCGCACGTAGTAGAGGTCACCCAGTGGCTGGTGCTCGTAGCCTACCCAGGGCTTACAGTGGCGGATCATTGTGTCCCTTGGACAGAGGCCACCAGTGGCCGTGGCTCAAAGCTCGCCCAGGGCTGATCCTGACCCCATGAGACCAACTGGCATGTGGTTGAGGTTTCCCAGTAGTTAGTGCTCGTAGCCCGCCCAGGGCTTGTAGAAACGGATCCTTGCATCAGTTGGGCAGAGGCCGCCTGTGGTGTCGCTCACAACTCGCCTATGGCCGGCCCTCACCACATGCGACCAACCCACATGTGGTAAAGGCCGCCCAGCGGCTGGTGCTCGTAGCTCGCCCAGGGCTTGTATAGCCCGCCAGAAGCACAGCTCTAGTCCATACGTGGAGAGATTGCCCCTTTTTACTAACAGAAAACTTAGAATGATATCTATGAACACCCACAGCTTGCTCAGGAGCTCATCAAACCCAATACCCATAGCTCGCTCAGAAGCTCGCATAATCGTGCAATCGCCAAAGAGCTCGCCTATTAACAATAGAAAGAAGTAGGCGGATCAACGACACCAATGGAGTCACCACGGAGTACACCCACAGGTTACTTAGGAGCTCACTTGATCATGCAAACAGCCAAAGAGTCCACATATTGATGGTAGAAGAGGTTCTGAAGGTTCCCCCCTGACTAGGATCTCGCCCTCTCTCGCAGATGTCACCCACAATAAGGCGGTATCAAATCAACAGATATCATCACCCCGTGGAGCTACGTGGATGATTGCAGTCCACGAAAGCCAGCAAAAGTCGGTATAGGACCTCCCAGACTAGAGCTTTCCAGAATCTCCACCTGGCAATGACAAGACCGGTACATCCCCCTTACCACCGCCTAGTAGGCTAAACACACAAAGGTCATGAAGAGCCCATATGGACTGGCACATGGGGGCATAAAAGGTGTGGGAAGACACCGCCACGTGTCACCCTCTGATGGCCTGTAAAAGGCTATAAATGTACGACCCTCGGCTCTAAAGTAGAGGTTCAAAACTCAAAAACCCAAACTCTTTCTGACTACTATAGCTCTCCCTTGCCCGTACCTTTACTGACTTGAGCGTCGGAGGGTCTGCGCTCCTAAGGGAGCCAGCCGTTCTCACGCTTTCTCTGTCTTGCAGGACGACCGCACGAGCCAGTAAAAATATCCCCCAATATTTAGCACCATTTGTGGGATCTTTCGACTGGTTCCAGTGAGGACACCCGCGACCACCTGGTTAAAGGTTGTGCTTCGTCAAGGACACCCTAGTGGCCCCAGCCATGCAGGGACAGAGGAGAGCGAAAGCCCATGCTGGGGTTGCGTGAAGCGGCCCGCATGCTCAACCTTCCCAACCCTTGTCCCACTCAGTGACCTGCTCTTGTTGGATATGTTGGCCACTCAATAGACCATTATGGATGAACTGGCACGACTATGCCAGGTTCCGACGGCAAGCTGGAGGATTGATCTTTCCCCTGGGCTTGACTCACGGAGGGGAGGGTCAGGGATCCCACCCGTGTGTCCGGGAGTGTCGGCGGGGACCGCGGCCCCTGCGCGACCTCCCCCAGCCTCAGTATCGTACCAACCCACGATAGGACCCACACAACGGGCCTCCCAGTTGGAGCCCCCTGTGGAGGATGCAGTGACACGTAGGGCGAAAGGGACCGCTCTCGAGCGGCTGCAGCGACTCATCACCCAGCGCTCCAGCAACAAGTTGACCCCACCATCGGCCCCTCCACGCCGACGAAGCAGAAGCGTGGACTCGGATGAGTCAGAAGTAGGATCTCGAGGGAAAGACCGCAACCCACGCCATCGGTGCGAGAAGGAACCCGCGATGGAGCTGCCCCGTAGGAAGCTCGAGAAGTGACGACCTCTCACCGACCTACCCCGATGTCGAGGCAGATATCAGAGAGGCGACGTGACAGTCAGAAGGAGATCACCCCCGGGCGTCGCAGCAACGAAGGCCCGAGTCGGCCTAGAAGGATTGTGCATGACCGCTTAGGGCCTGCACAGCCTCCACCCCTTAAGGTGCTGGCTGCTGCCCAACATGCCCGTCGACCTCCTGGAAGACCTCGCTGCCCGTGGTGGGAGCTCGTCTTCACAAGCGAGGTTCACCAAGGGGGCTTTCCTCAGTACTGGACATAACCAAATTTCATTCTATTTGATGGATCCCAAGATCCTGTGGACCACCTCATGGCCTATCAGAAGTTGTTATTCTTCCGGGACCAGGACCACGTCATGTGTCACACGTTTCCTAGCAGCTTGACCGATTCAGCCTTGAACTGGTTCCACAAGCTACCCTCTTTCTCCATTCCGAACTTCCCCAAACTGTCTAGGCTGTTCTTGGAGCAATACCGTTGTAATCGGCAACCACCGAAGAGGATCGAATCGCTGTTCTCCCTGACCATGGGGGCCCGGGAGACCCTGCGATGCTTCTCGATGAGATTTCGGAGTGCCTATCTCACCCTGGAGGATTCAGCTGGGCAAGATCGCACCACGGTGAGTGCCTTCAGAAGCACGCTTCCCGAAGAAGGCAAGCTCTATGACGCCCTTGTCATCTTCGACCCCCACACCATGGTCGAACTCTTTATCCTTGTCCAGTAGCACATCAAGCTCGAAAATGTGGTGCTCAACTAAAAGGGCAAGATAGTCAAGCAACGACCTCCCACCGTCTTGCAACCTTTCGTCGTCAAAGCCGTGGAGAGACGTGAGGCGCCCCCTGCGGCATCTGCTGTCGACCCTCCAACAGCTCTGGCTATGCTACCTCTAGAGGCACCAGTCGCGATGACTAGAAGACCACCGAACTGGCGCCTGCCTCCTGGTCTAGGAGAATGGGACTTCACCGTGATGACCCTCTCGCCTGGGCAGATACTACAGCAGGTAAGGAGCGAGCCGTTTGTCCAATACCCCCCTCCTCTTCAACAGAGTAAGCCCGAATCCACCGATAACACACGGCTGTGCGCGTTCCACACAGGTATCGAGCACCACACCAATCGGTACCGAGCTCTTAGGAATCATCTAGAGGACCTCATCATCATGGGTCATTTGGACCAGCTCAGCTCGCCACTGAGGCGATTCGTGGTCGTACCAGTGCAAGCTCTTCGAGAAGGACATCACCCGGGACCCACGGAGCCCACTCTAGTTTTTCCAACTCTGTCACAACTACGACGGCCTTCGTAGTTGAGATATACCAAGCTTTTTGCTTGACCGGAGGAAAGTTGCACCGGGTGTGCAGACGGTGGCAGGCGATTTCTGGGTTGATCCTGGGCATTTCGGTAAAGCTCCATGTGAACACGTCGAGGTAATCTTTGAGAAGTTTTGTTAAGGACAATACCTCGACCTCGGTCAATGATTCCCAAGGTGGATAACCCTTGGAATCCCATCATCTCCGATATCTATCTCTTGGAGGGGCTCCGCAATAGGGAATTTTCCCTTCGCGGTATCTCCTGGGCAATCTCCCGCACCATGCTTTCGACTAACGCCGGGCCCACTCGGGCAGTCTATCCGCGGGGGTGAAGTGGGTGTCTTGTAAGGTTGGGGAGTCGTTATTGGATTGTCCAGAAGTTTGCGTGGAGTGGTAGCTAACTGCTAGAAGGGTGTCGGACTCTGAGTGCCCCATAGTAGTCAGGTGGTGGACATCCTGCTCGCATCTGGTAGCAGTGACCTGATCACCTGACCATAACCCCAGTTGGAGTAGGAAATTTGAGGGCCTGGTGATTGGCGAGGGCACCGCATTCATCTGCCTCAGCCAAGGTCGTCCAAGGATGGCATTGAATGCAGACTGCCCATCGACCATAGCAAAGCAGGCTTGCCAAACCTCAGGGCCCTCCATCACAGTCAGGGTGATCTCCCCGACTACTTTAGCGACATCACCTTTGAAGCCACTCAGGGAGCCTGCTGCTGGGGACAAGTCGACATGTCGTAATCCTTTTCGCTAGAAAGCCGACAAGAAGAGAATATCCACGGCAATCCCGGAGTTTATCAAGATGCGCCGCACCTCTATACTGGCTATCATGAGGCGTATGATGAGGGGGTCGGCATGTGGAGTGGCGACCCCAACCATATCATCCACTGAAAACCATTAGAAGTCGTAGGCTTCTAACCTACCTTGGGGTTTGAAGTAAAGTAGAAAGTAGAGATATTGAGTGCACCTTTTGCATTTATTCCACCTCCCTCACCTGCCGCCGGACTTCGTTGTTGGACCTCGGATCGCCCAAGCATCCAGTGATGGTATGGTAGATCATGGGCCCACCCAGGGGAGGTGGTGGTAGAGCGGACTCCGTGGAAAAGCTGTTTTGGCAGTAAGAAGTAAAAATCCTCACCTACCCCTTATTTATAGGCGCGGTGGAGGTAGGTGAATCGGGCGACATTTAATGATAGGACCGGTGGGTGAGGCGGCACAATGGCGGCCGAAGAGACGGATTTCGTCTCCCCGTCAGAGCGCAACGCGTGCCCATGCACGTAGGTGAAGACTGAAGCGGCGCCAGCAGTATCACCTCTGTCCGGCCCCTGACCACCCAAGGAGAGACACATGGCACAGCGGCGTCTGAGATCTCATGATGATATTCGGCACCTTGGGCCCCGGTCCTGCGTCGCATTTAATACGATGCGATGGGCAGAGATACGGATCTATTCAGATGTAGCCTCACCCTTAGGAAAAAGCTCTCTACGCAAGGTCGCCTGAGGCTGGTGCACCCAAAGAGGGGGACGAGCTCGGCATCTATCTCTCCATCACCAAGAATACGGTAAGTGGGGTCTTTGTGGTGGAAGAAGCAAAACAAGAAAGGCATGTGTACTTCATGAGTCACACAATGCTCCCCGCCGAGCTCCAGTATCGACCAATCGAGAAAGTCGCTCTGGCCTTGGTCTTAACCGTGAGGAAACTTCATCCGTACTTCTCAGCACATTCCATCAAAGTCATCACGGAACACCCTTTGAAGAGTATGCTCTCAAGGCTTTCGGTGGCCGTAAGGCTTTATCGTTGGTCTGCCGAAGTCGCCACTTACGGATTGGAGTACGTTCCGCAAACTGCAGTCAAGTGGCAGGCTCTTGTCGATTTTTTGGCGGACTTCTCGTTGGAAGAACCAATCCCAACTCAGGAGGATGAGCCAACTGAGGCACACCCTGGGAAGGCGAGGTTTCTGAGCGAGCCAAGCGAACCCTGCCATGTCGAGCATGCATCTATTGAAGATTGGGAGCTTTTCGTCGATGACTCGTTTAACAACTCTGGAGCAGGAATCGGGGTTTTGCTGATCACCAAAGAGGCAATCCTTAAGAAGTCCATTCGGCTCAATTTTGCCACCACTTACAATGAAGCCGAATATGAGGCTCTTTTAGCAGGCTTAGAGCTCGCTGAAGAGGTTGGCATCAGGAAGCTGAAGGTCTTCAGTGATTCCCAATTGATCGTTTGCCAAGTCAACGATGATTATGCTTCCCGAGACACACGAATGGCGAGCTACGCTGACATAGTGAAGGGTAAGGCCGCCAAGTTCAAGAGAATTTCTTTCGAGCAAATCCCCCAATCTGATAATAAACGGACTAATGCCCTGGCCAATACGACCACCCTGCTAGGAGGTCTCGAAGCTTGGCAGATAATCATTGAAGTACAAGACCGTTTCCAGATCCAACTTGGTGAGAGCATAGTAAATAAAACCTCATCCGAGGTACTGCCCTCCGGTTGGACCGCGCCAATCATTCGCTACCTCAAGAAAGGTGAGTCCCCCGATGATAAAGAAGAAGCCCGGCAAATAGAGAATCATGTTGGCCGCTATCTCATTCGCTGGGGTCGCCTCTTTTGAAAATCCTTCGACGGGTCCAATCTCAGATGCATGGAACTTCCAGAAGCAGATGAAGTGCTAGGTTGCATCCAATCCGGCAAGTTCGGCAATCACGCCGATGGACGATCTCTAGCCGGGAAGGTGAGGAGGCAAGGGTACTGGTGGCCCACGCTCGAGCAAGATACCTTGAAGATCGCCAAAAGGTGTGTATAGTGCCAGAAGCATGCCATAGTCATCCACTCGCCCGCAGAAGAGCTGCACCCTTTGGTAAGCCCCTGGCCTTTTCAGTAATGGGGACTCGACATCGTAGGACATTTTCCCATATCAACACAACAAAGAAAGTTTATCCTGGTAGCCACGGACTACTGCACAAAATGGGTGGAAGTGGTCCTGCTGGCCAAGATCGGTAAAAAGCAAGTGAAGGACTTCCTTTGGAAGAATATTTTTTATAGGTTCGGCCTACCCCGAGTACTCATCACCGATAATGGTCGCCAGTTCAACAATCGCTTAATCAAGAGCTTTTATATCGAATATGGAGTCGACCTGAGATCCTCCTCTCCAAGGTACTCCCAGAGCAACGGGCAAGTCGAGGCTACGAACTGGGTAATCCTGGACAACCTCAAGAAAAAGTTGGAAGGGAAGAAAGGACTATGGGAAAAAGAGCTCGACAGAGAGCTATGGGCCTATCGGACTACGCCATGTCACTCCACGAATGAATCACCATTTACCCTTACTATGGGTATGAGGTCGTCTTTCTCATGGAAGCCGAGTTGCCAATAGAGCGTAGGCTCGCTGCAGGAGAGGTTGACAATGATAAGCTGCTCGCCGATTCTCTTGACCAACTTGAAGAGTGAAGGGCGCGCTAACCTGCACCTCACCGAATATAGACAAGAGATAAAGCGCGCTTACGATAAAAAGTTCTCCAACGGGCATTCAAGTCCGGCGACCTGGTGATGCGAAAAGTGTTTGCTAACACACAAGAGCCTAATGCCGGAAAGCTCGCGGCGAACGGAGAAGGTCCCTACATAGTACACGAAGCAAGAGGATTCGGGGCCTACCGGTTGATGATCGTGGACGGCGACCTTCTGGAGCGACCTTGGGACACCCTTTATCTTCGAAAGTTTATGCATAGCGTGTAGGCGCCCTCCTTTAAACCATATTTTGAGAATAAAAGGACGTTTTGGATTTGAGATGAATCACTTCTTAGAATGTGATCTCGGACGCAGTCAGCTCGCACGTAGCACGTTTGGTAAACCCTTGAAGTTCGGACTTGGCAAAGTCATAGAAAAACGTGAAACTGCCAAGTCGACCTAAGGGCATGACCAGTAACCAGGGTCTCAGGGGGTAATTAACCAGGCAGGGGGCAGCTAGAACTTTGATTTTTTTAAAAAAATAAAGCTTTGAACCTCCGGGCTTGTGAAGTTTTTGAGTTATTTGATTTGTATTTTTTGGTTTCCCAAACTCGAAGGTCATATTGGGTTTTATCGTGCATATCGTGTTTTTTGTTTGTATCTTTTTTTTTTTAGATCGAAACTTTCTTAAGACGAATTAGCTGCCTCGCCCGAGGTACGACCCTCGAGACCACTGAATAATTTCGAGAGCGAACTTATAGACAGAGAGAAAGAGAATAATACAGAAGACAGGTGAGTTGAAGAAGATTCATTTCATTCAAAAATATGATTATATCGAGAAGGATAGGCGGGCTCAGAGCTTGCTTGTATCCGCCCTGCTGTCGTCCCCCCAATGCCTCTTCTTCGACCTCTCGGTCTTGTACTTTTCAACAGTGGTGATGGCGCCCTTCTTGAGGAGATTGTCCAGCTAGGCTTGGAGGAGACTCAGTTGGGCCTGGAGGCCTTTGGCGTGCGCTTCCTACTTTGCGGCAATTTCTGCCTTCAAGGCAGCTACCTCGCTCTAGAGTTGAGCCACCTCCTTCTGGGCCATTTCCTTTGTTGCAGTTGCCTTCTCCTTGGCTAACCTTGCCTCCTCCTGGGCTAACCTCGCCTCCTCCTGGCCCGCCCTTGCTTCCTGGAGTTGGGAAGCAGAGCGGAGTTGCGCCTCATCGGCAATCGCCAGCCCCGATACTAGGGCAACGCCCCTCTGGCGCAGCTCCTTTGTCTCTGACGACAGCTCCTCAGAGCGATTCACCCGCTGAAGCTGGTGAATGTGCTCATCCACCCTGCGCTCAGAACCCCGGAGAGAGTTGTCCAACAAAGCGACGAGGGTTCTCCCCGTTGTGGCAACCTCCTCGGCCAGGGCTTGGCTTTTCTTATCCGCCTAGGAAAAAGATAGGGTGAGTAACCAGGGAGTAAAATTATAAGGCCACGAGCAAGGCAGGGGCATTACCTCTTCGAGCTAGTCGCGGATCGCTGCGAACGGAGCTCAAGCGAAGATGTTGCAGTCGAAGATCTGTCGCAGATAATGGGGCGCCCTTCCTTCCTCGGTCGAGGAATGGGCGGCCTCCCGATTGCCTGGTCCACTAGTGCCTGGGGCGGTAGCCGGTTAGGGGGCCGATGTCGCAGTCACCTAGGTCGGAGGAGGAGTGCCCAGAACGTGGCCCTCCCTGCCCTTCAGACTGGGGCGACTTGCCTCCAACCCCTCAGTCGCATGCTCCGGGCTTAAGGACCCCGAGTCCGAGCTCGAGGACCCGGATCCAATGTCGACCAGGGAGGGGGACTTGTATGCTAAGTCCCCCAGGTGCCCGCAGCGGCTAGCTCCGGCTTAGCCGAGGAGTTGAGCAAAGCGGGGCACGGCAGAGAGGTGAATGAGGGGGTCGCAGCAAAGGTGGGAGCTCCCAACTCGCTTCCCTTTAGGAGTCTGCCCCGGGGGATGGCGGCGGAGCTCCTCCCTGCTGGACCACCCTTCCAGCAGTAGTGGCGAGAGTTCCCAGCTCGCCTCCTCCCAGGTCAACGGTAACTGGAGTTGGTGGCGGAACTCTGTCCCTGCCACTGAAGTAAGGGAAGGCGGGATTGGGGCTCGCTCGCCAAGGGCAGTGGCGCTGGAGGTCGCTCGAGGAGGATGAGGTAGGCTGTCGGGCTCCTCATTGTCAGAGGTCGTCCACTCTATCTTTGAATCTAGCCCCGCCTTTTGGAGAGCTTTCTGCCACTGCTGCTCCGCCTGAGTGCTCAAGAAAGCCTCGTGCGCCAGGTGGACCGGGGTGGCACCCCCAGTCCCAGTTTGGGGGCCCAGAGCAGAAGGCCTCACGACCTCCTTCTTTTTACTCCCTTGGACCACCATTTCCAGGGTCATCACCACCACGCGAAGCGGGACTGAAAGGTCACCAGGAAAATTTCCCATAAGTATGCGAGCCATCCCAGACTTGACCTCCGCTATGGTCAGTAAGAGCTCGACGTCTGGGTCGTCAGGCTCAAGAAATTGTAACTTGCGTTTGACAGTAGGAGGGAGAGCTGGTTGCTGACCTGGACCGGCATCCTGACGAGGAGGTGGCGGGGTTAGAGTAGTCTTGCCCTGGCCTAGCATCTCCAGGGTGTCGGGGTCATCGAAGCGGATGGGGAAGGCCCGCTTCCTTTCGGCTTTCTTCCAGGGGTTGTCGCCCTAGGCCCCAGCTCCCTTGCTAGTCCTCGTCGTTGGTGGGGGATGGTCTTCTGCTTCTGGGCAATCTTCTGCTTGAGCAGAATGGCGCCCGTCTTCCTGTCCTTCAGCTGAAAGGCGAAGTCCGGGGCAGTTATTTTCTTAGGAGTCCACCCTCCTAAGTACTGGAGAATGGCCTTGTCGAGTGATCGTTCCCTTATGGTATCGATGCACTTCTTCTTCCTGGACTAGTAGTAGACGATCTCCCAGAAGACAGATTGGGTAGGGGTACCCGGATAAGAGGGAACCCCGATGAAGTGCCCTTACCACCCCCCACGGTGATGAAGGGGTGGTCATTCCAGTACCGATCCTTGCTCTTGATCGTCGTGAAGGGGAGTACCTTACCCGGCCTCCCGGTGAAGTAGAAGACCCCGTAGCCCATATTTCTATAGACTAGATCGGGTTTGAGGAACCACTTCTTGAGCAGGTAGCTCAAGAGGATCATCACCTTGAGGGCGGCCTCGAGCTGGGAGAGCCCGAAGAGCACACCCAAGGAATTGCCAGTGAACTGGGCAGGGCAAAGACCCGTTAACTCAGGAAACTCCCCAACAAGGTGTCTCAATGGAAGCCTTAGCCCATACCACAACAGCCACACAGAGACCACTGTGCCCTTGGGCGACCTCCCCGAAAGCGGCATCTTGGTGACGAGGATCTGGGAGGGGAAATCGATGGCCGCCCTAATGTTATTACCCACCAGTAGGCCGACAGGGTCCTTAAGCCAGACCACCGCTGTCTCACGGTCGAGCTCCGAAGCTTTGCTACCTTGGCCGAGGACGACGGGAGTCGGAGCAGAAGAGGAGGTTGCTATTTGAGGAGGAGAGGGGTGCTAAAGCGGGCTACGAGGGAGAGCTATTTTGGCAGTAAGAAGTAAAAATCATCACTGACCCCCTATTTATAGACGCGATGGAGGCAGGTGAATCAGGCGGCATTTAATGATCAGGCACGGTAGGCGAGATGTCACAATAGCGACCGATGAGATGGATTTTATCTCCCTGTCAGAGCACGACGTGTGTCCGTGCGCATTGGCAAAGGCTGATGTGGCGCTAGCAGCATCCCCTCTGTCATGCCCCTGACCACCCAAGGAGAGACACGTGGCATAGCGGCATCCAAGATCTCATGATAAGATTAGGCACCTTGGGCCCTGGTCCTGCGCCGCATTTAATGCGATGCAATAAGCGGAGATACGGATTTGCTCAGGTGCAGTCTTACCCTTGGGGAAAAGCTCTTTACACAAGGTCGCCTGAGGCTGGTGCCCACAGCCCGCCCGTAGCTGACCCTGACCACATATGACTAGCTCGCACGCGAAGGAGGTCGCCTGCGGCGGGTGTTCATAGCCCGCCTAGGGTTTGCAATAGCAGATCGTTGCGTCCCTTGGACAGAGGTCGCCTGTGGTCGTGGCTCACAGCCCGCCCAGAGCTGACATTGACCACATGCGACCAGCTTACGCGTGGTAGAGGTCGCCTAGTGGCTAGTGCTTGTAGCCTACCTAGGGCTTGCAGTAACGGATCGTTGTGTCCCTTAGACAGAAGCCGCCTGTGGCTGTGGCTCACAACCTGCCCAGGGCTGACCCTGACCACATGCGACCAACTCGCACGTGGTAGAGGTCGCCTAGTGGCTGGTGCCCTAGCCCGACCAAGGCATGCAGTAGCTGATCGTTGCGTCCTATTGACAGAGCGACATCTCCTTCGAGGCCTCATTCATGAGGCACTACGAGTTTAAGCTCTCTACACAGCTCGCCGGCTGGAGCGAGTACCTCGATCGCCGCCAAAAGCCCCTTTTTGCTAATAGAAAGCTTAGAATGATATATACGAACACCCATACTTCACCCCGACCACCGGGACCAGCTCGCAATGGGGTAGAGGTTGCCTAATAATGGGTGCTCGTAGCACCCCCGGAACTTATAGTAACGGTTCGTGGCACACAGATCACCTATCCAAGTGGGAGCAACCTTGCTGGACTCCTGAGTGAGCGGGGCTAAGTTCTAGCCACTCCCTTAGGAGGGGGTAATGATGGTCCTGAAAAAATATCATCAGCTCAACGGCCACAGCCAGGCCAAGGGGCGGCCAAAGTGGTAGAACGGTCGGCTCACTAGAAGAAAGAAGTCATTTTTGAGATACAGAATGAATCCGCCCCAGGAACACCTCCGGGGAGCTCGCCCAGGGGTTGCAGTAGAGGATCATTGCGTCCCTTGGACAGAGACCTCCTGTGGCCGTGGCTCACAACCCGCTCAGGACTGACCTTGACCTCATGCGACCAGCTCGCGCGTGGTAGAGGTCGCCCAGTAGCTGGTGCTCGTAGCCCGCCCAGGGCTTGTAGTAGTGGATCATTGCATCCCTTGGGAAGTAGCCGCCTATGGCCGTGGCTCACAGCCCGCCCAAGGCTGACCTTGACCGCATGCGACCAATTCGCAAGTGGTAAAGGTCGCCTAGTGGCTGGTTCTCATAGCCTGCCTAGGGCTTGCAGTGGCGAATCATTGCGTCCCTTGGACAGAGGCCGCATGTGGCCGTGGCTCACAGCCTGCCTAGGGCTGACCCTGACCGCATGCGACCAGCTCGCACATAGTAGATGTCCGCCCAGGGCTTGCAGTAACGAATCATTGCGTCCCTTGGACAGAGGCCGCATGTGGCATCGTTCACAGCCAGCCCAGGGTCCGCCCTCACCGCATGCAACAAGCCCACACATGGTAAAGGCCGCCTAGTGGCTGGTGCTCGTAGCCCACCGGGAGCACAGCTCTAGTCCACACGTGGAGAGATCGCCCTTTTTTGCTAATAGGAAACTGAGAATGATATCTACGAACACCCACAGCTTGCTCAGGAGCTCGTCAAACCCAACACCCATAGCTCACTCAGAAGCTTGCCTAATTGTGCAACCGCCAAAGAGCTCGCCTATTAACAATAGGAAGAAGTAGGCAGATCAACGACACTAATGGAGTCACCACGGAGTACACTCACAGCTCGCTCAGGAGCTCGCTTAATCATGCAAACGGCTAAAGAGTTCGCCTGTTGATGGTAGATGAGTTTCTGAAGGTTTTCCCCCTGACCAGGAACTCGCCCTCTCTCCCGCAGAGGTCTCCCATAATAAGGCGGTATCAAATCGATAGATGTCATCACCATTTGTGGAGCTACGTGGACGATTACAGTCCACGGAAGCCAGCAAAAGTCGGTCTAGGACCTCCCAGACTAGAGCTTTCCAGAATCTCCACTTGGCAAGGACAAGACCGACACATCCCCCTTAGCACCGCCTGGCAGGCTCATGTGGGCTAGCACATGGAGGCAAAGAAGGTACGGGAAGACACCGCCATATGTCAGCCTCTGATGGCCAGCAAAAGGCTATAAAGGTACGACCCTCGGCTCCAAAATACAGGTTCGAAACTCAAAAACCCAAACACTTTCCGACTACTAGAGCTCTCCCTTGCCCTTACATTCACTGACTTGAGCATCGGAGGGTCTGCACTCCTAAGGGAGCTAGTCGTTCTCACGCTTTCTCTGTATTACGGAACGACCGTACGAGCCAGCGAAAAATAACCCCCAACATCGACTATACTATGGGTGGTACATATATATATATATATATATATATATATATATATATATATATATATATATATATATATATATATATATATATATATATATATATATATATGTCAAAGAGTTGACTGTAATACTCGTATCTGTATGGCCAAAATATAAAAAGTCGTATAGCTAGTAAGGGTTCCATAATTATGGGATCCTTATTCATATAGTAGATTATAATAGGTGTCCAAATTGGGTCTCCTCTAGTTGATAAGGTCGACTATATTATAGGAGGATACATCTATGTGTCAAAGGGATGACTTTAACACCCAAATCTTTGTGAACAAAATATAAAGAGTCCTATAGCTAATAGGGTTCCAACTATTATAGGATTGTTATTTATAAATTAGATTACGAAAGTAGTCCAAGTGGGTCCCATTCCTAATCGCAAGGTCGACTATATTATACGGGGTACATCTATGTGTCAAAGGGGTGACTTTAACGTCTGTATCTCTGTCGCAAAAATATAAAGAGTCCCTTAACTCGGAGCAGTCCACTATTATGAGATCTTTATTAATGTAGTTGATTACGAGAAGAGTCCAAATGGGCATACTTCAGTTGACAAAAAAATATTATAGTGTGGTATATCTATGTACCAAAGGAGGGACTTTAACACCCACATCTATATGATAGAAATATAAAGGATCCTATAGTTAGGAAGGATCCCACTATTATTGGATCCTTATCCATTTAGTCGATTACGAAATAAGTTCAAGTGGGGCCTACTTTAGTTAATAGGATCGACTTAATTTTATAGGGGTATATCAATGTGCCAAAAGGGTTACTTTAACATCCGCATCTCTATGGCAAAAACATAGTCCTATAGCTAAGAGGGGTTCCACTTTTATGGAATACTCATTTATAAAATAAATTACGATAGATGTCCAAGGGGGCCCACTCAAGTTGACAAGGTCGACTATAATTTAACACCCGCATTTGTGTGGCCATAATATAAAGTTTCTCTAAGCTAGAAGGGTTCCACTATTGTGGGATCCCTATTCATGTAGTAGATTATGAGATGAGTTCAAGTAGGGCCCACTCTAGGTGACAATGTCGACAACATTATAGAGGGATATATCTATGTGTCAAAAGGGTGACTTTTGTACCCGCATCTATATGGCCAAAATATAAAGAGTCACATAAGAAGGAATCGTTCCATTATTAGAGGATCCTTCGTAGTAGATTACGAGAATAGTCCAAGTGGAGCATCCTCCAATTGACAATGTCAATAACATTATAGAGGGGTACATTTATGTGTCAAAGGAGTGACTTTAACATCCACATCTTTGTGGCCAAAATATAAAAAGTTCCATAAATAAAAGAGGGGTCCCACTATTGTGCGATCCTTATTCATGTAGTAGATTACAAGAGGAGTCTAAGTGGAGCCCACTCTAGTTGACAAGGTCGACTACATTATAAGGGGGTACATTTATGTGTCAATTGCTTGACTTTAACACCCATATCTGTGTTGCCAAAATATAAAAAGTCCTATAGCTAGTAGGGATCTCACTATTATAGGATCCTTATACATGTTGTAGATTATGAGAGGAGTTCAAGTAGGTCCTACTCAAGTTGACAAGGTCAACTATATGATACGATGGTACGTCTTTTTGTCGAAGGGGTGAGTTTAACCCTACATCGGTGTGGCAAAAATATAAAGAGTCTCATATATAGGAGGGGTCTCAATATTATCAGATCCATATTCATTTAGTAGATTATAAGAGGAGTCCATATAGGACCACTCTAGTTAACAAGGTCAACTACAATATAGGTAGGTATATCTATGTGTCAAATGAGTGATTTTAACACCCACATCTGTCTAGCTAAAATATCAAGAGTGATCAATTGGAGGGGTCCCATTATTGTGGGATCTTTAATCATTTAGTAAATTATAAGAGGAGTACAAGTGGAGCCCATTCTAGTTGATAAAGTCGACTACATTATAGGGGGGTACATCTATGTGCCTAAAGGGTGACTTTAACCCCCACATCTGTGTGGCCAAAATATAGTAAGTTATATAGCTAAGAGGGGTCCCACTAATGCAGGATCCTTATTAATGTTCTAGATTATAAAAAGGATCCAAGTGGGGCCCACTCCAGTTGACAAGGTCAACTTTATTATATGGGGTATATCTATGTGTCAAAGGGGTGACCTTAACGCCTGCATGTGTATGGATAAAATATAAAGAGTTCCATAAGTAGGAAGGGTCCAACTATTATGTGATCCTTATTCATGTAGTAAATTACGAAATGAGTGCAAGTAGGGCCCACTCGAGGTAACAAATTTGACTATATTATAGAGGGGTACATCTATGTGTCAAATGGGTGACTTTAACACTCGTATTTGTGTGGCCAAAATATAAAGATTCTCATAGTTAAGAGGGGTCCTACTATGATGGGATCCTTATTCATATAGTAGATCACGAGAGAAGACCAATAGGGCCCACTCTAGTTGACAATGTCGATTACATTATAGGGAGTATATCTATGTGTTAAAGGGATGACTTTAACAATTATATCTGTGTAGCCAAAATATAAAGTCCCATAGCTAGAAGAGGCCATGTCCCATTATTGTAGGCTCCTTATTTATGTCATAGATTACGAGAGGAGTCTAAGAGGGGCTCATTCCAGCAGACTAGGTCGACTATATTAGGGGGTACATCTATGTGCCAAAGGGGTGACTTCAACACTTGCATCTGTGTTGCCAAAATATAAAGAGTCTCATAGCTTTGAGAGGTCCCACTATTGTCGAATCCTTATTCATATAGTAGATTACGAGAGGAGTCCATGTGGGGCCCACGCTAGTTGACAAAGTCGACTACATTATAAAGGGTATATATATGTGTCAAAGAATTGACTTTAACACCCACATTTGTATAGCCAAAATATAAATAGTCTCATATCTTGGAGGGGTCCCACTATTGTAGGATCTTTTGTTGAGTACTCAAATAATGCATTTTATTGATTATTCTTTATTATATTATCAACTCTTTCCAACGTAATACTTTTTATATACACATAAAGCGTATCATTTTCTTTACATCAATGCTAGTACACTTCCATATGAATACTGTGATATATTGGTCCACACTCATACGATGCATGCATGAAAAATATAAAGCCCGATAGTCCAAATAATCCTATTTTATCGATAATCGCATTAAAACCTAATACGCATCATTTTATATGTGCTTTTCAAGGAATTGAACCAGTTCTCGATGTAGTTAGCTCAAGAGCATCATGATTAGCTCAAGAGCATCATGACTAAGTGGTAGATATTTTCAAGGTAACTCGATAGAGGATGCATAGTGCGTTTGGAGGCTTTTTTTTAAGAACAATAAAGACAAGGGAAAATTGTGATAATTCGGTCGAGAAATGGCATCACTGGGCTGACACATCACACAATACGAACCAGAGGAGAACCCCGGACATTCGACTGATCTTAATGAGGCATGATAATAACTTGCGAATGTGGCACGGAGAAAATCCTAGTGCACCTATCTTTTTCTCTCCTTTTATTTATTTCTTTATCTTTCTCTTTCTCTTTCTTCTTCTTTATTCGTTTTCATTCTCTCTCGACATTCCACCAATGTTCTCTCTTTAATTTTTAATTCTTTATTAATTTCTTTTCCTCTCTTTTTCTTCTTATTTTTTTTCTTTTTTTTTTTTTCGTTCATATCCGAGACCTAATCCCAGTCGTCCAAGCACCATCATAGTCGTCCCTTTCTTTGTCGTGTCCAACTTTCGCTTCCTCTACTCTATCTCGGACTTGGTCAATATCCCTACGTCCTCAGCCCATGCCAATCACAGCTGTCCTCTCTCTCTCGTGTCCAGATCGCACCCGATCCCATTCGTCCCTCTCTCTCGAGTCTGTAGCCACCTCGTGACCCTCTCTCATTTCCTCATCCAATACATCATAATCGTCCGATTTCAGCCATGCATGCACGTACGACCCAGCCTAGTGCCCCCTCTCATGCGCGAGTTCCCCTCGCAACATCCCCCGTCACAAACCAAATCGTCCTGCCCTCTATCTGCTCATCCCGATCCCCTCAAGACTCATGCGATTGGCTCTCTCTCTCTCCTCCTATTAACCTAGCACAGCTCTTTCTCTCTCTAATCGATTCTCTCTCTTCCTATCTTCTATCTCGAACCCTATTCTCTTAAACTGAATCACAGTCGTCCCTTGCTCTAGCTCTATCTACTCAACCCGATCCAACTCCAAACCATGCATGACTCCCCCACCTCTCTTTTCCCAAAAACAGTCGTTTGAGACTCGATCGCACTCCCCTTCTCGGATTCTCACCCCCTCGCGATCTCCACTCCCGCAGCTCTTTCTCTCTCCTACGATTTATCTCTCTAGATTTCTCTCATAACCGAAACCCTTTCTCTCTCCTCCTAAAAACTTGGTACCTCTATCTCTCATCAGATCTCTCTTCTCTCTCTCCCTTGTGATCCACGTCTCTCTCTTTCTCTCTCCTATTCGCATTAGATCCCAGCCGTCCATACATCTCATCCTATCCGAGAACCCCTCCGGATCTCTCTTTCAAACACTCGCACGTTCTCTCCTGATAAACCGTTCATGCCCCCTTGTTTTCCCCTAAAGAAATTGTACACCACCCTCTCCTATATAAAAAACCCTATAGAAAACCCTAGGGGGGATCATCTACCACGGCCCTTCATCATCCACGATCATCATCTTCCACCATCCGGCATCTCGCAATCATCACGATCTTCCACTCGGCACCATCATCGAAGTCACGCTCCAAGCTCGAAGCCACGCCATCATCCACATCGCAAGCTATCATGCTTGCCGGAAGCCCTCATCTGCAGCCATCTTCTAGCTTTTCTTTTTCATCAATGGAATTCATTCGTACTATTATTTTTTATCGAACTATCTAAACATGTGCGGCTAAACCCCTAACTTAGGCTATGGGGTTTGCCTAGTAGTATGTTATGATTTTTGTTTGATCAATAATTAAGTTAATACGGAGTCAAACAAATTTGTAAGCAGAACAACATGCATCATCAAGTAGTATCATCAACTATAAGATTCAATCATAAAGAAACTAATGAGTCCCTCGTCATATGATTTTCAATCTATTTAGTTAAGTATGATGAATACATATTTTTAAAAATCGATGCAAGTGTACAAGTCCTTTCGATTTCACATCGATTCCGGGCATATGTAATGCTTAAAGACTCCTGTTGCATGCATTCGAACTCAACTTTGATGCTATCCTTATACGAATTATATGATCAAAAGAAAGCATAATATAATACTAGGTTGAACCTGGATGACTTAGCGAATTGACCCCGATGACACAAACCAAGCAATATTGATCTCTATCCCTGTCTTGAATTAAAAAACAGTATTATACATAAAGATATTAAGGGTGTTTAGTCATTTTTAAATATATTTTTGAGTATACGAAAGCCCCCATGATTTCTTTCCGAACGCCCCACTTCTCCCTCATCGAACACACGTGTTCATGCCCCATGTAGGTATAAATAGATTGAATGACAACTTATATAATTGTTTCTCAAAAAAAAAAAAACCTTATATAATTAAGCCTTTCTTACCAGCATAGGGCTTCTTAGTAGAGAAATATATGATGCACAAATTCAAAAAATGAGGAAGTAATCAACTTAATATCACTATGTCTTTATCCTCCAATAAACTATGGAAGCAATGAATGGTTCCTATCAAAGAGGGCATCAGGTTTCCACCATTAGACATGATATCCAGCTAGTAAAAGTAGCAAACAAGCAATAACCAAGATCAAGATAAGGCAACCACACCCTCTGTTCTAACTTTTAAGTGGTTGGCATTAACCACCCAAATTAAGATGAAGCTAAATGGTGGGCTCATTCTTAACGGTGCAATCGATGGACAATGCTTCCTTCGTACGAGCATTCTTGGTACGCACGACATCATAGCGGTTGGATGAAGCCGTGACCACAGCATTCCACCTCTGCAGGCACCCCGAAGGGCGAACCACACTCGGCCCCGAATCTGCGTGTCATCGAACAGGGCTCTGATTCCTGGTGTGCACCAAGAATGCACCGTACGACGGTAGCACTGAAAATTTCCACCTTCGTCGGCCCAGCATGGTGGTAGATGGCCCATCATTCAATATGGATCAGATTTGGGGAGACCATAGGGGGCATTTTTAAATTACCCCAATTAATTGGGGGAACAAGGTAAACAAAGAACCATAATTATAAGCAGGAATGATAAATAGAACCACATGTTCCAACTTTAGGAGCTCTATCTTTGAAATGAATGAAAGTTCAAAAAAATTAATGGACAGAAGTCAATACCCGAACCATTCACTCTTGCTGCAAAAAGAGGGAGGGAGGGAAGGAGGGAAAGAAGAAACAAAAACCCAAAAGAAAAGCCTGAGAGGCTAAAGGGTTGCAACAGCAAGGGAAAGACAAGCATGGTGCGATCTTGACTCCCTCTTTAAAGGCTTCTGTAAACTATTTTGAAGCCGTAATGAGACCTGGCATCAGCATCAGTCACAGCTCCAGCTCCAGTTACAGCTCTTGATGGGGGCATTCAAGGCCAACCCACCAATAGAAAACCCAATTATACCTCCTCTTGAATGCCGGCATCAAGAGCCCTCTGAGCCCATCTAATACCTTGGAGTTAAGGTGTTGACGGTGCTGGTGGTGCTGGTGGGGGGGGGGGGGGGGGTGGGGGGGTAGGATGAAGCTCTGAACTCCGAAAGCCTGTTCAGGGTATCAGAGACTGGGACAATTCAGGGCAGCTTTTATTTGCTGCACAGTGTTGCTAATGAGGTTATTGACCGTCGTCACCGACTCCAGATTGAGCTTGGCCGATGGCAGGCTGCTCACGAGGATCTGGAACGCCACCGTGAGCAGCGAGCCCCCGGAGCCTCCCATTGGGTTTGAGCTGGACGAGGCCCCCCCGCTGCCAATGGGCTGCCCGTCAGGCAGTATGACAAAGCCCGATGGCAGGAGGGGGATGTAAGATGGGTCCTGGCCGCTCATCACGATGTTGATGGACGGGACGTCGACGGGAGTGTAGACCACGAGCGAGCCTGATGGATCAATGCAGCTTTCTTGGAGTACCAGCATGTTGTTCTGGGTGGAATTGAGGGCCTGTTTTCACCATCATGACAGTAATTTCAATGCTTAAGTTTTTTTTTCTGAACAAGGTGGACTCAATCAAAGATTAATTGTTTATAAATAGATGAAGAAAACTATAAATAAATGAATTCATTCATATCTTGATCAAATAATAATAACGAAACCAGCTATATTCATCGTGTACATAAACAGACGATGACAACTCTTTTAGCAAGCCAGTAAATAAACGAACTAGCCCGTGCTAGTTGGGTTTTTGGGTGAGAGCTTCGAAGTTTTGAGATTTTGGGGTCTTTTGTTTTCTCTTGTTTATGGCTTCTTCGTCATTCGAGCTAGCCCGTGCTAGTTGGGTTCCTCTTTTGGGGTGTAATGTGCCTTTAAGGCGTTGCGTGTACATTCTGCCCCACCCCTTCCCCCCCCCCCCCCCCCCCCCCCCCCTCATTCAGTAAGAGGGATTTCTCAAAAAATAAAAAAGAGGAAAATAATCGAACCTCTTGCATATCTTATTGTCCTTGAAAGAATATATTGGCGGGAATCAATAGCATTAACACATATACCCAATTGAGGAAACTACTATTAGAATGTATGAAGATAAGTGGATAATTATCAAATTGAGAAACTTACACGGAGGAGCGAGATACAGCTCCCCGGATGCGAACCGGTTGTGATGTGAGCAACCTCTTGCACTGGATTGCCACTCGAGAGAACATCCCACTGCATAAATGGAAGCTATTAGCATAGTAGAATGAATGTCAAGACCACTGGACTAATCTAGTAGCAGTGGATGAGAACCTGAGCTCGAGTGTTTTCATCTCTGAAGAAGCTGAAGACGCTCTCAGATGACACCGGTAGCCATACAGAAGTTGCTGCGCTGAGCACGACACCATTGGGCTGGCCAGGATCAGTGCTTCTGTGCATGTTGACTCGGACACCAACATCTCCCGAGAGCGTCTTCCATGGGTGGCCATTCGAAGCACTTATGCCAGAGCAGAAATTGTTGATCATCCTCTGGGAAAGCTTCATCATGCTCCTCTTGCTCTCGACTGAGGTTATCACTGAATGCAACAGTTGAATCAGTATTCGGAAAGAGAAAGATCTCAACTTCGGAAACTATATATTCGAGCAATCGAGACATAACCTCCGAGTTCCCGAGAAGAGGCACCAGTAACCAATAAGCACGCGAGCCTCTCGCACATTCTCTGCAGAGTGGCCAGCCATCTCTGCGCTCCAAATGCCATCCCACCATTCACGAGGACCCGGTAAAGCTGGTGAGTAGGGGTCTTCTCTTCAATTACTGTGTGTTCAACCCAAGTAACCTGCGAAAAATTTAGCATTGATTTCTTGATCAGTAGAAGGTGATGGGGTCCTGATGATAAAACCTAAGTATATGTATGAATCACCTTAGAGTAGCCATCGGACATGTCCTGAATCAAACAACCTGAAGGAAGCCTTCGTGAATGCCGAGTGGAAAACTGATTCTCTCTGGATAAGTCCACTGAAACATCAGCTACTGCCCACAGGCCTTGCTCGATTTGCTGACAGTAACGAAGGAAGGTGAACTCGCGTGTGGGTACGACGGGTGAAAGAACATGCAATTCCTCGTACATCTGCATTGCAATTAAATCAGGGGAAAAAAAAAGGGAAAGCCACAATCATGGGAGAATTCTAGTTGAATGGATTGCAAGTAAAAGAGCATGAGTTTAGTGATTACCAAATTCAAAGTCCCACTCCGACTTCCTGCCATTCCAGACAAAAGGACCTCAATGGTCGTCGCCTTCGAAACAATTGCAGAAAAGAACTCCACCCATTTGTTCTGCAATTAGATTGAATCAATCTTAAACTCCAAACTAGCGAAAGGGTATTTTGTAGAAACTGTTCGGTAACGAAGATTACCGAGTCCATAAAGATATCGACCAATGCTGCGGCATTCATGAACACAACACCTGAATCCCTCAAGGCCTCAATACGGATATCTGGACTCTTGACCTGGTGCCCTGGCCTTGAAAAGATCCTACTATAGGTTTCGAGATTGAGGACCTCCCTCCCATCGGCCCCAGACTTCGTCCACAACGGCTCGTCGGTCTGCACTAATCTGATAAGCTCCTCTAATGTGGTGCTGGCCATCTCGACCATAATAGGCTTCTCAAGCTCGGACACGGCTATCGGGAAAGGAAATGGCACGGCAGCAGCCGAAGAACTCCCATGGAGGAGATCAAGGTCAAGAGAAGGGCCGGTCGCCGGGCTACTGAAGCCACCAACTGATAGATCCAATGAGGACATGGGTATCCGGTAAACCGGAGGGAGCTGCGTGATGGGCCTTCCTAAATACTTGGATGTTATGCTCGAGACCCGATCAAGCTGTGGCAATATCAAGATAAACCAAATATTACAACCTACATTTGTGTTACATTTTTGGAAATGAGGTGATTAATTCCTAATAAAAAATCAAAAAAAAAAAAGTGCCATGCATCATGATATTCAATCTTTAATCATGGATTAACCAAAAGGTCCTTCAGATGCTAATAATGAAACTAGCACCACAATCACCAAAGTTGTTCATCTAGATTGGGGGCGATTTGTTAGGGGAGAAAGTAGCTACCGACGTGTGTACCTCATCCTTCAACCGGGCGTTCTCCATCCGAAGCTTCTGCTCATCGAAGTAGGGGTCCTGGCGGACGGGAGGCCCACCGCAGGACGGGCAGATGACGTTCTTCAGCGACTCCCTCATCACGATGTTCTCGCACCGGATCTTGTCGTTCTCCGACCGGACAGCGCAGTTGTCCGCCCTCTCGTGCTGCGCCTGCAAGCACGGCAGATCAATCAGCAGGCAGCGCAAAAACCCTTCCTTTCATGGTAAGGACAGAGACACCGGGGAGCCGGGAATCGATTACCTTCATCTGGGTTCTCCGGTTCTGGAACCAGAACTTGATCTGCCGGGGATCCAGCCCCAGATCCTTGCTCAGCTGCAGCCTCTGCTTGTCGTCCGGATGCGGGCATTGCCTGAACACCCTGGAACACACAGGAACAACCAGAGCCCACAAATGGGTTTCTCCTCCTCCTCAGCTTCAGCATCAAGAAACCCAACAGAAACAAGAACAGAGGGTGAGAAACAGGGAGGAAAAGGGAGGAGTTCTTATACGATTCGAGCTCCTGAATCTGGTGGGGAGTGTGCCGGTGGCTGCGCTTCTTCCTCCTCTGTTGGTCGGTGGAATCCGGGTCGTCCCCAGAATCCATCACAACAAGAACAGCAGCAGCAACAACTCTATTACTTGCACTAATGGCAGTAATTTCCACTGCTCGTGCGACTCATTCAAAGTGGGGATATAAAGGAATTCTGGGGTGCATGGCTGCAATCTCAGCGCTCCCCTGCTCCAAAAGGTTTATCTGGGTTTGGGGCGAGGAGGGGGGAGAAATTGAGCGCTACGCCAAATGGGGAAACCGTGGGGCGACAGTCGGGGGCGTCGGCAGCAATCTGGGCGGATACCTTCCCTTTTGAGGGAAAAATCATCTCGGCCTGATCCCTGTATTAATGCCGGCCGCCCCCACCTCCCACCCCCCCCCCTCCTTCTCTCTTTGAGCTCTCCGGTCTTCTCGCCCGGTGCTTCACCCCTGTGAGTCAGTGAGTGAGAGAGAGAGAGAGGGGGGGGGGGGGGGGGGGGGAGGAGGTGGTGGTAACCGACGCGGCTTCAAAGCCGGTGATTTTAAGACCTGCCAATTTGAGAGGGCCTCTGTTCCGAATCACCTCTTTCGCTTCACTGTTCTTCGTATGATACAGCTTCAAGCCATTATGGCGCGCCAGAGGAGCCAAGGGATTGGGTTTATATCACTCCCCTCTTCGTTTCAATGAAGAGGGTTGGCATGAACGATACAACAACAAAGGGTTATCATGAAACGCGTTTCCCATATTTTCAAGAGCTCCTTTCTTCTTTTTTTTTTTTTTTTTTTTTTTTTTTTTTTGAGGGGTGGGGTATCATAAAACTATAAGAAAATCCTTGAAAAATTCAACAAATTACTAAGCAATTTCAAACCTGTTGTGCTTTGTATCTATTTCTCACAAATGATTTTGGTATTATAGCGATTTCCTCGCACACTGTTTTAGCAAGTCCAACATTCCAGAACAAAATAGAATAATACAGCTAATGCGTCATTAAATGATCAATGGGAATGAATTTAGTGAAAAAAGAAAAACAAGATCACTATGTCTTTGTATTATGAAATTTTTGAAAGGTTGCTACGTATATATGCCGCTTCATGCGAAACAATTATGCGCGAGACAATAACAACAAAAGATATGGACGTTTTATTCTTATTTTTATATATAAGATGTATAATCAACCAAATATGTAGTTAATGAATTGTTTATCGAACATGATGATACTAAATCTGTGGAGGAGTGGTATATTAAAACCATGCATATTCTTACTGTGGATGACTGCTTATTCACTCTGACTGCTTTCGTAAATGGCATGCATTGATAATTTGGGTGTGGCGCAACTCCTTTAAATTATAAGCAGTAACCTAAAACCGGTTGTTATATTACAAGTATGTGTGATACAAGAACAACCATAAATAACATCCTTTCATCCTGTGAATTGGTTATATGATCAAACTCAATATATTTCACAGTACTATGAAATTTTGAGCAGATTACATACATTAAATTGCGAAGAGAACTAAGCTAAGTCATGCCTATTCTAACTAGGGGTGTGCAGGATCCAAACCGACCGAACCAAACCAAACCGACCGAATTTGATCGGTTTCAACACACTCAACGGATCGGATTGGATCAGGATTTCTCAAAACCGATATGATTGGATCGGTTATCGGATTTATCAATTAAAAACCGACCTAAACCGAACCGAACCGGATCGGACTCCGGTTTATAATTTACTAATTTAGTGGTAACTGTTGTGAACTTTTGTTTAATTGTTAAAACTGTACTTTGTAGTTTTTAATATTTGATGGATATGAATATTGTGGACATAATGGTATTGTTGTTGATAACTTAGTATTTTGGTAAGTAATGTAGTATCATTTTATAATTTTTGAAATAATCATTTTAAAGTTGAAACTATGTCCAAATAAAAAAAAAAATAGTAAGCATATGGGCCAAAGCCCAAACCGACCATCTAATCCAATCCAAACCGACTTTAATTGGATTGGATTGGATTGGATTCCAGTCTTAATCGGTTTGGATCGGATTGCAAATTCTCAAAACCGACCTAGGTTGGATCGGTTTGGGTTTTGGCTAAATAGGTCGGTTTCGAACCGATGCACACCCCTAATTCTAACGTTGGATGACTACGGATTCACTTTGACTGCCTTAGTAATTGAGATGCCAGGATTAACTGGGACATATTGCCACTCTTGTTAAATTGTCTGTCAATAATCTAAAATTGACAGTAGTGATAAGAATATTTAAGCCAAGAACAATCATAATAAATATAATTTATTATTTGAATTAGTTATACAATCGAACAAGTATACTTAATGATATAACAAATTTTTTAGCAAATTTTGGATGTTAAATTGTGGAGAAGTGATAAGCTAAAACCATGGCTACTCTTAAGGGGGATGAATGCTAATTCGCTTGGACTACTTTCATGATTGCTAGCCATTTTTTTTTATTAGGGACTATTAGTGCTTAGAGCTCAAGATAGACCAAGGTTCGAATCATACTTTTAGCTGTATTATTACAACAACACCGATAAACCCCTCATAAAGGTGAGAGATAAGCCCATGACAAAGATGGAAGGGAGCCCATGGTATTTGATTACACGACGTACCGGATGGGGAGCATGCACTTTGCCATTGGGATGCAACCTCAGTCGCATGATTGAATGCAGATTAACTTAGGCATGCTGCCACTCCGTTTAGAATGTATGTCGGTAAGATAAAACATATAGTAATGATACAAGTAAGTTCAAGACAAGAACAACCATAAATAATGTCATTTATTCTGTGAATAAGTTATATGACCAATGCAGTATAACTCATGAAATTAATGACTTTGAGCAAAACCTGGATATTAAATTATGGAGTGGTCCTAGCTAGTCTTACGATGGATGAGTGTTAATTCACTTGGACTGCTTTCTTGATTGATATACATTGATTAGCGTGGGAGCATGGGCGGAGCCACATAGGGGCGAGGGGGGGTAGCTGCCCCCCCTGAAATCGAGATTTTTCTTTGATGCTAGCTCAAATGCAGAGCGAGCGTCACCGATTTGTACGGGATTCGCCCTGTCTGGCATCGTGAACCACATTAATCGAATTCACGAGCATCCGTTGGTGAAAAAGAGGGATTTCAGGATTAGATCCCCCCCCCTCTCATGGGTTTTGCAGTTGTATGAAGAAGTACCTTGGTGGAGCTTCACTTCATCAGGCAAGATGTGAGAGGGTACACAAAGCCAAAGAACACAAGTGGTTGAAGACATGAGGAAGAACAACAAGATGTTGCATGAATATGTGTCTCTACTGTAAACTGGGATCGGATGCTCTCAGATGTAAGAAAAAGTAATGGGTTGCAAACTGCGATTTCTAATCTAAAAACTAAAAATTAATGAAAAGTGGTGATCACAGTTAGACATTGTTAATGTGCCTTAATTTGGTGTTTTCATGGGTGCATGTTTGTGCATAATCTAAACAAGAAGTGAATTTTGAAGAGTGGTGAGCTAACTCGAGGTAGATCCTATCTCAATCTAACTATTCATTAACCAGATACAAATTCATATATGCTCTTATAGATGCAATCACTTTTAATTGATTTGTAAGTATACTATTAATTTAAGGCTTATTTTGACTTTGCCCCCCAAATTTTGCCTTGAATTAGACTTAAACCCCATTATTTTCATTAATTAGACTTTACCGCCAAAACTAACTGTTCCATCAGCACACACCCCAAAACTTTATTTATTTTCCGTCAGCTCACCCTTTCTCTTAGATGGTGAGCTGACAGAATAGTTAGTTTTGGGGGGGTAAAGTCTAATTAATGAAAATGAAGGGGGGGGGGGGGGGGGGGGGGCAAAGTCAAAATAACCCTTAATTTAATTAATCTATGCTGTATTTATTAAAATAATATATATACATTATATTATGAAGGAATTTTTTTTTTTTTTTTGTAGAAAAGGAATAAATTTTTAGTAGCATGCAAAAACAGATATCCAAATAATTGTAGACTAGTATAGTCAAATTATGATGATCATCCATGGAAGTGTATAGTTAAATATACTTAAAATGTATAAAAAAAAAAACCATGCATGGTCACACCAGTCACCGGACTCCGGCGTCTAAACAAACCCCAAAAAGAAAGGGCAAACAAGGACCCAGAACCTGCAGGATGACAAAATAAAATAAAATCAAAAATTTGGACCACTGACCGGATCCATCATCGTCGGAGGAGAAAGATAAGGAGCCGCACCTTCCCGATCTGCCACGAAACTCGGACGCCGCCGTCTCAAACCCATCAAGGATCAACCCCGAGCTGAGTTGTTCTTGATTGAAGCATCTTGGACATCAATCTGGTAGCTCCATTCTAGACTTGAGGCTACATTGTTGTTCTGAACAATTACTTTTTGCTTCAATTGTAATTTCAATTTTGGGTTCTAGACTCGAGCATCTAGTATCATAGGATCTTTTAATCGTCAATCACCAATGATAACGTATTGACAAGCAAAGCATAATCTTCATTCTACTGAACTGCACTTGTAAAATCTATGTGAAAAAGAGTGTGCATCATCTTGTACATGCGAAAGCGAGAGAAAAAATAAATAAATGGGAGGAATTAGCCATTAGCCCAAATAGAATTGTCGGTGTAGCCTAGACCAAAGAGGAGGTGGTATCGATGGATGCCTGGGCAGGAGGAGCGCCTGTGGAGGCAGCAATAATTAGGGGGGGAACAAGAGAGACATAGGGCACGACTGGAGGTTTCAGACGATGGTGTAGGACGGAGGAAGAAACTTAAGGGGATGATTGGTGGAGGGTCTTCGAGACACGATTGTATCCCTGAACCCTTCTGCGCCACAATGGGAAACTTGAGGGTGTTAATATTTGAACCACATTATTCTCCAAGTACCACCACATTAGAAATTAAAAAATTCTCGATGTCCCCCAAGGCCTCGAATCCAAAGTACTACCATCTAGTCGCCATGGGTGCATGGATTCAAAATTCTGAGAAGACATATGGGTCAAAGAAGCTCGTGTTTATGGGGATCGACTTTGCTTTGCTCCCGTAACGAAAACGATACATAATCAATGGCCACGATGCACAGGTTGTCCATTATTGATGGAAGTTGTCTTGTGCTCCGTGACCACTGCTTTAGTAACGAAAGATCATGAGCGCTACTGCCCTACTACTGATCGTTTTAGAGAGAGAAGAAAGAAACGAATGAAGAAGGTATTCTTCCCCTTTGAGCTTCCACATCTCGGATCTCGTTCGTCTTCTTCGAGCATCTTTGAGAGGTTTGTGAGAAAGCAGAAAACATCCACAAATCTATCATCACAGCTTATGTGTATGGAATAAGAGTTGAATCGAGACGGTGACGAAATCGCAACTCTGACTTCAATCTTTATCCACATAGCGGGTCATCTTCTTAGGCGTTTATAGGTCCTAAGAGGTAAACTTATAATAATCCATAAATGGTGTTCATGATTATAAATAATTATTTTAAGGCTATGATAATTTATTATCTAGCTACGATGCGAATTTGGATTTGATCCGATGCGACAAATTTCACAAGCCGGCTTTTCGCCAGATGTTCATCAACCTTTATTCCTAGGCCATTTAATGGCCACCCAACGCTTCCGTCGCGCACTCCAACCAACACTTGGCCCCTTGATCCTCCACTTTATGGCACCCAGAGGGGAGATCCCCCCCCCCCCCCCCCCCCCCCCCCCCCCCCCAACACACCAACGCACCCACCCACCCGCAGCTCATGCTTGCTTCATATCGTCGTAGTCCGGTACCCTCTTCATGTTGATTGTGCGACTTGTTGGGTTGGGCTTCTGTTTGGTCACGAATCCTACAGGAATTGGTGCACTTCTATAGTATAGGGATGGGTAGGATGGGTAGGGGGGAATACTCCAGTGGAGCCATCCTTATTATGGGACGCCAAGCCCATGAAATGAGGCTCAATACGGTTCTTGGTTGGGCCGCAAACAAAAAGCCCAACCAAGGGTGTGGGCTTGGTGTCCCTAGCAGGACCTTCCATTTAGGGTTGTTAATGGGCCAGGTTCGGATCGGGCCACCCTATTCTGATGTCCGGCCTAAACTTATGAGTTTGTGCCTGTACCCAACACGGGCCCAAATTAAAAGTTTTGGGCTTGGCATAAACCCGGCCCAAAATATTTTTATGAAGCCCAAATCCAAACCCAGCCCAGACTAAGCCCACATTTGTAGCGCGGTATATGTTTAAATTTTTTTTTCCTTCTCTTGATCACACTAAAAAAAAAACAACATTGATTATGATATACAATAAAATGATATATGTAAAATAATACTCCAAAAATCCAAGACATTGATATTAGTAAAGTGAGCGCTTTCAAAATTATATATTCATCGTATATAAAAAATAAAATATTTTGGACTGTTTCGGATTTTGGGTTGGGATAGTCGTTGTCCATATCGAGTCTATAACACAGCTGGACTTGAATGTTCGAGCCCATCCTAGCTCTAAGTCCAAACTAGTTCTATCCAAACTTAACCCAATCCGGGCCCGGCCCAATAGGTCTCGGACTAACACAACCCTACTCCCATAATAGCATTGCAGTTTTTTGGCAATGGAGAAAGTGCATGAACTGATGAAGAAAAATGAAGCCCACACTATGAAAAAGATTTTAAGTAAATCCAATTAGGGTTTTACTGGTGTCCTCATTCTTCACTATACCCAACAAAAATCATTTTTTTTAATTTTTTTTATATTGTGGGCCTCGTTCTTCTCCACTTTGCCAATCCCTGCTTGTGTCACTACTACATATTTGCCCTAAATCAATGCACAAATCTGACCGTTTATGCCACCGTATATGTTAGCTACAATAGGTCCCATTGCAAATGCCCAAATTCGGCCTTGTCGACCAATATATATACTAGTGCATGCCCGTGTATATATATATATATATATATATATATGGGGAGGGATACTCTTACTCATGGCCTCTTACTCATATAGTTACCTATGATCCGGGCCGTCCATTAGATCCCGACATACGGTTCGGATTAGATGGGGAGTTAAAGCAATGGTGTCCGCATTAAATGACCGTATTAAAATCCCGTATTTAAAGCCCGCATTTAATGCGGACACCATTGCTTTAACTCCCCATCTAATCCAAACCGTACATCGGGATCTAATGGACGGCCCGGATCATAGGTAACTATATGAGTAAGAGGCCATGAGTAAGAGTATCCCTCCCCTATATATATATATATATATATATATATATATATATATATATATATATATATATATATATATATATATATATATATATATATATATATATATATATATATATATATATATATATATATATATATATATATATATATATATATATATATATATATATATATATATCTAGAGGGGAGGGATACTCTTACTCATATAGTTACCTATGATCCCAGCCGTTCATTAGATCCGATATACGGTTCTGATTAGATGGGGAGTTAAAGCAATGGTGTCCGCATTAAATGAGCGTATTAAAAGCCCATATTAAAAACCCGCATTTAATGCGGACACTATTGCTTTAACTCCTTATCTAATCCGAACCGTACGTCGGGATCTAATGGAGGGCCCGGATCATAGGTACTATGAGTAAGAGGCCATGAGTAAGAGTATCCCTCCCCATATATATATACTAGTGCATGCCCGTGCCTGTCGACACTGCAGCGGGCCGCCTTCGGCGGCAACACACCTCCCAGGCATCACCACCCCCACCGTCTTATGCGACGACAACACACCTGACCGCCTTCGGCATGCCCGTGCCAATTGGCACAAAGCAGGAGCCTTCGGTGCGACCAACCACCCCCCAACTCCGCTACCCCGGGGGGAGAGAGAAAGAGAGAGAGAAATAGACGGGTTTGGCCTAAACGGGTTCGGGTCATAAACGGGTCGACCCGATTGACCCGTTTATTTAATGGGTCGGGTTTGTACTTATAACCCGATTGACCCGTTTAACAAATGGGTCGTATCAACCTGACCCAACCCGACCCAACCCGATCAAAACCGGCCCAATCCGACTTGTCTTGACCCAACCTGACAGGTTTACATGGGTTTTGTTGACCCAACCCGAGCCAACCCGTGCTGACACAACCAACCTGTTTAGTAAATGGGTTTATTCACGTCAACCCGTTTATTAGGCAGGTCGGGTTTGGGTTTAAATTTTTGACTCGTTTATTAAACGGATCGGGTTCGAGTTGGGTGTTTTGCCCTTATACATATGTCTCAATCCGACCCGACCCTTTGCCACCCCTAGAAGAGAGAGAGAAACAGAGAGAGATTATTATATAGATTCCCTTCAGCCGTCCATTTTTCTCCAACCCGAACAACCACCATGCAGAATTTATTCACTTTTACAGAGGCTTTTGTGTAAATAGAGAAGATTGGAGGGTTGATTTGTAAAATATTCTTTTATTTTATATCGGGCCTTAAAAGTTTGTATCTTATAGGGGGAGATTGGGCTAATTAAGTGTGACAGGCCTTCTTTTCATTCAGGATTGAGACTATTTAGTTAGGTTGGGATCTTGGAGGCTTCTATTTTATATGGGGCCGTCTTTGGTGACCGCCTTAATGAATTTGTGGTCGAGCTGGCCTTGCTTAGTCTTATTCCAAGGGTCCTTAGAAGATTTTTGGTTTTTTACCAGATTCATCAGTGCGTGCATTCAAGGGAATTCTTATGGACGATAGGATTTTACCGAAATATCTTTGATGCCAATAAAGATTAGGGAAATTTTATTCATACCCCATAAATCTGTAATTAGCCCCCATTTCCAACAAACTTGAACACACCCCATCTTTTTTTTTCATACCCCATTCTTATCCCAAAAATACCCTTCCCCCTTACACACCCCCATCAATACACCCCAGTTAAATGGCCCGCTCCAACTTGATTATACCCCAATCAAACACATAACCCCTTAAATATACCCTAATTATATGCACTCTTGAATACACCCCACTCTTAAATAAACCCCATGCAGTTGGCTGGTACTTGAAGGTAGGGGTGGCAATCCTTGACCCGACCCGAAGTTAGCGGGTTTAGATTTGGCCTAAACGGGTTCGGGTCATATAAGGGTCAACCCGATTGACCTGTTTATTTAATTGGTCGGATTCGGGTTTGTACTTATAGCCCAATTGACCCGACTTTGACCAGTTTACCAAATGGGTCGTGTCAACCCGACCCGACCCGAGCCAACCCGACCCAATCCGATCAAATCCGGCCCAATCCGACTTGTCTTGACCCAACCCGGTAGGTTTACATGGGTTCTGTTGAGCCAACCGGAGCCAACCCGACCCGTTTAGTAAACGGGTTAAACGGGTCGGGTTCGGGTTTGGGTTTAAGGTGTTGACCCTTTGCCATCTTTTCATCTCGTTCTTTCAGCCTCTTTTCTTCATGGGTGCCTTTCTTTAACCTTGGACGTCAGCGGGTATGACATGGAGTCGAGATTAGTGAGAGATACAACTTTCAGCATAGTTTTTTACTAAGAAAATCATACAATATTATGTAACAGAAAATTCAAACAATATACTAAAAAAACACAATTCTTTGTCCCGATTTTGTTTCAGTCGACGAAAATGTTGTGACATAGAAGATTTCGAGGGCGACAAAAAAAACTTCAAGGGCATGACAAATTTGATGGAGGAGACAGTATTTTAAAGGTGGCAATAATAATTCAAAAATAGTAGTAATATTTCGAGGGCGGCAATATATTAGGGGGGCACTCTCTCTCTCTCTCTATCTCTCTCTCTATCTCTCTCTCGTATGAAAAAAAAACAAAAAAAAAAACCAGTGTTTCTTCTCCTACCACATTCAAAAGTAGTAATAATATTGCGAGGGCAAAAGCATATTAGGGGGGCACTAATATTTCAATTACCCAAAACTATAAATCATACATTCAGTAAAAAAAATAAATTCCACAAAGGTAATCATGCCCCAACATGAACTCAACAACATAAAACTCGATCGAGTCCGACCAAATTTACTCGACTCGCCTGGCTTCCGAGTTGAGTCCGAGTTTTTGGTGTCCCTATTTTCTCTTTAATCTACTTGTAAGGGATATTGATTTCATCACCCAACACTCATTGTTTCACCTTCAAAACAGGAAATAGATGAAAATTGACTGATGCTACAAAAGTCGGATCACAAAAGGCTTGTAGTTGGGCTTTTTGATTCAAAACAACATTACCTTTCTCATTTACCCATTTTTTTTTCGAAACATGTGTCACAGGTTGAAACATAGAGCAACACATATTCAAATGACTTTAGTGGCTCTCGTATCGCCCATAGACGGCAATTGAGCAAGACTATGAGGCCTAGGAGGTCCGATGTGGAGCTCCAAATCGCTGCTTTCTATGAATGCCACCAATGCGGCTGAAGATTGACCAAAAAGTTGTTCTTGTATTTACAAACAAAGGAGGAAATTTTGTAAAATCCAATAATATAACTCATTATACACACTCAAAATAAGTATATACATTTATCCATGAATACCGTCAATGCGTCATAAGATTGAGTCCGGCAATGCGAGTGACTTCAGGACAGCTTCAAATAATCCGGGGCGACTGCCGCAAAATTGATGCCAAACGATTGAGACCCGTGTTCTGTGACCAAATAATACTGCTACTAGGAGAATAATTTATGAGCAAAAGAATATGATTGCATACACAACCCAAACAAATGGATTTTAAAATCCGATGCTAGGAGAATAATTTATGAGCAAAAATTAGCAGTAATCTAAATTTAATATCTGATTTTAAAATCCGATGCTAATACCCGAGCCTAATCCAACTTTGTGTTTGATTTGGGCTAATACCAGTTTCTAATTCAACTATGTATTGGATTTGGGCTCATTTTTTCCTTCTCTTTTTTGAAATCTTAGCACACCTACAGTGCCAAAGTCTACAAAGTTAAAAAGTCAGGGAGAAGGTAATGGATGATGGACGGTTAAATGGAGGGTTAATGTGAAAATATGGTAATATTGCAATAGAGATTTATATAATAACAGTAAAAAATTCATCGTCTTTGTAGCCAATAAATCAAATTCGGGCAATAATATTGGTCTAAGAAGAAGGAAGGATTGAAGAGAATGAGAATAGTTAATAAAAGAGAAACCAATGATGAATTCACTACCCAATGAAAATACAAACTTCATTCATCTATTGCCGAGACTTTTGAGCTGGCCTAAACCCCACACATATAGAACACAATTACTTAAACCTTGAGAAACTCTGGCTCAGCACTACCAAAATTCAAGTTAACTATTGATTCAATAAACTAATCCTATATTTTACTACTTTAAAAAATAAAAGAAAACAACTATATCTCAATCATGGTTAGCACTACCAAAATTTAGGAAAAGATTCATTTTTTGGATCAATTTTCATCACAAAATTTTTGTCAAAGTTTTTGAATTGGATCATTCAAAAATCAGATATTAAAAATTCTAATATTAAAAATCAGAGTTTTTGCTTAGTTTGCGAAACAATCGGATTTTGGCTCAGGTTGCATAGGGTTTTTTTTATAGATCGACGAAAAAAAATCAACAAAATAAGTATTTCGAGAAAAATCAGCAGTAATCTAAAATTAAAATCTGATAGTGAAATCCGATGCCAATACCCGAGCCTAATCCAACTCTGTGTTGGATTTGGGCATTTCGAGAAAAATCATCAGTAATCTGATTTTAAAATTTGATTTTGAAATCCGATACCAATACGCGAGCCCAATTCAACTCTGTGTTGGATTTGGGCTAATACCAGAGCCTAATCCAACTATGTGTTGGATTTGGGCTTATTTTGCAAAACAATCGGATTTTGGCTAGGATTGCATAGGGTTTTTTAAATAGATTGATGGAAAAAAAAATCAACAAAATAAGCATTTCGAGAAAAATCAGCAGTAATCTAAAATTAAAATCTGATTTTGAAATCCGATGCCAATGCCCGAGCCTAATCCAACTTTGTGTTGGATTTGGGCTAATACCAGAGCCTAATCCAACTATGTGTTGTATTTGGGCTTATTTTGCAAAACAATTGGATTTTGGCTCGGATCGCATAGGGCTTTTTTTTCTAGATCGACAGAAAAAAAGCAAGCATTTCGAGAAAAATCAGCAGTAATCTTAAAATAAAATCTGATTTTGAAATCTGATGCCAATACCCGAGCCTAATCCAACTTTGTGTTGGATTTGGGCTAATACCAGAGCCTAATCTAACTATGTGTTGGATTTGGGCTTATTTTGCAAAACAATCCGATTTTGGCTCATTTTGCATAGGTTTTTTTTTATAAATCAACGAAAAAAAATCAACAAAATAAGCGTTTAAAAAAAAATCAGCAGTAATCTAATTTTAAAATCTGATTTTGAAATCCGATGTCAATACCCGAGTCTAATCCAACTTTGTGTTGGATTTGGACATTTTGAGAAAAATCAGTAGTAATCTGATTTTGAAATCCGATATCAATACGCGAGCCCAATTCAATTCTGTGTTGGATTTGGGCTAATACCAGAGCCTAATCCAACTATGTGTTGGATTTGGGCTTAATTTGCAAAACAATCGGATTTTGGCTCATTTTGCATAGGGTTTTTTTTATAGATCAACAGAAAAAAATCAACAAAATAAGCATTTCAAGAAAAATCAGTAGTAATCTAAAATTAAAATATGATTTTAAAATCCGATGCCAATACTCGAGCCTAATCCAACTCTATGTTGGATTTGGGCTAATACCAGAGATTAATTCAACTATGTGTTGGATTTGGGCTCAGTTTGCAAAGCAATGGCCCACTTCGGGCTTTGAGTATTCACATGCAAAATCAACGAAGTCACGATAATATGTCAAGTCGAAAAAATTTCGAGCTATGTGTTGGATTTGGGCTATGAATAGAGCGATTCACATGACGCCTATCTCTTATCGGGTTTGTGTAGGAGTAGTAGCACTAACCACAAAAAAAAAAAAAAAAAAAAAAACCAAGACACCAACATCTATTTCTGCACAGACAAAGAATAACTAACCTCGGATTGGTCCGCGCCTTGGTGTTGTATCACCGATGCGATGAAGGCTCTGCTAATTGAAAAAAAAAAAAAACAAAATAAGTATTTCGAGAAAAATCAGCAGTACTCTAAAATTAAAATTTGATTTTGAAATCCGATGCCAATACCTGAGACTAATCCAACTTTGTTTTGGATTTGGGCTAATACCAGAGCCTAATCCAACTATGTGTTGGATTTGGGCTTATTTTGGAAAACAATCCGATTTTGGCTCATTTTGCATAGGGTTTTTTTATAGATCAACGAAAAAAAATCAACAAAATAAGAATTTCAAAAAAAAATCAGCAGTAATCTAATTTTAAAATCTGATTTTGAAATCCGATGCCAATACCCGAGCCTAATCTAACTCTGTGTTGGATTTGGACATTTCGAGAAAAATCAGCAGTACTCTGATTAATCCAAGTCTGTATTGGATTTGGACATTTCGAGAAAAATCAGCAATAATCTAAAATTAAAATCTGATTTTGAAATCCGATGCCAATACCTGAGCCTAATCCAACTTTGTGTTGGATTTGGGCTAATACCAGAGCCTAATCCAACTATGTCTTGTATTTGGGCTTATTTTGCAAAACAATCGGATTTTGGCTCGGGTCGCATAGGGCTTTTTTTTCTAGAGATTAATTCAACTATATGATGGATTTGGGCTCAGTTTGCAAAGCAATGGCCCACTTCGGGCTCTGAGTATTCACAGGAAAAATCAACAAAGTCACGATAATATGTCAATTCGAAAAAATTTCGAGCTATGTGTTGGATTTGGGCTATGAATAGGGCGATTCACATGACGCCTATCTCTTATCAGGTTTGTGTAGGAGTAGTAGCACTAACCACAAACAAAATAAAAAAAAACCAAGACACCAACATCTATTTCTGCACAGACAAAGAATAACTAACCTCGGATTGGTCCGCGCCTTGGTGTTGTATCACCGATGCGATGAAGGCTCCGCTAATTGAAAAAAAAAACAAAAAAAGTATTTCAAAAAAAATCAGCAATAATCTAAAATTAAAATCTGATTTTGAAATCAGATGCCAATACCTGAGACTAATCCAACTTTGTGTTGGATTTGGGCTAATACCAGAGCCTAATCCAACTATGTGTTGGATTTGGGCTTATTTTGGAAAACAATCCGATTTTGGCTCATTTTGCATAGGGTTTTTTTATAGATCAACGGAAAAAAATCAACAAAATAAGAATTTCAAAAAAAAATCAGCAGTAGTCTAATTTTAAAATCTGATTTTGAAATCCGATGCCAATACCCAAGCCTAATCCAACTTTTGTTGAATTTGGGTTAATACCAGAGCCTAATCCAACTATGTGTTGGATTTGGGCTTATTTTGGAAAACAATCCGATTTTGGCTCATTTTGCATAGAGTTTTTTATAGATCAATACGCGATTTTGGCTCATTTTGTTGATCAATACGCGACCCAATTCAACTCTGTGTTGGATTTGGGCTAATACCAGTGCCTAATCCAACTATGTGTTGGATTTGTGCTTAATTTCGAGAAAAATCAACAGTAATCTAAAATTAAAATCTGATTTTTTAAATCCGATGACAATTTGCAAAACCCGACTTGAACTGTGAAATAGAAAGAAAAAAAAAACAGATTCATAGTTGGCATTTTACCCTCTGATAAAAAAAATCAGCAAAATCATAAAAAATAAGCAAAATAAAAATCAGCAAACCCAATGATTTAAGATACTTGTGATCGTGTCCTGATGCACGATGGATTAAGTTTTATGAGACCATTTTTTTCTGTGAAAAACACGAAAAAAAATAACAGAGAATTTATGGATTTCCATTCCGAAAACAAATGTTGCTGTTCCAAAAAAACAGAGGAACAATATTCTCCGATTGGTCCGCGCCTCGGTGTTGTATCACCGATGCGATGAATGCTCCGCTAATTGAAAAAAAAAACAAAATAAGTATTTCAAGAAAAATCAGCAGTAATCTAAAATTAAAATCTGATTTTGAAATCCGATGCCAATACTTGAGACTAATCCAACTTTGTGTTGGATTTGGGCTAATACCAGAGCCTAATCCAACTATGTGTTGGATTTGGGCTTATTTTGGAAAACAATCCGATTTTGGCTCATTTTGCATAGGGTTTTTTTATAGATCAACGGAAAAAAATCAACCAAATAAGAATTTTGAAAAAAAATCAGCAGTAATCTAATTTTATAATCTGATTTTGAAATCCGATGCCAATACCCGAGCCTAATCCAACTCTGTGTTGGATTTGGACATTTCAAGAAAAATCAGCAGTACTCTAATTTTAAAATCTGATTTTGAAATCCGATATCAATACGCGAGCCCAATTCAACTATGTGTTGGATTTGGGCTAATACCAGAGCCTAATCCAACTATGTGTTGGATTTGGGCTTAATTTGCAAAACAATAGGATTTGGACTCATTTTGCATAGGGTTTTTTTATAGATCGATGGAAAAATCAACAAAATAAGCATTTCAAGAAAAATCAGTAGTAATCTAAAATTAAAATCTGATTTTGAAATCCGATCCCAATACTCGAGCCTAATCCAACTCTATGTTGGATTTGGACAAATACCAGAGATTAATTCAACTATGTGTTGGATTTGGGCTCAGTTTGCAAAGCAATGGCCCACTTCGGGCTCTGAGTATTCATATGCAAAATCATCGAAGTCACGATAATATGTCAAGTCGAAAAATTTCGAGCTATGTGTTGGATTTGAGCTATGAATAGAGCGATTCACATGACGACTATCTCTTATCGGGTTTGTGTAGGAGTAGTAGCACTAACCACAAACAAAAAAAAACCAAGACACCAACATCTATTTTTGCACAGACAAAGAATAACTAACCTCGGATTGGTCCGCGCCTTGGTGTTGTATCACCGATGCGATGAAGGTTCTGCTGATTGAAAAAAAAAAATAAGTATTTCGAGAAAAATCATCAGTCATCTAAATTTAAAATCTGATTTTGAAATCCGATGCCAGTACTCGAGCCTAATCCAACTTTTGTTGGATTTAGGTTAATACCAGAGCCTAATCCAACTATGTTTTGGATTTGGGCTTATTTTGGAAAACAATCCGATTTTGGTTCATTTTGCATAGGGTTTTTTTATAGATCAATACGCGATTTTGGCTCATTTAGTTGATCAATACGCGACCCAATTCAACTCTGTGTTGGATTTGGGCTAATACCAGTGCCTAATCCAACTATGTGTTGGATTTGGGCTTAATTTCGAGAAAAATCAGCAGTAATCTAAAATTAAAATCTGATTTTTGAAATCCGATGACAATTTGCAAAACCCGACTTGAACTGTGAAATAGAAAGAAAAAAAAAACAGATTCATAGTTGGCATTTTACCCTCTGATAAAAAAAATCAGCAAAATCATAAAAAATGAGCAAAAAAAAATCAGCAAACCCAATGATTTAAGATACTTGTGATCGTGTCCTGATGCACGATGGATTAAGTTTTATGAGACCATTTTTTTTTGTGAAAAACACAAAAAAAAATAACAGAGAATTTATGGATTTCCATTCCGAAAACAAATGTTGCTGTTCCAAAAAAACAGAGGAACAATATTCTCCGATTGGTCCGCGCCACGGTGTTGTATCACCGATGCGATGAATGCTCCGCTAATTGAAAAAAAAACAAAATAGGTATTTCAAGAAAAATCAGCAGTAATCTAAAATTAAAATCTGATTTTGAAATCCGATGCCAATACTTGAGACTAATCCAACTTTGTGTTGGATTTGGGCTAAAACCAGAGCCTAATCCAACTATGTGTTGGATTTGGGCTTATTTTGGAAAACAATCCGATTTTGGCTCATTTTGCATAGGGTTTTTTTATAGATCAAAGGAAAAAAAATCAACCAAATAAGAATTTTGAAAAAAAATCAGCAGTAATCTAATTTTATAATCTGATTTTGAAATCCGATGCCAATACCCGAGCCTAATCCAACTCTGTGTTGGATTTGGACTTTACGAGAAAAATCAGCAGTACTCTGATTTTAAAATCTGATTTTGAAATCCGATATCAATACGCGAGCCCAATTCAACTATGTGTTGGATTTGGGCTAATACCAGAGCCTAATCCAACTATGTGTTGGATTTGGGCTTAATTTGCAAAACAATAGGATTTGGACTCATTTTGCATAGGGTTTTTTTATAGATCGATGGAAAAAATCAACAAAATAAGCATTTCAAGAAAAATCAGTAGTAATCTAAAATTAAAATCTGATTTTGAAATCCGATCCCAATACTCGAGCCTAATCCAACTCTATGTTGGATTTGGACTAATACCAGAGATTAATTCAACTATGTGTTGGATTTGGGCTCAGTTTGCAAAGCAATGGCCCACTTCGGGCTCTGAGTATTCATATGCAAAATCATCGAAGTCACGATAATATGTCAAGTTGAAAAATTTCGAGCTATGTGTTGGATTTGAGCTATGAATAGAGCGATTCACATGACGACTATCTCTTATCGGGTTTGTATAGGAGTAGTAGCACTAACCACAAACAAAAAAAAACCAAGACACCAACATCGATTTCTGCACAGACAAAGAATAACTAACCTCGGATTGGTCCGTGCCTTGGTGTTGAATCACCGATGCGATGAAGGTTCTGCTGATTGAAAAAAAAAAATAAGTATTTCGAGAAAAATCATCAGTAATCTAAATTTAAAATCTGATTTTGAAATCCGATGCCAATACTCGAGCCTAATCCAACTTTTGTTGGATTTGGGTTAATACCAGAGCCTAATCCAACTATGTGTTGGATTTGGGCTTATTTTGGAAAACAATCCGATTTTGGCTCATTTTGCATAGGGTTTTTTTATAGATCAATACGCGATTTTGGCTCATTTTGTTGATCAATACGCGACCCAATTCAACTCTGTGTTGGATTTGGGCTAATACCAGTGCCTAATCCAACTATGTGTTGGATTTGGGCTTAATTTCGAGAAAAATCAGCAGTAATCTAAAATTAAAATC